>OX402528.1:18240359-18755600 GCA_948098885.1 Drepanosiphum platanoidis
CGCCGCTCAGCCCGTCCGCCGTGTCCAGCCGCTATCACCCGTACGCGGCCGCCGGCAAACACCACTCACCGTACGGATTCCCCGGCTACCCGTCCTCGCCGCTGGCCCTGCCGCCGCACCCGGGCCTGTTGCCGCCCTATTTCCCGTACTCGCCGTACGCCGCCGCCGCGGCCGCGGCCGCCGCGCCCAGGGTCGGCCCGTCGCCGCACACTTAACTCGCCAGCCGTCGCCGAGTGTTGGCGGTAAAACGCGACGTCTCCACCATGCGATAATGACTAATGAGATAACGGCGGAGGGGCGACCCTTGACCGTCACACTCAGGAAAGGACGATTTCGTTGTCGACCGACAATAGCGAAAATATCGGAAAGTTTTTTCAAACATCGTTATAATCTCCTACCGACCGGGGGAGGGAGAGTGCGTTTGAAACGTGTAAACCTCTCACCGGTCGTCTATATTACGTATATAGGTGATTAGCGGAATTTCGTTTTTTGTACATTAATTATTATCGATTAGTCTTAATAATAATAATTATCGTCGCTATACCTTTTTTTTTTTTTTCCATACCGTTTTATTACACGTGACTTTGTTTTGTTTTTTTATTATTATTATTATTCGAAAAGTAGACGCGCGCTTCTATTGTTTTATTATACGTATACGCATATATTATTATAATAATAATATATTGTATTATTATTTTTTATTTTGTTATCGACTACGTTACCTTGTTTTTTTTTTTTTTTTTTTTGTTATTCGGTTTTATTATTTAATATTATTATTGATGTCAGAATTGAAATTATAATTATTCGAATCGTATTACGCATTATGATAATATTATATATTATGAGTAGTAAATAACATATGAATTTATTGTAAAATATTATATTACTGTACATATGATTATATAATATTATACCGATTTCGTATTATATCGTTGAGAATATAATATTATAATATTATTAAACTCTGTTGCGTTTGTATTTCGACGTTTACTTTATTCGTTTCAGCGACTCTACAGACGTTTTTCGGTCGTTTCACGTTTCGACGACTGCTGATCGGTCGATATGACCGGTAACATTATATGTGTGTTGGAAGTAAGCGTTTAAAGTATGAAGACCGATAGATTCGAGAGAGAGCTAATGGGCACGGTCGGTAATCGAGTGTTTTAATGCCGTTTTACGACTGTACAATCGTTTTTTTTTTTTTTTTTTCATCCAAACTTCTATTCAACGCTCATTTCCTCGAACCGATCGACGATGTGAAAAATCGAGACTCAAAATCAATTCATCGCCGGACCTTAAGCTTGGGTTACACACGTTTTGAATTCGAAAACCGACGAGTCACTAAAGCGATTCGTTAAATATAGTAGCTCTGCACGTCTGACGAACGAGTTTGGACGAGTAAATTGATTTCAACGAAACTGCTCTCATCACGTCAAACCGTTTAGCATGTGGCGTGTTGGGTAAAATCACTTCCAACATGAGATTTTTTGGAAATCTAATATTTTCTTAAGTTCTCGCGAATAAGAGGAACGTAAAGTGGGACGTCACGCGTCTGGCTGCGTACGAGTTGAATTCGTAACCACAAAAACAGCCGGTAAACGATTACCACCGGGTACCCGGTTACCGACATCGAGACCGGTGAATACCCGTATTTGTTGTACGTCGGTGTTATGAAAAAAATATTTGATCTCGGTCAATGCCGATTGATTTAAGATAGAAGTTTTTACAGTCTCGAACGTTCAAGAATTATATTTATGATACACATCACATAGGTCACCGATACCGCGCGGTGGCTACGAATTCTACATAAATTATTAAGTTCTTATATTATATAGTGCAGGTATTGTGTTTTTTCATTTTATTGTTCTGAATCGACTTGCAAATAATCATCACGATAATACGTAATTATTGACAACATTCGATGTATAAATCAAAAAAAATTTAACCTTCTTCTCGGCGGCGTGTTTTCGAAAATTTTTCCGGTAATGGGGAAGCTGACATTTTTCTCAAACGTAAGTATATAATATTATAATTAATACCTAGGAGTTATAAATTAATAATTATTATATTATTCGAATTGAAAAAAGAACGTTTTGTGTCTTGCTATAATAATTGTGGTGTCATTTATTTATAGCGAAAAAGGTATTTTTTTATTCCGGAGGGATGGGTACCCGCGAGAACACTCGGGCAAAAAAAAAAAACACGCCACCGCTTCTTCCAAATAGTTATGATTCGAAATAATATCATGACGACATGTGATCGAAGCTTTCGGGAGACTTGTCGACGGGCCGACGTTTCAGCGGTGTCTCCTGCAGGACAACAGCACTAAAACAGTTGGTCTGGGAATCAGATTCCACTCGCACCACGCGTCAACCGAACGAACCCGGTCGACTCGTCGAAACGAGAGCTCGGGAATCGATCTACTCGCACAGGGCAAGGACGCTACTGACTGCGGCAGCTGCAGTGGCGATGGGATATTCGACGCGATAACGCGCGCGCTGCGGTTATTAATAATCGCCGCGGCGACGAGAGACCTCCTCCGGCCACACGCAACAATAATAATAATAACAACAATCGTTGTGACCGACTCTATACATACGTGTCGGTAAACGCACGAGACGACGATGATAATAACGATAATAATATATCACTATTGTTGTGTTTTATTATTATTATTATTATACGGCCAGTAGTTATCGGCGTGACGATAAATCAATCGAGTACGGTGTGCGTCACGTACGTATTATAGCGCGCGCGCGCGCGCGTGTGTGTGTGTAATAATATATCGTCGTCGGCGTATCATATATTATGATGAGAAAAAAAAAAATAAATAAAAAACTCGAATCTGATTTACGACCGACACGCAAACGCGAGCGCGCGAGCACTCGAGTATGGAAATCGTCGTTATTATTATCGTCGCGGTTAGCGTGAAGGGAGAGTGGTAGTGACGATGATCGGGGAAGGCCGAAGTAAATATATTTTATTATGATAATGATAATGCGCGTGTACATACAGCGTACGAACACGCTGTTCGAAGATTCAGTTGACGCGAGAGATTTCGACCTTCTGTCGAAACGGACTTTTTGGGGAACTCGGGAGATACGCGTCTCGCGAAATGTTCGACGGTTATAGCACGCGTACACGCAACGCTTGAACATTTTTCGTTTTTTAATAATAATAGTAATACGTCTGTGGGCCACGCGAATGTACATTTAAGTAGAATTACAATAAAAGAATAACGAGTGCGACTCACCACTGATGATCAACCATAATGATGATAAAGAAAAAGAATTCAATATTACAATAAATAAAACTAAACAATCAAAATGAATATGAAAAAAGAAATTTAAAAGAAATATTAAAAATCTATAGTCTTTATAATTCGATTCAAATGAATTAGATTCACTTCGTATAAACTATTTTAAATGTTTTGCGCCCATGTTATAGCCATAAAAAACGTTCTCGAACCCATAAGAAATCATTCGGACGCGCGTTGAAGAATTGTTTTCTCGTTCAGAATAGCAGCCCACTCGGCGAACGTTGGATTTAAGACCACCGCGGCTCGAAAGAATATCTATAATAAACGAACACGAATTTTTCTTCAAAGTCGAGCACACTGTATACCTACATCACACGTACATCATAGCGATCCTGCGCCGCGATCCTTTTCGGGCCTAACCGGTATACTACGCGCACGCTAGCGCGTAACGTTTTAATATTCCGGTCGGTCCGGTCGCCGCCGCCGAGTTGGACGTGTCCTGTGCCGCCACCGCCGCCGCCTCCACCATGTTTACCATTGCGGTCACACGCGTCGCGAGTCCTTTTCGGTCGCATAAATTACGCGCGCACTGCAGTGTGGGACGACGAGACGGCTGTCGCGCGCGCGGGACTATATATATTTATATATACATGTATGCGTGACGTGCGGATCGTTGACGGACGACAGCGGGTAGCGGTAGAAGGACGAGAGGAAAAGGAGAGTCCGCCGAGTGCGGCTGGGTTTTCGCTACGTTCGTGTGTGTTACGCGTGCGTGTAATAGTGCGCGAAAAGGTCAACGGTCCAAAACGTCGTTATGGCGTGCGCGTTAAAATCTGCCGCGCGCGATGATAACATTCAATACCGGCGCGGTGAAAAACTCGCGATCAAACGGAACAGCAGGACGAGCGACGAAATTACCAAAATTCGGTCGTCGATTTATCGAAATCCATAGAGTTTTTTTCGGGCGAAAACGATGTGGGGAAAAATCGCGGAATGGTTATCCACCTCGGCCGCCACTCGCACGTCACAATAATATTCGCGGGCGTACAGGCTGTAGCCCAAAAGCGCAAAAACGCATCATCTTTTTTTACAACTCGTAAGCGCGAATACATTTTTCTTTAGTTTCTTTCGTCGTCAATAAGTATCATCGCCGCCACCATGCATGAGCACGAGTGGAAAACTCGACGTATCACTTGCAAGTCATATGAAATCATATTTTCAGACGGCAAAACAATACGTCTGCTCCCACATAAACGCGCATCGCCGTCACCCGGTCAGTTCCCTCATGTGCTGTCTCCGCCATCGAGAGCCGTATTTTTATTATAGTCATATAACGCGCGGAGACGTATAATATACTAGTGCGGACGAGACGATAATAATAACTATAAACCTATTATGCGCGGCGGCTGTCGGCGCGATAGTTTGTGTTTATCGACCATCTCCGGGATTCTCGCATCCGCCGACGACGACGGCGTGTATATGTATACGCGCGCGTTTTGGTTACAATATAATCGCCGGTCGTAAACGCACGGAAGACGTTGTAAAACCGCTGCCGAGTTTACGAGAGAGGTTTTCCGCCGTCGTAATTTTTTTTCTTTTTTTTTTTATCACTATCATTATTATTTTTTATCCGTTTGTTTGTAACGCGCGCGCGTTTTACACCCGCGGGGACGGCGACGACGACGAGCCGACGCGCACGACGTTTTTATCGCGTTTTTACGCGCAGAGATGCAATCAAACGCCGACGACGCGACGGTATGAATACTCTACGGCCGTCTTCGTCGCCATAAGTGTACACACGCGTAGACGTGCGAAAATCGCGAGTTTTTCCGCGCGGTCGTCTGCAGTCTCTTGGGCGCTCGTCATCATCGACGTTTTCGCGGCCGTCTTTGAAACGCTCGTACCACTCGAAAACGTTTGCTTCGCTCGTAGTAGACTAGCCGAATGCGACGTGAAGCATTTCCAAAAAAATGCCTGCACTCTATTCCATTTGCAAATTTTCTGATCAAGTTTTCCCAAAAGCAGAAAATCGCAGACCGTACTCAAACATTTACGACTCTTTCGATAACCGATAAACTGCAGGTCGATAACCAAAACACAATTAATATTTCAAAGACAAGTGTATACGAGCCCATCGAAGAAATAATTCCGACAAATTGGACTGATATTCGGCCGCCGCCGCCGAGACGATAAAAAATATTCGTAATTTTTTTAACACGTCGCGTGTGTATACAATAATATGTAGCGATGGTCAGTCGCAGGTTCCGCCGAGCGAGAGAAGAAATCGCCAAAGAAATAGCATATTTCAATTTATTTCGCAAGAAAACAGTATATTCTATTGGAATATATGAGGTAATAAGGGGCGAATCGTAATCGTCGCGCACGCGATTTTTATCGCCGTTCGGACGAAAAGGCGCGCGCGGGCAATAAAGAGAAAACGGCTGGTTGGCAAACCGGGAGGAGCCCGCGTTATATTCGGAAACAATCGTAACCATAAAAACCGAAAAATTTATCGCGGGCACATAAAGCACGCGGCGGCGGCACCCGCGCGATTCCCTCGCGTTTTACAATATTATAATATACGTCGGCGTACACTGCAGCAGTTTTACGACTAGTCGTAATATTTTAAAAAGGGACGTTAAAGGGCCGCCGAAAAATAATAACTGCGATAGTAATAATAATAATAATAATAATGATAATAACAATGATAGTATACCGGACGGCGCGGTAAATCAGCTCCGAGCAGAGGGGGGCGGGCGCGGCGAGACACGCAAACGCGCACGGCCGCTGTCACGCGATAATAAACGTTTCCGCGCTCGGCACAACGACTTCCCGCGGTCTGCGGCGTGTTTTTCGTCGTCCTCCTCATCGCGTCTCGTTATCGTCGGCCTTTGCCCGGACTCTGTGCGCGCGCGACCGGGACGGCGATGTGACGCCAACGCGTTCGAAAACAAACGAAGGCCGCAGTGGACGAAACGCGTGTCACAATAACGACGTAACGCTACGCGGTCCAGCAGTGACGCGCCGATCGTTTAACTTCATTCGTAGCGGTCGACACGGACTTGAGCTCGGATATCCATTCGGCGGAATCACTCTTGGCCGAAACGCCCGACGTAAGACGAGTAAACTAAAAAATAAAGAAATACAGTAGCGTTTCTGTTACTACGTCTCATTGCAACATTGTTGAGTCCGGCTGATCGAGTTTGGAGTTTGGAAACGAACGTATATCGAGAGAGTCGACGAACTCGGGTTGTAAAAATCAAACCGAACCCGATCGCGAAAAGTTTCACACCTCACGAGTATAAATTAGATTCGATCGAGTTCAAATTGCATAGGATTTTGGATTTTTATAAAAAAAAAATAATAATAACAATAATTTGGTTTCGATTCAATATATTGGAATCATTGTAAATGAAAATGTTCGCGTTCGATTCTATAGATAGGTTTAATACTGTCGATTTATGTGTCGACCCGATTCCAATCGGATTGTAGTTGAGTACAACAGGAAGGAAGGGGTTTCACAATTAGTTCAAACGTCATACGAGTATAATATTACAGTTTATTTTTGCAAACAGTAAAAAGTATAATACGCACACACACATTTGTATTTTAAATAGCTACCTAACGGCGCTGTGAAACCAGAAATGCCTGCACGCGTCATTTTGACAAAAGTAACATTATATTATTATTATTATTATAACAACGCTAACTTTTAATTTGACATTTGTACGATTGCATTTTCGTTCCGTCGCTGTATATAAATATATATATTACGATTGCACTGCCAAATTATACGGGCTCTGCAGATTTTTCCGGCTGCAAATGATGGCGTCGAGTACAGCCGTATCCTGTTCGAGTTAATTGCTCGCGGGCACCAGCCGAAATATGACGTTTTTTTGCCCACGCGGACCGGCCTCGGTTTCGCCCGACACTCGGCGTTTGACTAAATGTCTATTGGTTTTCGCCGATGTCGACACGTCACTGTAAACTCGACGACACCTAAAACCAAAGATAATCCACCGTCAAGTGTGCCTATTTGCGATGGCGTTAACCGGGTATAATTTCGACATCGACCGGGATAACTATTTTACGTTGTATCCGATGTCAATTATTTTGTTTCTAATTAGAAGTATTTTTTAAACCGTCCGTTTTAGATTTTGAAATTTGTTCAAACGTGCCCGTTGCAGCGTACACGAAATGTTCTGCGAATAAGGATTCTTACGTCACACGCGCAACACGATATTAGAAATTAAGTTGTAAGTATCTTCTCTATATATATAACTGTAACGTGCTTTTTCTTGAAATCCTCCCACAGCTCAAACCGTTGGACGAATCGGCTTGAAATTTGGCATGAAGATAGCTATTATGACGTAGACGCGCACTAAAAAGGGATTTCTAAAAATTCCACCCCTAAGGGGGTTAAAAACGGTAAAAGGGGTTTACATTTTTTTTTGTTCCGATTGTTCTGAAATTAAGTAAACATACTCTATAACACAAATAAACCTTGTCTATAAACATTATTTTGTGAAATTCAACTCCTATGTGGGTTAAATGGGGTAAAAAGGGTGAAACTAGAAAAATTCGCCTGGCCGGAACCGCTGGAGCTTTGAGTATCAAATTAGGCCAGCAGTATACCTAGGTTCGCTTTTACGTGTTAGTTGGTTAGTTAGTTTATAACACACATACACACACCGACGTCGGTCGGTAAAAATTAATTTGTACGGTTAAATTGTATATCTATATTCATATATTGTGTGTTTGTATAATAAACTATTAAATAATAATAGCAGTCAGCTAATCAGCTGATAACGGGAAAATGTCAATTATTATTATTATTATTTGGGCCATACACATTTTTTTATACTTAAACCCGACAAAGACGGGTAGATTCAGCTAGTATAATATAAACTTGTATGTGAGCGCAAGGCCGCGAAGTTATTTTTTAATCAGGATAATTTAAGTCGATTATACTCGTTTTCAAACAAGTCAACGGTCGAAGTAAAAAGGAACCTTCTGAGCAGCGATTCGTTGTAGAATCGAGTCGACGAACAACATTGTATATTTCGTTCAATCGTTTCGTCCTCAAACGCCCTCCAATCGAATACGTGTTTTTCTTTTTACCGTTATATAATATGAAACATTATATAACATTGATGCAAATCGGACGACAACGTACGACGCGACAATACGCGCGGCTGCCTGCCTATGGAATCGACTGTTAGATAATACATAATATATAATATAGGCGTGGCAATCGTATACTGTTCGCGCGAGAAAAATAACTCTAGCCGGTAGAAATGGAAATTCAAAATCAATACAACACGCGCTCCGGGACAGTATGGTGATAATTATAGCGAGGTTAAAATATCGAGGGGCGGAAACTAAAGAAACGGTTACGTTCTGTTGGGATGTGGACGAAACGCTCGCCAACTATACGAGTATATGCCGGATTCGACGAGTTATTGAAATCGCCGCTCGATTCGTCTCGTCGTCGGCGCCCGCGGCCTCGCGCGTTCGTTCGGCGGCGGCGGCCCGCACGAGTAAGCGCCGCCGTCGATCGTAAATACTATATAAATAACACATAACGATGATAATAATAATAATTATAAACAGCATTTTTTTTTTTAATGGACGGGTAGTGCGCGAAAAGTGCGATAATCGAATTATAGCCCGTCGGCGACGACGACGGCCTTAATCGAGAAAACATCGCGCGCGCCAAACGAATTTTTCCCATTGTTACGCGACCGTTTATACACGACAAGCGTAAAGCATATATTGCGGTGTTATTTATCATTGTTGTCGCGATATACCGCCGCAGCTGCCGGTCGCGGTAATTCAATGTCATTGTAAATAATAATAATTTCCACCACGCTTATTATCAATTAAACGATTTTCGCGGCAGTCGACGGAACGACAATGACGGCGGCGGCGGCGCGGCGGCGACAACTCGGTGCGAATAATAAAATAATAAACGGCGCCACTGCGACGTATCGTTTTCGATATAGTGCGGCGGAACGATCGGCGAATTTCGTTAATTCGTTCTAGGCACACTTTCCAAACGCGTATACAATGAAATTATATGTCACGATAACGACACCTTGTGTACACAAAACTATATAATATTGTGTTTTCTGTATCTCGGACTGAAAATCTATTTCGCGGGCGACACGTTCGGTTTGTTCGCGGTTCCGACGAGACAGCGACACGCTTGAAGACTACTCGTTTGGGGGAAAAAAAAATGTATAATATCTAATATCGCGCAAATCGCATAGAACACGCGTCGCCGGACGTCCGAAGGGCGAGTCGGACGCATAACTGCGCACTACGCGAGTTTAGTCCACTCGGTCCGAAGAAAAAAAATCCAAACGCAGTTGTCGTTTTCCGTAACCTTGGCTCTGCATATTAACGCTGTGAATTTGTATTGAAATCCGACCGAAAACGGCGAAACATTGACCGAGTTAGATGATAATAATAAAATATGTTACTAATGCGTTTAAATAGTTATAAAAACGTCGACAACCGTAACGCGTTCGTAAAAATAAAAAAAAAGTCTACACGCTTCGGCGACAAAGAAATTTGAAAATTATTATTATCGGCGCAGAAGCTTATACTATTTCAATTATTTTGTGTGCATTAACTCTGTGATCGGCTGCTGAGTGAATTTTTTGTGAAATTTTGATCGGGTTTTTTTGAAGCATTAAAGTCCCAATTATAATAATATATTATATTCCGCTACGTAATCACAATATTTCATCAAGCAGTACCATATTATATTTATCGGAATAAAATTAAGTTATGTTGCCATGATCTTTCGTCTTATACTTATACTCACTTCAATGTTAACCTCTGATTTGAACACCACTTTTTGGGTAAGGCAAGGATAACGTGATGGTATTCACACTACAATAACTACGTCAGCCAAATCGACAGGATCATAGTGCCCGAAGAAGAGGATATCATATCAATAACATAGTGACCAGAGTTTAATTTTTCTTCCGCGCGTACAAACTGTATGCATCTTTTACGGATCCGTTTTCGGAACAAATTCAAACGCAACGAAACGACACGAAACCGTCAGGCCTTTCTCATTATAATACCGTTAGAACGAAGTTTCAATCAATGAAAAACTACAATCGAAATAATGACGCTTTTACGGACGTTTGTCGAGGATTATTTTCATAGTTTTTCGGTCGTCTGAGCATTGGTTTTTCTTCTTTTCGGCGCTGCGGCGGCGGCGTCCGATTTCCACTCGGAACGTACGCGACTAGCCGCATAAAATGGGACACGTTGTGTTGTAGTACGACTATTCTCCCGCGCAGTGCGAGTGTCCCGAGAATTTCTTATTCTCGTTAGAATTTCATTACTTTGTTATTTACTTTTTTCACCCGTTGCGAAATCCGCGCGGGTCGTCGGTGCCGCGCGGCGGCCGGGCTGCAGACAATAGAGTCGCCGCTGCAGCGGCAGCAGCGAGACGACAACAGCAGCGCGTTATGTTATTATTATCACTACTATTATTATCATTATTGTTGTCATTATTATTATTATTATTATTATTATTATTACTATTTTCCAACGCCATTATTTATATTAACACGCTTTTGTCGTGTGTGTGCGTGCGTGCCGTCGACGTCGACCTGGCGCCAAACTACATTTCGTATTGTCACGGGGGGAAAAAAATATAAATAAAACGCTCGTTCGCACGCACACACACTCACACACATCCGTGTACCGTATCATTTTTTTTTTATATTTATTTATTTTGTTCACACCTATCGGCGTACACACGTACATTGTTGTCGGACGCGAGATTTCACACCGCGGCGACGGCGTCATTATTATTACATACCGTTTCGCGTTTACCGCCGCCGCCGTGACGCGATGCCGCGAGGCGCTGCCGCCGAACGATATAGTGACGCGAAAACCGCTTTGTTTCCTCGACCGAATAATCTGCTCCGAGACTAGGAAACAACGCGGCGAAGGGCCGATAACTTCGCCGCCGACCACCGAGTTGGTAAAACAAATATTTTTTATTTCCGAAAAAAACCTACTTTGTTTGAATCCGCAAATCGTAAGACTTCCACACAAAGTCTCAACTACGATTTACTTCACTCGTTCCGTCCACTATATTTAATGAAAATTAAATTTTTCCTCGTAGGAGCTCTATAAAACGATTCTGTTCGAGGAAGAAATTTGTCTCGTACATAATATAGAATCGTATAAAAAAATAAATGATTTCGCGTTGTACGCGTTTTTTCTTCTTCTAAGAAATAAATTGTTTTAAATAAAATAATGCATTTAAATGCTTGTCCTGGTTATAATAATGTATATTTTTCCGAATAAAACCCAACTGTTCCGACGAAATATACAAACAATCGCCTTTTCGTCTTTTCGATAATAAGGATTTGTTTCTTAAACTTGTAAAAAAATCAAGGGAACACGTTGTAAGTTTTGCAATCGCCTTCCCAGTTTACACCGATAAATATTAAAATAGACTTTACCGTGTTTATAGGTAAGAAAGTCGCATAAACAACACGACGCGGATCTAGAGAAGGCACTTGCTCGACCAGCCATGGCGAGTGCAGATGGATTTCGTTGAAATATTGCGGCGGTCAACATATTATACTGAAACGCGATGTAGGATCCGATCCGAGTTCCGGTCGAATAAATTCAATAAACCGATCCGGCCGATATTCGCCGTCCAACGGAAAGCGCGTGGCCGTCATTCAGAGACCGTCGTAATATAATAATATTCGTCACAGGTTCGATTTTAGAAATCCGAGCGCGTTCGAGGCTTTGTAGCATTGTATTACGGCGTACGCCGCCGCCGCCGCCGCCTTTATGTAGATCCACTCGACGGGAACGCGCGTCGGAACTCAAACGGTCGCGGAAACTTTCACATCTAAATCACTCTCAGACTTGGTCACACAGCTGTTCGACGACGACGACGTCGCGGCTGCGGCGCGTTTGAAATTTCTCCGAATTTCCCGCGAAAAAGTGTGCCGCGGACAGCACGGAGCTCCGTTCTCGCGCGTGCACGTACGACCGCGTGGTTAAAAAGAAAACCCCCCTCGTCACGACTTGAAACGGGAAAAAAAAATGAAAAATCCTAACAAAAAATTACCTATATCTTTGACGACAAGACGGAATAATCAAATCAACAGTAATAAAAACCCAACCGGTACGCGTTATGCGTCTATCGGGCAAGAGAAAATATGAAAATTAATCGTATATTCGGTATTCATCCTTACGATCTTATAGAAGACGGATATTACCCCCTCCCGATACGGAAATCAGAACACTTCTAATGTAGAAGGTAACAAAAACTGACGTATTTTATTTGGCAGCGTTATTTAATATGTTTATTATTATTATGTAGAGCGATTAGATAGTAATTCGATATAAATGTCGTGTTTTATAGGACGCGGGCTTTGCTATCGATAACATAACGCCGGACGAAACCGAAGAAATCGTCAACGAAAATCATACGTATGAAATCAACATGACTGTTGGGGTCTACCGAATCGCAGGAGTCGAGTTATAACATTTTGATTTTAACGACGTGCTTGGAATAGGATTTTGCAAGTAGTATACGTTTAAATTTTCGTCGGGCGGTGGGGGAGGAGAAACGTAAGTTCATACATTTTCATGCATATACCCGCGTAGTAATCTGACGGCGACGACCTCTCGGCGAGATCATTACCTTTTTTGTTTTACACACGAGCGCGTCGTTACGTTACGCGTACGATTATGTGTAAAACATACGATTGTTTTTCTTTCTCTTCTTTCTTTCTCGAATATTATTATATCGCGTATACACTGTTACACCGTGTTTGCGCGTTTAAAAGACTCTGTGCGCGACACCGCGTGCATAACGAAACCCCCCGTAGTACGTACACGCCGTTTTACTACGCGTACGTACCGTCGAGTTTCGACGGTTAAAGTGTTGTCATCATCACATTGTCGCCATTACCTTGTACGCGCGCAGGCCTCGTACGATTATTATTACCTTAAACATTTCGATTATTCAATAACGAATGTCACGCCGCGCACACATACACTGCACGCATAATAGGACGACATAACGAGTGATATCGACGCACACTGCGCGCGTACTATATTATCATTATGTACTTTATTGTACGCGTCCGAATCAGATAGGACGTATTCGTTTTTGTGTCGTACGATCCGTCACGTCTATTGTTGTGTCGACGCGCGCATAAATTACACTCGTCGAAAATCATACGGACGCGTATAGCGTAATGCGTGTAATGTACTCTTCGGCACTATATTTACCCGACACTACATTTAACCCTTTCACTACCCTTGTTCATTACAATGGACATGACTTTATAATTTTTTTCCACACTTACTGTTTACCAATTTTGGTAATGTTTAATATTGATAGCAATCGATAAGTTCTGTAGAACATTATAAAAATATTTTCATTCCGTTAACTATTATCAATTGTTGTCAATAAATAATTAAAAAAAAAAAACATCGTGTATTACAGCATGTCAAAAATATCGAAATATTTTCTCATTTTACGGCTAAAATATTAGTGTTGGCTATACTGCGTATTTTTTTCTAGATCATAAATATTATCAAGAACCTTATGCCGCCAATAGAATTCACCTTTAGCAATTATTTTGTTAGTTATACGTGATAATACGTATGTCCATTGTAATGGGCACTGGTAGTTCCTGCGCTACCCAACGACCGTTTTCGACGGCACAAACATTTCTTGCCTCTTGGTATTAGAAATCAAAAACAATGATACAATAGACATATACTTGTTGTTTCTTTTGTATATTAAGCGTCATTATGATAAATATATCCCTATGATTCCTATTTACAGTGGGAGGTTCAAGTACTTTTGATTGGGATTATTATTTTATTACATTATTCCGATCACAACGTATTTGTATTTTGACGATGTATGAGCGATTTTGAGCTGTTGTGTTGTGTTGTTTGTGTTTTGATTTTATTATGGCACCAAATTTTAAACCTTTTGGGAGAGGGAGATATAAGGGATTTATGTAGTTCGTCCATAACATCCGAGGATGAACTAGAGTTTCTTCTACAAGAATTTGAGAACAACGATTATTCGGGGATAGTTGAAAATGAATATTTAGTATTGGAAGATGCAGATATATACGACGAATCTGATAATATAATCGAGCAAACCCAAAAGCCAGTGGCCGAAGTCCCTAAAAATCAAATATTAAGTCAATATTTAGTCATTTATTAAAAAAAAAGAAATCGAATGGATAAGAATATTTTTTCCTGAATTCCCAGTGTCCATTATTATGGACATATGTGTAACTTTTTTAATAATGTTCCAAAAAAAAAAAAAAAAATTGGGATATTATACTGTTAGATCACTGATTACGAATATGCAAAAAAATAATTTTTTTGACCAATATTTTTAATTCGGTAGTGAAAGGGTTAAATCGCTCCGTGGTTGTAAATAGGTCGGCAGATGGCTGGCGAATTCGAATGTAAACAGGAGGGTATGACGAATACGGGGCACGAGAGAACGAGAGGAGACGAATGTCGAGTCCAACGGTTACAGTAATTATGTAATGTACGATTTTGTTTTCGTTATTATTCTTATTTATTTTTTTTTTATGTATATAGTACGGCTTATCGGTGTCGTCACATACAATGAAAAGATTGAATCTCATTAAATCGGAATTAATGATGAATTTTATCTGTTAGTATACATATATGTTGAAAAAAAAATCCACCATGGCGATGCGTCGGGAAAACAGTAAGTTTACCTAATATTATTTCGCCTATTCTCGTGATTTGCGTGATCTGTATGTGTAAGAAACGTAACAAAAACGAAATACGTAACCTATATATAAGATACTAGCTGTCACCGCATGGCTTTGCCTGTGCACAGTATTTAACAGAAATATTTTTCAACAAAACTATTGACCACATTTTATACACAAAGCTTCCGCGGTTCTGGCTAGACTATTTTATTCCTCTTTTTACCCCCTCAGGGATTTAATTTTCGAGATCTACTATACCTAAAAACCTTCTCCGAGGCTTGGCCAATTCGTGTAATACGTAGATTATCGTCAAGTATTTTAAACGCATAATAAGAATTAAATAGATTCGTCGGGAATTTGTTTTGACTTCACTTGCAGTCGTTCAATGTGAGCGTCGTTGTTTGTTCGTCGTGGAAACATGAGAAAATCGAAAGAACTGTGTGGTTTTCAAATCGGAAGCGATCGCCTCTCTATAGCCGAGTACACGGCCGAGATGTGATTCTACGCATCGAATCGAATAATTCATAAATCTCGTAATCTAACGAGACCGGGAACACGGGAACGCGTCGAAAAGAAGATCTATCATGTAGGTGCAGCGGAGAATAAATCGATTCATTTGATAGCAATAACACCGTCGCGCGACTACGGTTTCGGTCGAAAATGTATACGAATATAATATTTTCGTCTTATGTTGGATTTATAACTCGCGACGTCACTTTTTGAAAAGAAAAAAAAAACACGTGACATTCACTTGTGATTTGTGTTCGTTGTAGATGTTGAGTGTTAAATAATCGAATGAATTTTTTATGACGTGTTCGTGTATAGACGATAATTATTGCAGGTCGAACCGCCGAGAAATAATAACGAGTAGTTATTTTACTTATTTATTTTTTTTTTTTATACCGAGTATAGGTGGGAACTGGAAGGAATCGACCGGTGATTGAGGTGATATCAGACCACTCGAAAGGTGACATTTCAATCGAAACATATCACGGAATAATAATCGAACAGAGAGGTGAAACGAAGTCGAACGTTATAGCAATAAACGGGTACGTATTGCAATTAATTGCGGTTTATAACGCACAAAGACTTGGTATACTATATACTAGGTACGACTGTTTTATAGTGTTATTAAAATGCCTTTAATTCGAGAACTATAACGTTACTATTATTTCAGAACCTGTTCGGGAATCCCTCGTTCTTTTGGTATTTCAATTTCTTATTTCAAACTCGTTTCCTTACCTGAGTATTAAAGTCCCCCGAAAAGCGGCGGGTTACCGATTTAGATTTTGTGCACAAGGTTGATTCTGTGATAGAGTAAAAATATTTTTAAATCCGTATCGAAGTAGGGATTTTGAATACCAAACGACGAGCGTTGTTTGTAAATAGGTTTTCGAAACACATTCGTAGGAGGTCGTCTCGTTTATTGCGCGGACCAGACGCGTTAGTCGAACGTTTAAAGCACTCGTCGGCGCGGTTTACGAGTCGTCGACGTCGTTGATGTTTCACGACTAAACGTGTGCTCGTCGTCGAATCGTTTTCTTCTCAAACCAAATGTCATTTACAGTTTAGTCGGTGGGATCACGCGATATAGCGACTTTTCGGGCGTCTTTAGATCGTCCAACGGAGAGCGTCTTCGTCTTCGTCTCTCTCTCTCTCTCTCTCTCTCTGTGGAAAAGTAGAGAGAGGCCCTATTATATTTTATTTTATTTTTTTTCTCTCGTTCGGCGCCCGCGGGCTGAGGCAACTGACATTTTAACACGCGTCGTGAGCATCACTTCCGAACCTTATACGACGCGACACCGCTTTGTTAACAATATTGACCTCTATTGCAGATGACTGTACTGTCCACAGGTATGACGATAATCGTATACAGGTCGGTCCGTGCTATACAAGGTGTTACGACGGCGACGGCGGTTATATAGTTATCATCAGCGATGCGTGCGTGCGTGTGGGCAATAAATCCGAAACGGTAAAGCATGCGGTAGTCGTACGGCGAGCCATGTTTGTACGCAGGTTGTGGTAGCCGTACGGATGTTGTATTTAACCGTCGCCGTCGTCGACCGGTAATGGAAATGTTAGAAAAAATAAAATTGAAAAATGCCCGTATATATATACATATATACATGTATATAAAAAAAAAATTGTTTAATCGCTATTGTACGCACGTTGTCGTGTGAAAACTTTACGAGATGTCGTTTGTCACACACGACCGTATAAATACACACTGCGAACATAATAATATTATATCTACCGCCGCGCGACGAACGCACTCGTTTGTAATAACTAATAACACACAATATAATATAACGACCGTTTATTACAGCGAAGAACCGTCGCCGTCACCGGTCCTCACGGCCGAACGCGCTGCACGTGAAATCCGTACCAGCGCTCCTTTCTACTACCCGCCTAGGAGCCTATGGAGAGTTAAACGAGTTGTCACGTCTCGTCTAGGAAACAAAATATATCACGGACGAAATGCTTGTCTCGAATAAAGGTAAGGACGAATTGGGTTTCCGACGAGGTTATCCTAAAATCACTATCGCTCACTGTACTCTCCTGGTTGGCCACCCCGTATAGACACACACAGACATGGATGAAAAATATGACGTGCAATCGAATAATATATGAGTTGGACATTTTTTTTATTTTTAAGACGTCTCGCGCTCGATGTGTTAGCGCGGCGAACTGAATTCCAGTTTCTATTCGAATCTCGAACGGAAATTATTCACGATTTACATTAACGACTATTATATTGCCCGAAATAAGGTATTTTAATTGGTTTAAAATTGACTAGACATTATTTTTAATTCTTCATAAACTCATAATCCGGTTTTTTTTTTTATTTACATTTAATTTTCGTCGAACTACACCTACCGACATTTTGTTTGTATAATCCAACTATAGTGTTAATTTCGGTTTACGGCGTTAATGCATACCTGTCTATATAGTTGTTAATTATATTCTAATAGTAAAATTAATATCATTAGTTTACGTTCGGCTTAAATCGTAACCGTTAGATTTCGGTTTTGGCATAAATTATAACACCTATAGTGTAACCGAAAATAATGTTAACAATTTTAACTCGTGTGGATTTCAAATCGACAATGTTCCCCGTAACTACAGTTCGTACTATAGGTATAGTGACTGGGGACGGTAATAACGGCGAGTTTGAATTGTTAACGTTTACGCTGAAAAACGTCGACGCGACTCGCGTAAATACGCCGAATTTCACTGTAACACTAGCCGCCTCTCCTGATCGGTCAGTCGAGCGCGTTTTATCGTTCTCGCCGCGACCGACCGAAATCCAGTGTAATAACGATAAAAATTAAAAATTTAAAACACGAAATGTACGAACTTACTATATACGCTACAGTATGAATCAAAATACACAATAATAATATATCGCGTCGTATCGTTTATAAATAAATACGCACTTTATGAGACACTCGCGCAGGACCCGGTCGCGGCGACGCGACGGTCGGCCCGACGAAAATCTGTAAGTATATAAATTTCCAGCGGCGGACTTGTGGAGGAAGGGGCGGGCAGGACGCAGGAAAAGAGTATATACCTCGACCTTTTCAACCCGTCACATACATCATCCGGCGGCGGCGGCGGCGGTGGACGTACAAATCCGGGAGGCTGCGGCGTAAAACACATTTTGATTTATGACCCGAAAAGCACACACAAAGATATAGATTTAATGTTCTGACCCCGGCGAAATATGATTTTCGGCGAGCGGAAACTGTCAGGTCGTTCATCAACCGCGCCGCCGTCGTCGGCCGGGGGTATCGATCGTCGTCCGCCGACGCCGCCGCCGCCGCCGCCGCCGCTCGTATATAGGTAAACCCCATTAAAGAGCAGAAAAGGCCGCATTTTTATGCGCTCTCCCCCGAGCCCTTATCCGCCCCCGCGCGTCCACGCCGACGTCGTCGGTCGGTGTGATTTACTACCGACACCACACACGCGCGCTCGTTCGCCAGCCTTTTGTTACCGTAGAGAGAGAGATGACACACACTACACGTATATATTCATATGGTTATAATATATATTCTCGCATCACATAGTGATCCAGGTTTTTCCGTACTCGGAGTGATCTCGTCGGCGAGTGGAATCGAAAACGTTTTTTTTATTATTTACAGAAACCGTGTGATATCAACGCGAACGCGAAATCTAATGCGCGACGTCGACTTTCCAAAAAGTACGAACATTTTCGTAATTACATAAAATGATTTTTTATGCGATTCCGGATCGAACTCTTGGCAAGTGCGGTCGGGCTCGCGTCGTCGTCCGGACGGCAACGCCGGCAAATCACTCTTTCCGGAAAAAAAACAAAAAACGCGCGTTCAAACTCCACAATATTCTCGAGAACGTTCCAATAGCGTTTTCAGATTTACAAAACGATGTTCTGCGTCGAAGCATATACGTGCCCGGTGCCAACTCGACGGACGTCAATAATATAGCGTCCTATAAATGGCTGTTGCGGACGAGTGGCGATCGGACTACGCCCGGCGAGAATAATGCACGTACGCTGTCATCGCGCGCGTGTTGACAATTATGACACGCCGCGCGCCGTCATAGTGGAAATTGAACGCGAAACGTGCAGGTTTGTCAACGTTCGCCTCCCCCCCCCCCTCCGTCGGACGTTTAACATTTCCGCCGCGGTGACGTTTGAGTCGGATTCGACGATTCAATTTGAAATTTTCAACAACGGGAGGAGAATCATTTCGAACGTTTTATACGAGCAAATAAACTCAAACGAAAACAACGCGTAACAAAGTAGTTAAAGTTTTATAATTTCGTTTGATAAAAAAAAAAATTCGGAATCCATAAGAGAATCATCACTCGATACATGCGCGTTGTGTTTTGGGGAAAATCGAATCGTCTTTGAATTTCAAACGGCCGTCGTCGTCGTTCAGTCAGATTTAGGTTTAGAACCATAGTTGGATGGATCAAAATGACTTGAAAACAATCGATCTATCCTGAAGTGACAAAAATCAGGGCTGCTGTTCAAAAGAATTCAAATTGCATCGCGCATATGCCAACAAAAGAGTTAAAACTTTGAAACGTTCTCAAAATATGTACTTTAGTACTCATTAGGTACCAAAGAAAATTGTATTTAAGGTCATCGGGCTGAGAAATTTAATGATTTATATAAGATGGGATACACTTTATACTATTATTACCATTATGCAATACACCGTCATCACCGAAATGGTCGATGCACAGACTGGGTTCGTTCGAAACGCCCGGCCAGAATTCTGAATAGTGAAATCGAAATATTGGACCGAATGGCAAAAAACAATTATAGTTGTATTATTACAAAATATAAGGATAGTGCGATTCCCTTTTTCTCTTTTATATAAACGGTAGTGTTAAATATGTATTCTATTTGTAAACATACATTACCTTAAATGCCCTTTAAGCAATTTCTATTGTTATTAACATTACAAGATAATGCGATTTTCTGTCATTTTTTCGTACATCACTTTATATATATACATTTTTTAAACTGGGTTTTTCACCCTAGTAATAAACAGGTCTCGTTTAATTTTTTTCAATTATTATTGTTGTTTTTGATAAAGTCATTTAAAAATGTCCACAACTTTTTTGCTAAAGAAAATAAATGGTTTTTCACATTTCTAACGTAATCGTCCCTATGTACGTACACTATAAACGTTGAATCGATTAATTATTATTTTCAGTTTGGAGCGAAGCAGCACTTCTTGTCAGTAATCACAAAATAACAACGAACAAGCGAGTAAATCAGATCCAAACTCAATACTATTTTCTAAAAGTCATTTAAATTTTCAAACGCAATACAACATGATCGTAAAATGATCACTGTTTACACAAATCGTTGCCGAATGATTGACGTCCACTCTGAAATCCTCCCTCTACAATACCTGTTCGGTATTACATTTTTGTTATGCGTCGTTCTCGAACACACGATTCCACTCGATCCACTCGTGTCAATGGACGTTGACTCGGTATTTTTCCGCTTACAGTCGACTTTAGTGTAAAGACTATTTTTCATTCATCGGATTTCTCATGGGCAACGATCCGTGCTAGCCCAAACGAGGAGCGCGTGGAACATTCGAAAGGTAAGTTTTTTCGCCAGTGGAACCGTCTCATAACCGCGCGGTATAATTATTTCTGTAAATAGAGCGTAGCCGATGCGATACACATTTTGATATCATGTTTTCATACCATTCGGAGTGTTATTTTTATATACTATCGAGACGAATTCGCGTTTGTTTTTGCAACCGTCTAATTGACACGGGACGTTGTGTAATTTTTTGACTAGGACTGTAATTCAACAACGTAATTTCGCTTGTAATTATTATTATTGTTATTTTCCGAGCGATTCGGTAAAATAATTTCCGGTCGTACGCGTTCGTTCCGAAGTCATTGCGCTAGGCGTTTCGATCCGACAAGTGCGCTGTGGTACCTACCTGTACAACGCGCAATAATTTATTTATCCATTCATAACACTTGACGGGGTTTCGCGAATTATCACGTCCATAAATCTCACGCGTCGCAATTAAAACTCAAAGTACAATAATAATAACATGTTACAGCAGTGACGAAGAACAATGGACGACGACGAGAACGAGCAATGGAAATAAAAACGGACATTTTATTCCGCGAATGTTAAAAATCCCCGACGACGCAGGCATTGCATTACCGCAGACTACAGAGCTCGACGGATCGCAATAGCCAAGCGGGGATACCGGCGTATAACGTTCGGCGTTTAAAAAGAACCGAATCCGAACTCGAAATTCGGTTCGTCGGTCGAACATTTCGGCACGGTTTGGTGAATAGATGCAAAACGATAAATCTCGTGTGAATACGCAATGGGATTTCTCTTAAACGGCATACGTTGGGCTGTTTTTCTAGATCGGTTATTGTTAGAAAAAAATGTTTTTCACTTTGAAAATCTGAAATGGATAATATACTTCGTAGGCTCGTTCGAGTTTCCTTCACATTTTATTAATCATTTGGAAAAAGAACGTATCGTAAAAACGATCGAGTATACTAAAATATTATGCCAATAGTCACAGTTTATTAAAACTTTATGGCGTTTTATAATTATTTGATTTTGCCGCGAACAAACGGATCGGACAAATTATGATTTTCATTTCGATTCCGTAACGTTCGTGAGAGTTTATAGAAAGACATAAAGATGATTTTACCGCGAATTTCCGTACAAGAATCGAGCGTTTATATTATATTATATGAAAACATAATTATTTCGATATTTTGAAATACGGTCTAAAAAATATGGAAAAACGTATATCAAAATGTCGACAATATATTATAATTCAGGAAACGATGCGCGTGTTATCCCTGTATGACGACATCGCGCGTAGTCCACTCCTCCGTTATTTCTCGTGTTATTTTTGGAATAATATTTTTTTCACGCGCTACAATTACTATCGTTTGCGCTGGTTGTAAATATTCTTTTTTTAATGAAAAAAAAAAAAAAAAAAACGCCGCAGATAAAAGTATAAGTTGGCGACGGGACCAAACGCGGCGCGAACACCCGGGGTCCGCGTACAACAGAGACGACGACGACGACGTTATAATAATAACAACAATAATATCATAATAATATTATTCTAAGCTCTCGCGCGTCTTTGTTAATTAATCGAGTCTGAAATGTGCTTTTGTGCGCGCTCCTTACATCGAGACCGCCGCGCGTATCTGCGCGCGTTTAAGATTGTCCCCGCGCTAACGACGCGGATCGAGTCGGCTTTTACTACGGCCCGCGCGCTCGCTAATCGTCACAGACAATCAACCGCCGCCGCGATTGTCCGTCGACCGTGACGCGCGCTTTCGGACGCCCGACGACCGGACTTTTCGGTACAGGGTGTCGATGTCCGACGAATTCAAATGAGCCCTGTTTTCGCCGACGTCTTTCAGAAAACTTTCTAATTTTTCAACGTTGATTTTTCGCTACGTCCGCTCCTATAAGCGCGTTTCCAAAACGGGAATTATTTTAATAATAACATGACGTGACTCGAAATAAAAAACGTCGAATTTTCGTTTTTTAATCAAATCGATTAGAAATTTTTTCAAAATTGTTCAAATAATTTTCCTTCGAGTTGGTCTGCAGTTTACGTGTTTAAAATATATTTTTCTATTGCTGATCATATTGTTATTACATTTCCTACTAGATAAATAATTACCGGTCGGAGTAAAATTAAAACTTTCAAAAAAATAGTAGAAAATCAACTACTATCCCCATCGATACGAGTATTTCTGAGACACCAACGTTTTCACAATGATAAAATCATAAAACGGTTGTTTGCATTTCGAAAACAACGATTTTTAATTTCAATAAAAAAAAAAAGAAGTAATTAAATATAAATGGTAACTATACAGCGCAGGGTTCTGAAAACAATTGAAAAAAAACTTACAAACATTGAACAGGACCAAAGTTGTTTAACACGTGTTAGATCTCCGTGAGACATCCTGTATATAACGTGTGCGTGATATTATCACTGTCGTCTGCTATCTACGGCAGACGGTCGTTTCCGGAATCCTCTCTCGCCCGTCCGTCCGAAAGAGTAAACTCTTTGAGCGTGTACGCATTCAATACCGTCGCGTCTTTGTGTCACACTACATCACGCCTCGCATATTAGGACCTTTGATCCACGGGTGTACGTTATAATAACATTATTGTACCGGATTAATTATCGGTTTTTTTTTTTTTGTTGCGGTGTATAACTTTTCCAGACGTTAGTCAACAATCACAGCGGGTACCTGTTTTTCTGTCGCAAACTTTATCGACTCGATATCTTTTAGATGTCGTTTGTCGAAATTTCCCACGCTGTTTTCTCAACAATTGAGAAAAACCGACCAGATATGATCGTTTCCAAAAAAAAAATGTGATACTATGAAATAGTTACAAAAGGATTACATCATCGTTTACGTGGAATTGTAAATTTATATGTAATACACCGGTCGCTAAACGCCACTATGAATCCAAAGGATTACGTAATGAGAAGGTTCAAATGAACAATTGAAATCGGCTACTACCTACTACTACTACCGCCTACTACTTGGAAAAAACAAATGGAATCTAAGGACGAGGTGAAATCTATTCGATCGAAATCCACTGTGTTTCTCTGGTCAATATTAGTCCTGGTTCGAATCATCGTGGGGTTTTCGCGTTCAAAATATTCTATTAATCAATTTACCGTCGAATGCGTGCGTGGGTACTGTGTAGTAATTTGAAAAAAAATATACCAAACCGTTTAATTTCGTTTTTTATGACAACGTCGTTTTTTTTTAAATGCATTAAAATCTCTATCCTATAATATTATAATATTACAATAATAATTTCAATTCCAACAAAGTACAAATGATTAATTTTATTTTAAAATACACGTCATATCTAATAATGACAAAAATTATTCATCTCATATTATTATATTCGATCGCGATCTCAAAGTTGTTTTTTTCCAATACCACGTCTCTATTTTCTAAAAATAGATTCTTTAAGTTTTAAAAATTACGAATGTTTTTTGCCTTTTTGTGGTAAATCACGGTGAAAATGTGGCAATCTGTTATCATACATTACTTTAAGAAAAAATCGTATTATATAACGATTTGTTGACTTTCTAATTAGTTATTTCGTCGCGTTTTATATAATTGCCTGTAGTATACGGTTGCCGTCTCCGAGACCACGCCCGCCGGGCAATAGGGACCGAGTTGCGCGCGCACATGCCTGTTATTAATATTCGAGGATACCGCACACGACCGAAAACGATCAGTATACGATCGGCAGTCGTACGACGAACAGTAATCGGCTTTACGTGAATTTAGTTTTTCTAGTCTTTTGTTCAAAGTGTTCTTAAACCGTTTAATTATCCCATATAATATTATTGTTGTGTCGTCGTTTTCATTCTTCGAATTCTCAACTATTGGATGTTTTTTTTTTCTCGCAACAAAACACGCCGAATTTCAGCGATCAGGTAAGTGCGTTTCTATTTTCTCTTATTCTGCCGGATTACGTGCGTCACTGTGTTTAAATCGTATCGGTTCCAATCGATTATCCCCGTGGAAATAAACCGAAAGGGAAACGTTACGATAATACGCCGAACGGGACACCGCGCCTATATTTCGCGACATCGGCACATCGATCACTATATACGCATATATAGGTGTTCCGTAACGGGTTGTACGGGTTTATAGATATACCACGCGGATTAGCACTTTACTCGGCCGTTCGGCTCGGCCACGCGATGTCGACGGAATGTGATACGCCCAGCACATTATTGGCGGTGGTCCTTATGCGGTCTAGATGTCGGTGACTTTTTTCTTTTCTAAATGTCGTCGTCGACGACGCTTTTCGAGCTGAGAACGTCATCGCAATAGCACACCGAGTGATCCGAACTATTCGTTTTTACACGTGCGCGTTATCATAGACATTGTTTTTAAATATTATTTCTCGTCGTTTTTATAAATACTCATCACCGGAGCTCCCGGGAGTTCACGCGCTAAAAACTATCAAAATTTGCATGCGTATAAATTATTATGCGTTTAAAATCATTAAAACATCGTGCGCTAAATATGCATTTAATTCTTCTTTTTTAATTTCAAAAAAAAAAAAAACGTTCGCTATGAAATTTCGATTATAATTAAAATTACGGGAAACATACACGTGATTTGACTAAATATAAAACACGTTTTTTTGTGTTTTACTCGTCTTGAGAATAATTACAGCTTTCGATTTGTGACCTGGATAGGATTATCTGACGATATATTTTTTTTTCAAAACAAAAAGCTTCGTTCATCATTTGTTTATGAAATCGACGCGTACTTCATTATTTATTCATTTTTCATGCACACATGTTTTTCGACAAATTAAATTCTACATAACTGCTTAAAGTATTACATTTTTGAGTAAAAAAAAAACAACCATATTTATACGGTAAAACAGTAAAATACAATTTAAAATTAAAAAAAACTTGCAAAATTAAATTCCATTTTTGAACTCGTTGAGTTGTTGTGATTAAAACTTGTAGCTTATCTATCAACTTTTTGGCGTACTCGGTAAAAACATGGAAATGCATAAGCTTCCGGACCTTACTTATCACAAATTTGACGAAAAAAAAATCCCGATTTTATTATTTTTTATTACATTATATTTATACAAAATATACTCGACAACACAACGATATAAATTTCAACATTTATTTTTATACGTCGACTACACGCGTCGCGTTAACCGCGAGGTTTACTTTAGTCCTGACGGCGATAATTTTTCCCGTGACATTTTTATAGGCCCTCGAAGCATTTTTCACGTTATTTAGATAATAAATCCAAATTTGTTATTATTTTTTTTCGCATATCGAGAAATTACATTTTTTATCCCGCACTAGAGTGTTGTCTCGGATAATGTCTTATCATCCCATACTAGAGTATTACGTCGAGCCAAAGTGTTAACTCGGATAGGGTTTTATCAACAATAATATAATATATGATGTTAATTTTGGTTCGTAGGATATATTTTTTGAATACTCCTATTTTTTTTTTTAACGATATCACTGAATCGGAGTGAATTATTCCTTTAAAATGTACTCGCTGAAATTTTTCATTTCACTTAATCTTTATACGCGTAATAAACATCGCAGTGTAAAACCCCGAATTCTGTTCAAACTAGAATACACTTGTAAATACTATAAACGAATAAATAAATACTAAATGAGTGTGAAACGTTGATCGCGTTGGTTTTAACGCGTGTTTATTTTTTTCTGCTGTCCGCCGTCTTTGACCCAAAGAAATTAATCTATTTTAAACTTCAAAACGCGCGTTTTTCGTAACCAACCACGTGTCATTGATGCAATAATATATAAAAGGAATTGTTTTACATTTATCCGACATTAGTTGTGAAAAACTGACGAAAAATTACGTAAAAAAAAAACATCTGACGTTTCGTGGGAAAATACGACTTATTGTACCGGTTGCATATCTACGCTTTCCTGCGACAAATCATTTCGATTAGGTCGAGGATAAGGATATTGCACGGCGTACCGACCGGTGTCGTAACCGGAATATCGGCTAATACAATTATTGACGACGTCGGAACTATTGCTGCGGTCGCGTCGCTTCGACGGACGTGCCGGATGCCCGTCGATCGAAACAAATCGCTCGGGGCGCGGATCCGTTCATTTGCCGTAGGTGCCGGTACGAGACGACTGAAAATGGCGGGTCGGTCCTGTTCAATTTCCCGACAGTTTGCCGGGTCGTTTCCGTTTGTCGTGGTTGTGAATACGTCCGTCGTCGTCGAACGCGGCCGTGTGCCGTGTGCCTCGATCGTTGACAGTGATCCAATCGGCCAAATAATCGGCCGCTTACAATATATTTACGTCGCGATCAAATTTTATTCTCTGGAACTCCGAGCGGCGAACTAGAGGAGAGGTTAAATGAGGATTATTTTTATTTTCTCGAACACATTACAATATCCATTTAACTTTAATTTACAAATGTTCATCAATCTATAATCGCAAGTTTGAAGTATTTTGCTGCAGTAGAGAGAGAACAGTAGCTATCGACCAGCATACGGACTGCTAAACTAATAATAATCATAATCTCAATAAGTTTTACAGTAATTTCAACGACGTGGTCATCAAATAACCGCGCGTAAAGTGTAGACCATTATTACGATAAACGTTTCGGCTATCGTCTCTACTCCTCTGTAATAATAATCGATTCATTTGACCGTTACTGTCGATTATAACCTATATGACGCGCATTACGATCCTTCCGAGTCCGACCTGAAAGCGGGACGCAGGAGAGAGCCCTATTCTTCGCGTCGTTTGATCGTCGTAGGTATTGACAGCGCGTCGCACTCAGTAAAAAAACACAAACGAACGAAATAAAAGGAACGATTTTTCAATGTCCGCCGACAACCCCCGAAAATTATCCGACTTTTTTTTGTTTTCGATACACACACACACACACGTATTTGATTATAATTGTACGCGTAAAGTATAATAATATTATTGTGCGTTGTAATGGGGCCGGTCCCGTGTACGACGGTATTGTGTATACGTCACAATAATTACACGGCGTCGAAACGAAATCAATCCGTCTACGCGACGCAGTACAGCTGTTGTTGGGGTGCGCGTACGATATCATTCTATACGTAGTACACACACACACACACACACACGGATATTACAATATTAACATCGTCATGGCGTATCACAAGTAATTTATAATATACAGACCGAGTATAACTGTTTTGTCCGGTCCCGCGCGTCGTATGAGTTACTCGACTCGTTATTATTATTATCTCGCGTGAGACACATTCGTTACGGGTTTTTTTTTTCTTCTTATTATTTTGCTTTCGATGAGAGTCGAACGACTGCGTATTATATAAAGACGTGTTCCACGTCAAAACGATATATTTTCGTTCCGAGCCGCTTAACACTCGGGCGACTCGGCAACGACGACGACAGATTCGTTTAGAGTTTGAAACGATACCGCGATGTGTACGTACGCCATTAGACCCGTCCGTCGGATTAACCTACCCGAAGTCGTATTATTTATTAACATTTAAACCCATTACGACACGCGTCTCCGCCGCAGTGTCCGACGCGTTGTTTTACAACGGATACGTATTATATTGCAGCGCGCCGCCGCGCCGCCGCCCCGCTACACGCCGAACACGATCGATCGGTAAAACGTACAATAAAATATGTAACGCGTCGTTTATATATCGTTTCCACCTGGAAAATATACGCCGCGACGTCATTAAATATTCCACATAACGTTCGACGAGTACGCGCGCGCGCGTCCTGAATTCGATCGAATTCCGAACGCCGCCGTCGGACAGGACGAAAACAACATTTGTTTTATATATACGTATATTGTTTTAAATATAATTTGTATTATATTTTATCGTTTCGTCGTCAGCCGCGTCGTCTTATTCCCCGTACTCGTAACGGCCACCGACTTTCTGCTCGCGGGCCTCGTCGTTTTCCCCAAATATTTTTCACTCGCCCAAAAATCGTTTTTCCGAGCTCGGGTATTCGACGGCCACGTTATTCTCGACGCGGCCGCGATCCTTCGTCGCGGAATCCAATATTGTGTTCGCCAGCCGACCGAAACGCGCGCAATCATTCCGAGCGTTCTGTTTTATTCGTTTCGTTTGTGACGCGCCGTTGCTGACAATACCATTCGTACAGACGATTTTTTAAGCACTTCGTATACACGTTTATATTATTATTGTTATATATTTACATATAATAATAATAATAATATAAAGGACTTGTCGCGTTTGTAAAATCGTTTGGAGGGTTATTGTAATGATTTGTGCGTGCGTGCGTGTACATTTCAATCGGATTCGCATAAATCACACGGGGATATAACAGAGTTAAATTATTCGTTCGAGTGTGCGAGAGAAAAAAAAATGATAACAATAAAAATCATAAATTATAACGACAATAATGGTAAAAAGATTACAAAAAAAAAAAAAAAAACTGTATATTTATTTTACACGCATAAACGATTATAATATAATACAACACGCGGTTTCGTCGTAACACGTATAGAAGCTACGGACACGCGGTACAATAGCTTTGTCGGAGGGGTAACCCGGGCGTCGAGCGAAAAGGGTCGCGGCTACGGCGCGATGACGACGACTACGGCGATGACGGCAACGACGATGACGGCTACGACGATGACGTCGACGACAACAAATAAGGGACGACCGCAGATAAACGTTTTGCGATTGCTTTCAAATCCAGTGGCAGCGTACTTCGCACCCGTCAGCTGTCATAATTTTCTTTTCGCCTTTTTTCCTTTTTTTTTTTACCGTACATATTATTATTCGCCAGATAATGTCACCGATATCCTAACACACCCTTTCGGCTGGGCGACCCCGCGCCGCACCCGTCGGGGCGCGACAACAATGGAGACCCCTCGACCGGCCCTCGTTTGCGGTCTCGTTTCGGTTCAGACCGCGCGTGTGCGCTAAACGGCTAATATATATAATAATTCAAAGGCTCGCGACCCCCATTCATCACCTGCTGCCCGCGAAGACCGGCCACGGCGAGCGCCTGTTTATACGCGCGTCCTCGTCGCTGCAGTTGCACGCGTTTCGCGTACAGGGTGGTGACCCGCCGCGTATGATAATATACATGTCACGTGATTTCTGAAACCTTTTTGGTTTTCATACGATTTTTTATTAGCATATATTATTTTCAATCGAGTTTGTCACTCGATACGATTGAAGAAATTAATTTTGCGTGTCTACGAAATCGCCCGAGAACGGTCGTTCTCTGGGTATGGAATCGTTATGAAAAAACGACGATGAAAATGCAACGGCGACGGTCGCTGCGGGTTTCGTAATGTCGCAGTGAAATATGCAAGTTTGCGGGAGAAAGAGAGAGATGAAGCGCGTACGGATGGTTTAATCGACCGAAGTAATAAATCAGTACGAACCAGACGATTATATTTTAACGTTTCGATAACCATCTAATACTTAGGTATGTATTACCGACTTGTGTGCCAATCGAAGGGTTAAAGGACTGTCATAGAAACTCGACTGCAAGTATTCCACCGGGATGACGTCATCGTGGGTCACCCTGTATATTATGCGCAATACGTCATATCGCATGTACCCGTCCTATAAATTTCGCTGTTAAAAAACCGGACAATGAGGTGACACGACTGCCGCAGCTCCGCAGTCGCTGGACGCGATCGATCAATTGTGTTTGTGCAGCACGCCGTCGAGAGAATATAATATATACGTATAATACGTAATGGGCACGACGCGACCGGAAACCGAGGGATGGCAAACAAAAACGCGTTGTTTATAGGCGCGCAAACGAAACGGAAAAAAAAAAAAAACAATTCGGCGAAAACAATTCGGCGAATTCCGAGAGGGGAAAAAATATAAATAATACGCGATCAATTCGGTTTTCGCGGCGATTTTCTGCACCGCGCAGGACGTTCGCGCGTCGCGTTTATTACGGTCTCGTCCGCGAATTCGTCTGCCGACTATTTGTCCATTTGTTTTAAACGACATCTGTCGCGCTCAAAGAAAATTTACCGCGTACATATCGTCGTCGTCGTTGGAATTTTTATTTATTTTTTCTCTGCGGAATAACAATGTCTAGTTTCAAGTCCCTTTTTTACATTCGATTTTCGATCGGTGCGCGAACGGAAGTCGTCGGGCTTTCGGGGCCACCCGGCAAAGCGTGTTACGAGTGAAAAAAAAAAAATAAAAAATGATTATTGTACAACACCGATATAATTATAACAGCTCTCTAGTTCCACTCGTAATCTAGTCGAGTGGACTCGTAACAATGACGTGCTCGTCGTGCACTCGAAATTTCCCACCCGCGGTCACGGGGCAGTCAGTACAATCGAATATAATAATAATAATAATAGTAATAATATCACGTTTCGCAGTTATTTTTTTCGTGTTTTTTTTTTTTTTCTTTATTACGACCCGCCGCGTACTAAACAATCAAACGCGATCAATTCGGCCGCCAATCAGTCCGGCTTTTTAACGGTCATCGTAAAATAGTCGAAAACTGTGTTCGCGCGCGATGTAGCGAACGTGCTAAAACGGGTAGTATACTAGACGATAATCAGTTCTGCCGAACGGTCGCGCGTGATCCGACGACGTTCGCAATATCGATTGTTGTCGGCGACACTATATCGATTGTCTTTTCTGACCGACGACGCGTCGTTAATCCGATCGAAGTGCAGAAGAATTAAAAAAAAAATCGATACGTCTTTATCATAAATATTAACTTAATAATAATATACCGCCCGTGTGAATATTCGTTTTATTTATTCATACGATGAGGTGAATAACAATGTTTAATGAGGTAATATGATGAAAATATTTTAAGACCGCGGTCGGGCGACGGACGGCGCGGCGTGATAATTCGTCGGTTCTATAGAGAGGATTCGAACGATAGTGTATAGTTTTTTCGCGCAAACGTTTGCATAGTTCAGACGCCGCGCCGTCGACGATTCGTATAATAATTTTAAAAAAAAATTTATGTACAGTATACATATGTCTATAACATAATGACTCGGACGCGAAGAGTTATGGTGCATAATAACAGTGCGCTACAGTAATAATTATACGCGCGCGATGTATATTTCAGACCGCACGTTAACGCGTATTAAAAGTTTTATAAATCAATAACGCGGCGCGTAACTCTTATGCGTACACGATAATGTATAACGCGAATAGAATATTATATACCAGTTTGCGTTCGATTATTATTACAACGAGTCCGCCGTCGGTAATTACGATTTCAAAATATCGATTCGACTGCGCGCGCGCGTATTATATACGTATTATATCGTTATTGCGGTGCATATTTTCATATGGCCGAGGAAGAAACTCGTAACGACGCTTTTAGTGAGTACCTCACACATACACGCAGCACTATATTATGCGCTGCGCTCGATACGCTATGTGCAGTGCGCGATAATAACATTATTTCGCCGCGTTTCGGTTGAACGTAAAATTTATGCTCGTTTACCGAGAGTGCAATGTTATTATTAGCGGAAAAAAAATATGAAAAAAAAAATGTTATTAATTTTTATCGCTCGCGCGAGCTCGGTTTTCATCGTCCAAACGATAAGTGTACTTTGCTTACGAAATAATAATTGGATATAATATTTATTTATTTTTTATTATTTTTTTGTCCATTCCGATCGATCGTTCTCTACGATCGAGTCGTAAAACAATAAAAAAAAAAAAAACCGTTTTTAAATCACTCGAGCGTCGTGTGTGCAAACACGCACTTAATTTCCAAACGGAATGAATTATTATTCATTTTTTTTTATTAATACATATATGTATTATAATCGTCGTAACAGACCGCGTCCGATCGATTTGAAAGTAACGCCGCGCGCAGAATTTTCGATTTACAATATCGTATATTATTATACGCGCACCAGCTAGGTCGATTATTATTATTGTTGTTTGTAAAATTATAACGCGACGGCGGCGCGGCGGTTTGAAAATAATAATAATACCGTCCACGGGCGAGTAATAGTTTCACTTTTGGTAACGTTACAATAATAAAGTGCGCGCGTCCTAAATATACAATTAGCAATAGGTAAATAAATCAAGAGGACAGGTCTGACTGGCCGAGAACAAACACTATCCAAGTCCGCCGGCGTGTTCGACTTTCTAAAGGGCCCGGGACAACGGTGACCCGGGCGAGGGCCCTTAAAATTATCATAGTTACCATTTGGGAAAACATTTTTACACTCGGACCGATATGATATTCAACGAGACCGCGGCGTGAATTCGCCGTCACGAACATAATGAACGATAATCAGGTTAGACCCGACCGAACATCCGTCCGAGGTATGTACGAATAACTACCGTGTGAATTTAAACGATATATTGCATTTCTGTCGAGGCACGTTAACAATATATAAATATGGGAGTCGAAAAAATCCGTGAAACGAATGTTTTTTCTCTTTTTTGAAATATTATCCGTACTGCTTCGGCGTCAGTTCGTATGTAATAGAATCGAATATCGATTAAAACGGATGGGAAAACGTAGTGACGCGCGCTACCCTGTCGAATAACACGGCTTCGGGTAGATCTTAATTATCGTGTGCGTGACTATTTGTTTATTTACAAACGTCTGTGACGTGGTACGCGGAAAGGCTTCGAGCGATCTCTTCGGAACGGAACCCAATCGATTTCCGAACGCGACGTGATCGTAATAATAGACCAATGCGAGACGGATATAAAACTCACGCCCACGCCCGCGTATTACACGTACGCGTGGTGGTAATAAATAGGTAATTGCTCGTTTCGCAAAAACCGTTTCAGGGACGCGGAAACACGCAATTAAAATAATGTCGTCCGCAGTCGCGCGCACACGGCGGCGGCGGTATACCGGCCGCGCCGCGTTTTGCGCTCGCGTAATCACGTGATATATTACTTTTTATACCTATTATACGTGTACCTACCGCGCTCGCACGTCTGCCCACGTTCGCATTATATTGTACAGCTGTTATTGTATTGTGCCCGTTTCGACGAGGATAATAATAAATATAAACTACCGTGTTTTATCGTGTCGCCGCCGCCGCCGCCGTCCGAATCACGCGGAATCTTTTTGCGTTTGCAGCGATCCGAGAGAATTATCGGAAGGAGAAACGGTGGGGGAAGGGGGAAACACTCGCTCGGGGAGTTGATTTATGCACGGCGGCGGCGGCGGCGGCGGCGGTGTGAACCCGTAATAATATCGTAATATATTGCCGCGTGTCCGAGAACGACGTTTAAAAGTGTTAAAATATAATATATTGTTATGTGTTTTATTCGGCCGATTGTTGCGCACGGTATATACACGCGCATGTGTGTATATGTATATACTTGTATATATGTATATACTCCGGGCGTAATATTATTTTTATTAAAATCGTTTTCCTTTAGATTTACGATTAGGCGTACCGAATGCGTGTACCGGCTTTATAGGCGGTTTTATTATTATTATTTTTTTTTTTCTGTTTTACGCGCCGCATAAAAATATTGAAAAAAAAAACCTCCGCCCGGCGAAATATCGTATAATATATGGTTGAAAAATATATATTATATAAACCGCAGTGGTGTTCGACCTTTCGGGACGTCCGGGTCACATTAAGTTAACTTGTCGTGGGCCGCATTTTCCATACGTATCGTTGGAGTGCAAAAAAACTAGACGCAATTCGTTTTTGTAATAATACAGGTACGCGTTTGATTTATTATTGCGAGGAGAAAAAAGACGCGGGGGGAAATGATGATTTATCATAATGAAAAAAAAAATTTTTTTTTTTGTGAAAGTGATGAATCACAAATATCCGGATATCGATTAATGCTGGGGCCATTGTCAAATGGCTTTCGGAGCTCTTGTCCGAGAACACTTTGGTAGTTACCCATTTTATCTATTTATCAATACAAGACATATTATAATATCTTAGCTTTAATTCCTTATTCAATATTTGTTCTTCGTGTAGAGAATTGACACGGGGACCGCACTAAAATCTGCGGTGAACAGTTCACGGTTGCCCCCGCACTCTTGTCGTAAGTGTATTCAATGTGTAAAATAATAAATTTAAAAATAAATAAATAAACGTTTGGTTACTTTATAGTAGAGGTTGATATGACGCGTAGCTGAACAAAGAATTAACAAAACCATTTAAATCGGAAAAAGCTTTTGTTTGATTGTGAATAATAATTTCGAAAATACTAGAAAAGTTATTGAAAAATACATTTAAGTTGATTTATGAGTTGACTGCTACATCGATCAAACGGTGTTCAGGGCCTTTGGAGTTGAAATATTTATTGAAAATATCCGTTCGACATCGACAGACTTCGTTATACGCACTATACAGGCATGTATTTCGTATGAATTTAAGAATTTATTCTGGTGTTTTTCCAAGTTCCGTAATATTTTAATTGGCATTTCATTTTTTTATTTGCCTGTAGTCTTGACTTCCAGACGTGTATCTTGGTCAGCGACGAACGGAAATGAATAATAAATATATACCTAACATTTATATAGCGGAAAATGTCTTGTTGTACAGAAAGGATAATGATATTATATAGAAAAAAGACATCGATTATTTCGAAAAAAAACTTGGATTATAGAAATATTTATTTGAAAAACAAACGAATCGAGACACGCGTCTGGTCGCGATGCGCAGATCAAAAGACCATATTAAATAAAATATTCACCGGAAGACTGAATGGAAAATCAACGAGACGGTGGTCGTCTTTGGGAAGACGGATTTCTCCGAAATCGTCCGAAGAACGACAATAGAAAACAACAAGGACCGCGCGAGCACTTACGGGCGAAAAGGTACGTCGATGGCGATAAAAGCTCGACTGTAAAAGCTGAAACGAGTCGGAAAAGATATACAACACCGATATAGGAATCGAAATATAACCTCGCATCTCTAGATCAATCTCGTCTCGCGCGGTCGCCATCGGTTTTACCGGCACTCTTCTACTTTTCCATCGAAAAATTGCGCGTCAGAACTGAAAGTCGACACCGTTTTTACTACTCTCGGCAAAAGATACGTATTTTTTCCACGTAATTATGAAAGTCTACCTCCGCGTCTAGTGAGTGCACTTCGTCACCCGTTGTTCTCTACGGTTTAGTCGAAAAATACGTCGGCCAGATGTAACGTAGTAACAGAGTGAAAACGTGCAATCGGTGGTTTCAATCCAAAGTTTGGAAAAAACGAACTGTCGGTGAAACTGGTTTCCACCGTTTTCAGGCGAAACCGCACGATCGACGGAAACAGATCGACAAAGAGGTTCTCGTCTAACCTCGTCGTTTCGAAGATTATTACGTATTTACACCGTTCGCAATTTATTTTACACCTATATCCGAGCGATAATTCGTCGAATAAACATAACCGACAAGAGACGTGTGACAGGCGACATGACGCGCGGAATCAATAACCGCTCGGAGTGCGGTATAGGATTTTTCAATATTTAAATTTCAAGATAACGCGGATAATACGACGACGGTATGCGTTGCGATTTGATTCGCTCGACGTTTTCGTTTCGTTACGACGCGAGTGTGTCGCGAATGGGGGAAAAAGTTATCGATTTCCACTCGGAAATTTATGATATCGTCGGGATGATTTCAAAACGGGCGAATAGAAAACGATAGTGACGACAATTATATGATTTCCAACCAACGACGAGCCGTAACATTTTAAATCATAAATTATTATTATTCATAATATTGTTGTTGATATTTCACCAGGTAGACGTTAACAAAGGAGTGTGTTATTGCCGACATTTATATGCGAAAGACACAAAGTGCACGTTTATTCTTCTCCGAAAGCCAATAAACACCGTTATTTGTTCGTATTATAATTATTTTTTTCCTTTAATTAAATTAACTTTTACTCGTCGCGCGCACGTTTCCTCCAGATTACGCAGTTGATTCGAACATTATGATTCCATAGGAGCTGATGTGAATTTTTTTACGGTCTTACATATTATAATGTGTTTTTGTGCAGTTACAAGTGTGGGATTTTTCGTACTCATAATTATAATATCATGATAAATTGTCGAACGTTTTCATACTAATCATTATACTCATAAGTATTTTTTATTCATATAATAATATATTATACGTTTTATCGGGTTGATAAAATCATAATTATCGAAAAAAAAAGAAAAAAAAAAAAAACGACAGATCGATTATACGTCGCGCCGAGTAATTTCTCAACTGTCAAACGGTATTATGTCGTCATGCAAAAACGAAAGAAAATATTCGACGCGCGATTCAATTTGCATAAATATCGAAGAAATCTCACCTACGTGCGTGCATTTATTAAATCGGTTTCCAACGTTACCGTACGATATTTCTTTCACTATTCCGCCGGACATCAATATATATTTTATTTAATAACCGTTATTCATAATGTGAAAACACAGTTGTGTATATTATAATATACGCGTGTTTGTCTTACGAAAAGTCATTATACTATTATTATAATCGATTGCTCCGATCGAATCGTACGTACTCACAGCGATTATTATTCGGTCGTGGGTGGCTCGAGTATATTAGAAAGGAACAGTGTACTCGTCGGTATTTTTCGTATTACACACAGAGAGCATTATTATTATTTCGTTTGGAATTTCACATTTCTCGTTTATTTATGGATTATTTTTCCAAACGTTTTCATTATTTCTAAACGAGAATCGCATCGATTTAATTCGTTCATTTTTTTTTACTTTTGATGAATTCGTCAGCAAGGGCAGCCTTTGACAATATAATTTATATTTACGATAATAATATTATTGTCGATGTGCTAAAATAATATGCACTCCTTTTTTACCTTTTCTGTTAATTGATAATTTTTTTTTTTTTCAGTCCGATTCGCCTCCTTAGAATGGTCCCGAGCACGAAGAGTCCTTTTTGATTGATTTCCACGTCAGTCTCGAAAAAGAAACGGTACTCTTGTGGCGCTTCGGCGAAACGATCGAAATATGCGATTCAATTGGTATAGTATTGTTTTATCAAATGGTTATGGTGATTAATATTTCTGGTAAACGCGTTTACAATTTAATCGTATGCGTTCCGGATGTACGATAAAAGCATAATAATTTACGTTAATATTGTTAATTTCGTTATTATTTAAATTCACGTTCGATATAAAATATGCATTTTACTCGCAGACACCTGCGGGAACATGCATAGAAACATATAGAATATAAAAACGGACGTTCCGCAACTTCGGATAACTAATAAAACATAAAGTAGGAGTAAATTGAACTGACGATCGTGTAGTTTTTTTCTCACGCGTTTTCTGTATACGGTGGGGAAACGTCATAATTGCAAATTATCACATCAACCATATTAAATCGTATAATATTAATTGCGATTATTGTGTTGAGAAATAATTTTAAAAATGGTCGACGACTTTCACGCGTAAAACCTGTCATCGGATCTATGACTTGCCACTATACGTGCGCGTATAATATGTATAAAACTCGATGTCGACACTCGCGAACGTGCATAATATTAACGCGTGATAAATAATCGCCGTCTATGGAACAGAGATTTCGGATGTTGATTTATTGTGCTCGCCAATTAGTAGCCGGTCTGAGCGGTGACGTCGACGACCGACCGACTGTTTTTATCGGCGAGGACGATTAAAACTGTAGCTAGTTTCGGTCGTAAAAACGAACTACGCGGCGTCGTACTTTCCCGAAACCTATCGACATTTATAAGTCGGGGTACCTCTTCGGTACTTCTACCTACTCTAGAGTGTTCTGGTCTACGAGATTTGCTCTGGACAAATCGTCCCGCGATAATAATTCTATATATTTCATAGTTTGCACACCCATAGTTTTTAATGATTATGGTTTTGTGGAAAACGACATAATATTATGTATCTTTGTCATCGTAATTTCGTTCGCGTTATCGACAGTGATCGCCGCAGTCGTCGAGCAATCATCTATTCTCTATTGTTGTGATTCTTACCGAACGCGAATGGAGAATAATAGTAGTGTAATTTTTTCGGCCTTTTTTTCCCGCTTCATTTCACCAATCAATGTTTTTTAACACTGGAAATGTTTCCGTCCCTTTTGTCGTTAGCACCGCGGGCAGTACATCGAAACCGCGGGGTTAACACGGCAACCCGTGCGGTTTTAATTTTACATTCTGAAACGAGAGTGTTTTTCCGATAGAGAAATCCGTCGTCGAGAAAAACGGTTCTAAGAGAAAAAAAGTCGCGACGAGCGTTAAGAGCGTTTGAAAAGCGGTCGCCGAAAATGACGTCGAAACCCGCGCAGCGTTTTACCGCGCGGTAAATCGCGACGACGACGTTCGGGTATTGTTCGAAGCCGTTTCGTCACCGTAATACTATAATATTATAATCTTCGAAACGAAACGAAGAAAAGAAAAAAAAAAAAACGGAACCCTCCGCATCGATTTCGAACGCGACGCGGTAAACTCGCGGCGACGGGAAATATATAAAAATATGAAAACCGAATTCTCTCCTTAAGCCGGCCGCGACGAGGGGAAGTGTTATCTTCCGCTGTCATAAATAATATGTAGGCAGCGTCCGTCTACACTCTGGCGGCAGCCGAATTTATTATTATTATTACTATTATTATTCAGCCGTCGCGTGAAATTTACATCAAAGCCGCCCGTGGCGTTAAGGGGTCGCCGTCACCGGCGGCGGCGGCGCGTACACGTACACGAAAGAGAAACGGCGTAAAAATAAAAACACGAAATTAAAAGCGATTCCTCCAGTAAAACGACGGGCGGCGGCGCTGTCACATCAAAAGCGAAACGCACTTTGGAGTGGCGCTAATTTCCTTACACCCAACCGCCGTCCGTTTCCCCTCACGGGGGCTACTATACTGGTCCCGTCGTTATTATTAGCAATCCTTTTAGCGTTAGTTGTCCAAACAGCTTTGCGGCCCGTCATTCCCCCTCCCTCCCACCCCCCGTCTCTATCTTTCACACACGCGCACGCACACACACGTCGTCTAAATGCCCGCGTATATACGAGTATGTAGTTCGTCTTTAATGGACTGCGCAGGAAAAAGAAGGAAAAAAAAAAACGTGCAACAGACGTCCGCTCGTTAACGCTCGCATCGCGATGGCGACGACGACGACGACGACGACGACGACGACGGGACGAACGTGATGTGTTTCGAAAAGTCCGTCCGATCATAATAGGAGCACCGTGTTTAGGAGCGCTGCGCGAGTGTGTCTGTTGTACGCGTACGTACGTACGGTTTGCAGGCCGGGCAGGCGGCTGTCAGCCTCCTCTGTATGTGTGTTAATAAGACCGCGTGCGTGCACGTGTCGTGTTTATAATAGAGACGGCACGGACCGTAAATGTCGCCGCGGTGCCTTTAGTATTATATATATATGTGTGTGTACGTATATATAAAATGCACGTGCTCGAAATACGCCATGAGGGTCTTTGATTTTTTTTTTTTTCTTTTTCTGTCCCTCCGTTTAATATTTTACCTACGAGAATTCGTAGACTCTGCGTAGGCCCCCGCAGTGCTTCTTAACATTATTACACACGCTATTCGTCAGATTCTAGTGGACCGGACTACCCCAAGCAGATATTGACCATATCGAAATGATTAAAACGATTTCCCCCGACATTTGTCGCGGCTGTATATACTATTGATAGTTTTCTCCGAACGCTCAAACGATTTAAAGTTTTCAGCCGACACAAACACGCATATTAGAATACACTTTCCACAAGCCCTGAAAATATTCATCGCGTATACTGCATAATACTGTGTACAGAGTATACGAAGCGTATATCTTAAAAACTACAAAACGTGTGCGATTCGTCTCTTTACGATTATCTCGATGAACGGTAATAATAACAACTGCAGGTCACCGTTTGAAAATACTTGTGTCTATACTTGGCAAAAAACTACTAAAACGAATCGGGTTTGCGATGGAAAAGTCCGTAAGAGAGAAAAAAATGAAAATTATTTTCGGTTTGGAGAAAACAATCATACCGAATAAAAGCTTCGTCCGAGCGCAACGGTAGGTCCCACACATGCGCCGCGTACGCGATTCGTGTGAAAATCCCATTAGGAGTGCACAGAGAAAGAAAACAAGCAGAGTTCATAAAATAAAATAGGTACGATAATAAAGTCAATGCGTATTTATCAATTTTGTTTCGGCGTCGGGCGACCTCTAAACAGTGGATTATTTATACTCCGTTCTAATATACTTATATTTATTCTATGGCCTCTGAATCCGCGTGGGAAAAACAAAGAGACGTACGCACTCGATCGAACCGAAAATCGCGACCAGACGTTTGGAATTGTAAAAAGTATATCCACGCGTGACCGTCATATGGTCTTCGATCGAAAGGCAACCGGTGTACATATTATTATATACTGAACTCGTGTTAATGTTACGCTTGCGACGCAGTAAACAATGATTAGATACGTAGGTTACCGTTGTCACGTTAGTCTGTGTGCCGCGTTAAATCAATTTATAAAAGTAAAAACACGACGTTTTAATGTGTCGTTTAACAAGCGAGAAAAATTAAAACCACCATGCGTCGCCGTTACGTTCCCGAGTGCGCGTGTGATAATAATTATTATTTATCGATCTGTATACGAATTTATGACTGACTCGCGCGTTCGTGTCGTTATGTTTTATTGGTTTATTTACGACGACCGTTTACCACATGTTTCGAATAAGTTTTAATGCCGCACGGCTCTTAAAAACTAAATATTATGTGGGTAGTGTATCGATAAAATACACAATGCAATATTATATTGTGCATTATAAATAATGCGCAGCTCTACAAGAGCAACGAGAATAAAACTACACGATCACCGGTGTTTCGTTTAAAGTTTAAAGTTTAAATAAGTTTAATAGTTTACTTCCTCGCAACAAAAGACGCGATTGAAAACGCTCGTAGATTTGAAACTCGGCGAACGCACTGCATCAGCGGCAGCCAGCCAGCCAGCCAGCCAGCCAGCCAGCCAGCGTGTAGAATTTCGATAAACATCTCAAAACTTTTAATGCGAATGATTATGAACTTTTAATAAAAACCACGATTCGCGTTCGACCTTTGAACAGCGCGTTCCGACTCGCCTGCGAGTAAACCGTAAAAGTATAATACGTCTTAATAATAGAATAACTTGTATAAGGACCCATCGGGGCCGCAACAGACGCCGCGCCGCCGCCGCCGCCGTCGTCGTGAAAACATTCCCGCGAAAGTATAAATTTACAAAATAAAGCAAGAGGTGTCGCAGACTTTACCACTCGGATTCTTTAACGGTTAGGGTTATATACGTAATATAACTCTTTTCAAACGTCTGGAAGCATCCAATAATTTGTCGTTCTCGCCGGAACCAAATGTCATCCGTCGCGTAAATATAATAATATAATAATATAATGTCCAAAAAGGTGTAGAAATCCGAATTGAGTTACGACCCGTTCCGCGACGTCGCGACCGGATTTATCGCCTCGTCCGTAATTATCGGTCGTAAAAGTCCAACGCGCCGCCGATACCGCCGTACACCCGTACAACTGAATTATCATAAAATATACATAATATAATAAACGTCGCGTACGGATAAATATGGGTTTTTTTTTTTTATTTTTTCGGTTTTTTACGACCCGACATACGGAATAGTGTCGTTTTCGTCCGTCGTCTCCGGTCGTTAAATTCCAAAAAGGGTTCGGCGCGTCTCTCGCTGTATTATTATAATTATAACACGCTCACGCCACGTTTGAAACGCACAAACACTCACACGCGACGGTGGAAATTGAAAAAATAAATAAAACAAAGCAATAAAACGATAACCTAAAATACACACGATATTAAAATATTTAAATACGTTACGGCGAGCGTAAACGAATAATATATTTTATTTACCGTTTACGATTAGAGACGTCGAGAACACTTATAACGACGACGACGACGACGATGACGATGATGATGATGATGATGATAATAACAACAACGATAACCGTTCGGAATACACACGAAATCGTAATAATTAACTGCCGCGAAACACGTTTGACATTAGTCATAAACAACAGACGTGAGGGCCACTTTCCAATCTTCCCGTCACACATATATATATATAATATACCGTATAATTCACGTCGATAATCCGGAACGCGTTAAACCTACATAACGTTCATATTTTATTATTATTGTACGTCCGATATGTTTTCAAACGCGTAAAAGTGCTAATGTCAAAACGCCGCCGCGGAGCCGGTAATCCGCCGCGCTCTTTCGAAACACAACGGCAGGAGGATAAAATCATTTGAACGACGTCCGTAATTGACCGCGCGCATAATTTGATTGGCATATAAATTTAATTTCAACTCGTTAAAAAAAAAAATATGTATGTTTTATATACAGAGAGAGAGAGAGTGGGGGGGGGGGAGAAAACGGTTTACTGCGAAAAACATCTCTGGCTCGCGTTCGATTCGATTCGCTCAAACGTTTAAAAACGTTCCGGACGTCCTAAACGCGCGACGATGACGACGTTCGGAACATAAAAATCACCAACGCGCGATTATATTATTATAATTTAGCGTAAGATTTCCACGTAAAATACGCGTTAATAATATTATTATTGCGTACGAGTAGATTATTGTTATTACGTAAATCGTATACTGCACGGCGCGTTCTCTGTGTATAACGCACGGCTGTTCGGCTCGTAAAAATACATTCCGCGGGCAAGTCGTAAAATATATATTTTTAAATAATAACACGGCGATGCACACAACAGCAGTAATGCGCATATTTAATTGTAAATTATTATCGCCGTGTTTTTTTTCTCTTATTTATTTTTATTATTCTCCTCCTCCTCCTCCTTATATAGATAATAATATTATGTTCATAGTTGTATTATTTTATGAAATAAAAATTATATAATTCATCGTTTATTATATTATTCAAATATTTACACGATTCGAGGGGGAAAATAATTACGTTTTTGAAATTAGTACCCATATTATTTGTGGACATTTATCTATGCGCATGAAATCTCATGAAAACATATAATTTATGTCGTGCCCGTACATTATACTCGTATGTTATTATATTATTTATAAAATACATACACGTGACCTATTATAATACTATTAATTATTAATAATTAAGCGTGCCCCGTGCGTTACCTTGTAGCTCTATCTATTGCACATTTATAATATATCGTTCGTTTTAATGACGTGCCATTAAAATATTGTACTTTTAAATTCGTTTTAATCATAAGTTTTTCCAATACGGTATGCTAATTATTATTATCGTCGGGTTAATTTCAGACCGGGTGTATAATAATATATAATACGTTTCACATGGTTCGAACGTCGTCGTCGTCGTAGTTGTTGTTGTAATTTATTTTTTTTACATAGAAAATGGTAATTTGAACTGTATCTATTTCATTTGAATAATTATCACATTACTCTTGCGGTCGCGAGTTAATTATTGTGAATTATATTTCGTCCGGCGCGTACGGGAAAAATAAATAAATATTAAAAATTAACGTCCACGTCGTTATTTATTTTTTCACGCTCACGGGCGCTCTCGCAAAAACAGTGGCAGTCTGGTCAATAAAATAATAATTACGCGCGGTGCCCGCAATGGCGCTAAATTATTATGCCATAAATACCGTCGGCGATACTTTTTTCGTACGCCCCCGTTCATCCTCGAATACGAAGTTCGGACAATATTTAACGTTCGTTAATGTTCGCAGCGCCGGCGGCGGCGGCGGTTTGCAATCGATTTGTCGAGCGGTCCGGATACTCAGATCCTAAGTCAACCTAAGTTACCTTTGGCAAAATCTAAATGGCCTCCCCTGGCCTGGTATGTAAGTATTATGTAAGGGACCAGCAGATCGGGTCCGTCCGCCCTGCTGAATCCCAAATTGTATAAATATTGCTGTAATTCATTGTTTTTTCTTAAACAAATGTTTTTTCAGAAATCGACGCGCGACGGGAACGTGTGGAAGTAATGTGTGAAAGTCTACTCGCCCGTTTCCTCGGCTTCACGGGGGCCACTGTTGGGAGTGCGCTCCCATCACGTCCCCGTATTAAAGAAAAAAATGGTCTAGAGTCGGATTTTTTTAATGAAACGGATCGCCTGCCATTTTCAAATTGAGTTGCCTTCGAAATGAACTCTAAAATATAATGTCATCGCAATCGAAAACTGTTTCGTACCGTTTGCCTCACGATCGACAGGTTATGAATGGCACGTGTGATATATTTCGATGTCAAAACGATTGGAGAATTTTTCTGTATAAAAAATCGATACCAATATAGTTTTTAACGAGTAATTTGTACTTTCGAAATCCGTTATTGATGACTGTTGTAGATTTACTACTGGATAGCTAAAACCGGACCCGAGTCGTACGGCGACAATAACGACGTGTCGTTACTTCGTCAGTCGTTCAATTAATTTTCCAACACCAGCTGTTTGTTCGTTATTTACGATAAGAAATGAACACGGTTAACGCTTTCGCGGATTGATGTAATGGCATGCGTATTTTCTTTTGAGTTCTCATATTAATACGTTTGTTTTATTTTTTTTCAGTTTTACCGGGTCCCGTTCTTTTGCAAAAGAGAAAGAATATTATACTGCTGCGTTCGCTCGCCGTTTTGCTGTTGTGAATATTTAATTTTCTGGAAAACGGAATCCGAAACCGATCGGAAAGCCCAGTTGAAAACTGTAGACACGACGAGTAAATACTACAATTATTTTCACTATATCACGATAAAACATTATTTTCGAAATTTCCTATTTTTCACAACAAAAATATTATGCGATGACCTGTGCATTTCATATTTTGCTCTACATATATAGTAATATTATATATCAATAGTTATACTATAATATAATATAGTATAACATCAATTTATAAAAATAAATATATAATATAAAAAAATATAATGAATATCAGTCGATGTCGAATTATAAGATAGCAAAACGCTAAATCAGCAATACGTTAAATTACCATAATAGTTTGAAATTCTAAAGAGATACGACACGGATTAACTGACGAGTTATTCGTTATTATCGAATTCAAACGCGATTACTTTCCTCTCGACGTTTATTAAAAAAATTAATTTTGAATATCACATTTACTCGTTATATAATAGACTTGAAAATCAGTTGAAACCGTTTTACACTGGCGACAGTTGTTGTCGCATCCTCGTATGCATATCTTGTAGAGTAAAACGTCGTGGCGTTCAATTTCATAAAGCGTATAGAATAAACACAAACGCGTACGGACTAATAATATTATGATGGTAATTTTTAATTGAGTTTAGGAACCGCGATCGAAGAAAACCCTCGATAATAATAATCGATAGTAATATTGTAACGCGCAGCGACGACGTTCACCAGTTACTACTGCCACGTGTCTCCTTATTTGGGTGTGAAAATTAATAAAATCTGCAGGTCAAATATACTAGGATTTATGCGCGATTTAAATCTAGTTTGATAAATTATTTTGTACGCGACGAATCGCTCTTGTCGTGTCACACGCCAATTAATATCACATGCCAGAATACACGCTATGCGCTGTCGAGCCATTTGAAGGGATCGAGCCGACGGTTTTTTTTTTACGTTTTTTAGTACCCGCTCACCGAACGAGCGCCGCCGTTATTCGTTATGAATGTTATGATATAGCGATACGAATGATTTGACATATTATTAATCATTGTATTATTACTATTCCGCCGCCGCCGTAAGAACGTTATACGCTCGTTTCGATGTGATGTAACCTATATTTTGGTATGTTGTTCGGTCTGGACGAGCGACTCGAAAGTTTTCAAGACTTCCATACACTCGTGAACCGAAACGGATCCCTGTGATACGAGAGTGGTGGTCGGAGTGTACTCCGGTACACTCCTGCGCGGTGTCCTCGTGCCCGTCGCAATAGAGACTCGAGGATTTCGCGCGGAAAAGGAAAATGTCTAATTTATCGTTTCGCTCTTGTTCCGAACGAGTAATGTGAAAATACTCGACGGACAGCTTTACCGAAACGAAACTGTATTGCCTTCAATGGTTTTTTGACATTGTACCGTGCATTTTGATAAATAATCGCTCCGGGGCGCAGGATAAATGATAATTACAGAGTCGGGTCCTTTAGATTACCATCATAAATCATTGATCGTTATTCATTACACCGTGACTAATAACGTTTAATAATAATGCGATCCTATGTACCGCCGATGTACGTTTTTAGCTGTTAAAATTAATTTACCACGTCGTCGTTGCAAAACCATTTGATAGCGGCGTCCGCGATTGTAATTAAATTTTATTTAAAGGACCAAATCGTACCCCTAAAAGGTATTTTAAACCCTTAAAGGTCGAGTTAACCTGCAGCTGCGGGGTTTTCCTTAGAAAATTAAAAAATAATAGACATATAAACCTATATAATATACACTTATACGTATTATTTTATAGATCTGTACGATTCGTCAAGCCGAATTCGAGAATTCCAAAAAGAAATACATTATAAGTGTGAAAACTTAAAAAAAAAAAAGATAAAACTCTTCCCGGCAGAATTCGCACCTCTATACACTTCTGTCAATCGGCGGAACGAAAAATAAAACCAATCGTACGGAAATATCCGAACGCGAGCAAACAATAGCATATTATTGAAACCGATGGTGGCAAAGTTCACAGAGATCGAGAATATTATTAAATTCGAATTGCGAGGAAGCAGCATTTACGACCGGCATCATTTGTGGTAAGTATACTTGCGTAAAAAACTCAATAATATTACCAACTGGTTTTTTATTTATTTATTTTTTTAATGAATTATAATAATATAATATGTTTTGAATGATTTATGTGTTTAACTTTATATAACATAATATAATATGTGTACGCGCGGGTAATTTTTTTTTTTTTTTTATGATTTGGAAACTGACATTATTTTACATAATATACGCCTCGCCGAAGGCGTTGAAATGAGGAGAATTAAATTCGTTCGCAAACGGGTAAAATATCAAGGCGGTTCCGTCGTACGCGCGTAATAGAAGTGGCATGCGTGCATATGTAACACATAACGGTGAAGCGTACGTATATTATAATTTGTAATTATTAGACAAATGAACTTAACTCCACGCCCTAGGCGGTCCAAACGTTTTAGTTTCTTTTCAAGATTCTTTGAGTATTTTCCTCTCGCCGCGATAATCTAGCGAAATAGAAACGGTCAAGTATCGAATTGTTTTTAGATTTCGAGTGAATCGAGGAAAATACGCGTCATAGTTTTATTTTCTTTTCTTTTTATGTTTATCGTCGCGTTTTCGATGGAAAAAATTATATCCTATTTTTGATTTCGGAGAGGGCTTCTGGTATAGAAAATGTTATCTAATTAATGGTACTTGGAGAGTCGATTTCCAACATTTCTTGATTGAAATGATTACGAAATAATCGGATTTTCGTAAAATGTCCGTAAAATAATTTTGGTCGGACAAAAATCCTTGAAAATCTAACGTAAAGTCCTAATATTATATTTTTCTTACCTTTGTAGAAAGACTTTGGAAATTCGGAATCACATTCTTTTTATAAACGCGATTTTATCAACGCGCGAAACCGGATAGAATTCAACTATCGAAAAATATAGGCCGACACGAGTTGTCGTCCTAAAGGACCTAAAGCGTCGGTTTATAATATTGAAAAGACCAATGTGACCGTGTTCACTCGATCACCCGTATCGCGTCCGACTCCGACCTCCTCCGACCCTAATGTTACTGGCGCTCTAAATTTTTAAGCAAACCTGTCATAACCTTACAGAGATTTTTCTCACTCGGCGACCGGGACAATGATTATCGGTTGCCCTCGGACGCGTGGCACAGAAATCGTAGAACCATATTTCAACGAGCCCGACGCGTGTGTGTGTTGGGGCAAGGGAGGTGGGAGCGAAGTACGTTTTAGAATCTATTAACAATAATAATTTATGTATAGACGTAACGATATTGATATGCCGCGAAACAAACGACAATAAGACACGACTGTACGCAAATCACACACTTGTTATTGCATAAAATACTATCGGAGCGAAAATCAAATAGTTATCTTTAGACACGACGACGACGACGACGACGAACACACATTACACGGAATCCGTCACGAATTATAATAATACTCGAAAAACTCTACCGCGTGCGACTATAGCGGCGAACACGTCGTCGTCGGCACGTGTAACCAAACGAACGTCACCGCCCGCGTACACGGCGTAACCTACGCATTTACATACGGAACGCAAACTCGGTCGCCGTCGAGTAGATAATAGCATATGCACACACGCGGTCGCTCTGCAGACGTCTTTTCGGCGCGTTGAAACGAAAATAATACACGTAACGACGACGTCACGTTTCGACACGGTCTTCGGCAATATACATTGTGAATGCGACGCGAGGCCCCCCCCTTCGAAAACTTTTCGTTTTTCACTCCGGCCGTCACGTGTTGTTCTCCGCGACGCTTGCGCCCGGCTCAAAGGGTACGCGCACTTTGCGTTTCCGGGTGTCTGTTCTCGTCCTCGTCGGTATTCGTTTTTATTTTTACGTTCCTGCAGCTCGCCGAGAATGCGTTCCGTTCTCGACGCAGCGATTGTTTTCGATTTAAACCGCGTTCGTGCGCGCGTTTTTTCTAAACGGTCAGCGAGAGAGAAACAACGGCCCCGATAATGGGATTTGAGACGTGATTTCACGCTCTGGTCCGATGCAAACTCGACAAACTCGCGCGAGCCGGCCGTCGTCGCACGGACGTCCTTTTTTTCCGGCGACGAGAGATCTCATCGGAAATCCTCCCGTTTTCGTTTTCGATTTCGCGACCTGCGCGCGCCCCCAAAACGTGCCGCGTGTCCGACGACGTTTTCGGCAAAAGGGGGCACTAGGCCGGCGTTAACCGATTATTAATTTACGCGTCGATCGCGCGCGTGTACGCCGTCGTCGGTAGAACGCTGTTAATATAATGTATAATTCAACTCTTACGACGGCGACGACGAGTTTAACGACCCGGGAGTTTTAATAATAATTATCGTTTTGGCGCGCGGGGTTCGCGTGTGCAATGGGTATAAAATAAAAATACGTCTATATCGCATGAAATTAAAATTACAATAATTACCATTAATCATTCACCGCGGCGGCGAACCTACAACTGCCGGTGCGGCTGTTGTGTATATTATGTGGGTAATATAATATAATAACACACGCGCCGTTACACGATTGAAACACCACGACGACGACAAAGAGGAATAGGTCAAACAAAAAAAAAATTGGAAAAAAAAAAACAATACGGGGCCAAGTACATTACATATTGTTATTTTCGCATTGTACGACTATATATTATCATTACATTATTATTACTACTATTATATACATACATATGTATATATTATATGCGGTATATCATTATTGTGCGCGTATTTTTAATTTGTTATGGCACGACGGTACGCGTATAAATATATATACATAGAATAATATATACATTTTTTGTGTTTTTATTATTTGCGTTTTTTTTTTTTTTTTAATGAGGTATGCTTAAACACGTGATGCACGGCGATGACGACGGGGCGGCGAACGAGACTAGACGTAATAATCACTTTATTACGACACAGATGAAATCCTCCGGATTGGCGACGTATGAAATATACACAGGCGCGCGCGCGCGTACGTATACGGCGTGTGTGGGTACGGTTGGAGACGTCCCAGCCCGGTCTCTCCGTCACGGCGTAATGCGCGGCGGCTGTTTTGTACATCGCCCGCACGATAACCATATACGTCAACGACGTGTGTAGTAATAATAATATTATAATAATATAAAACAATGTGCGCGCCACGTGTGTTCGTCCGTCCGTTCGCGCGGCGGCGCGTCTCGAACTCGAAGTACGACTACCACGTTATAAATACGATACGATCGCTATACCGTGTCGAGCCGGAATAGACGAGGAGGAGAAGCGGAAAAAAAAGCAACGGCCGTCGAACGAATGGAAACACGTTGCCGCGAAACACCGACGATAGTTCGCCGCGATGTTTTCGAATCGTGAAATCCGCGATCACGGTAAAACACACTGAAACGTAATTGATTTTTTTATAGGTAACAGAAAACGGGTGACGGGTCGTCTTCGAGGACGTTGCGGTCCGAAGGCATTTCCGCGCCCGTTTTCCGAGTATTTTTCCAATAGTTTTCGGGCCGTTCGGATTCGGGCCCCGTTTATTGTTGTTATTATTTTTCACGTCTCCTGTGCACAGTATTTCAACGACCGGGAGCGGTATTGCAATATTATTTTCTCTTCCCCGAAAACCATAAAATAAATACCTTAATTAATACCGTAACTGCTGCAGTTTCATATTATTATTAACACCACAACGCGTATTATGCGATAACAATAGTGTGTATCAAAATAAAAAAAATAAAAAAAAAACGTATCGGAATGCTGGTCGGTTATGATTTTCGACGAATTATAACGCGTAACGATTTATGCGGCGTGACGTTTTACGATATTATATCGACGGGAAAACGGCGTGTTCGCGCGAGCAGGGTGGTTGCGTATAATATAAAAGCGACGATGATGACGATAATAAAACGCGCTCGCATCGGTTTGCAATTCGATACGGCGCAAACGTTTGTGTCGTAATAATAATCGTATAAACGATTGTTATTATTATTATTATTATTGTTACTGCAGTTGACGACTGACCGGTCGTCGTTTGTCGGATTAAAAAAACGCCATAATGCTCGAAATAAAATCAAAAAAAAAAAAATCGCGAACGTTATAATCTCGTATTATTTCGAATGCGATGTAAAATAAAATATTTTATACGCGTATACCGTACGCGCATTATGGTCATATTGTCGTCCGCGTTTCGCGATGCTAATCTGGGTAATAGTATTTTCAAGTTTTCAAAAGGTTATTATTGTATTTTCTGCAAAAGGTCTGGCGCGCGCACACGGTGGTACTCGCGCGTCTCGTATATACGTATATATAATATGATATGTTACGCTCTTCGTCGTGTTATTGGAGGTGTCAAACATCGCATGCGTTATCGTTCGTAGAGGGAGGCGAGTGCTTTTCAGTAGTTGACAGGTAGTAATTCAAAACTCTGTTGTGTGTGTATAGGTGTGTGTGTGTGTGTGTGTGTGTCAGACAACTCGACGCGCGCGCACACAAACACGCGAATGCACAGGGGTCTCTCTATCCGGGCATCCATCAACCGGGCTTATCTCGTACCGAGGACGACAGCTGCGAATTAATATCGGATTTCATCAATTACCATCTCTCATTCGCACGGGGGGGAAGAGAAAGAAAAAAAAAAAAATAACAGGTTACATCCAATACATTATTCATAATAATATATTGTCGGGGAAAAAAAAAAAAGAAAGAGAAAAAACTGCAGCGGCGCGGCGGCGGCGACGGCGGAAAGACGACCCCGTCGAGTGGGTTATAATGTTATACGCCATAGGTTAGGTAGGCACTCTTAAAATGGCTTGCGCTCGTGTACGTGAAACGTGAACGAATTTTTTTCAAACGTGACTTTTGCGCGTCGGAAATTTAATCGTGAATTCTCAAATCCAATACGTACGCATACACACACGTCATATTAAAATTGGAATATCAAAATATTTTAACGGATTGATTTCCGACGTTTTCGACAACGCCGCGTATACGGCGAAAGGGAAGCGGTGAACGATTGACACGAATAGAAGCGCCGCGGGCTCGGCGAAGAAACGACCAGACTCGGATCTCGCCGCTCCTCTACATACACACATAAACGTAGGCGTACATTATCATAATATCTATTATCGTACACGTACGAGACGATGATCGACGACGACGAAGACGACGACGACGATTAATGAGCTGACGACTGCATAAATATGTACACACACGTCGTCAATCGATACGAGCGAAATCCACACACACGCTCACATTCGCGACACGCGCGTGCACTGTGTGTATTATACGGCGGGTGCGTTAGTCGTTGACGTGATTTATGTGCGTACGTGTCGGCTGTCGTCGTCATCGTCGCCGCCGCCGCCGCCGCCAGAGAATTTCGTTAGTCTCCGTCCGACGCAAGCCATTTACACCCCCCTTTCCCCGCACCGGATGTGCGCGTACGTGTATTTCACGCACGCGACCCTCGTCCTGCGATCCTGCTCACGTATCGTCCTGGCTCGAGAAAAGAAAAAAGAAAAAACAGTCATCTCTACCACTCCGCCATTCTCGCCCCTGTCTTCCGCTGTTTGTGCCGTCGGTTGTAATTACGAATCTACGAACGCGCTCGTCTATACGTCGTTAGAGATGACACGTACGGCGTAAATTACATCGAACACGAGACGATGCGCGGGCCCGAGGAGACTATACTCGACGCGGTGTCGTGCGGGGCAATATCGATCAGAGGTAGCGCACGCGAACCACCGCGAGCGACGGCGAATCGTTTGCAAGAGACGCCGTCGATTGAGAACCGTCGTCGGCCAGAGGCGCGGCCGATTTCGAGACGACGCGAGTGGCGAATCGACGAGACGGTCGGGTGATATTTCCCGTGGTCAATCGACTTTTCCGGCGTGCGTCGTTTGCGAGTGAGTCGGCGAGGATTAGGACATCGTGCGTTCACCGCACGCGCGCGACTCGTCTACTGAGGGTCGTTGCGGAGACGGGCCGCGAGGGAGCTAAAGCAGGACGAAAAGGCGCGTCAAGACCGTGACGTTTACCGACAGGCTTTTAGCGCACGCGCACGCGCTTCACCAACTCTGACAACCGCTAAAACGCGCGAGTATATAATATATACACGTTATATACTTATATAACGTGTAACGTTCGTTTTTACTGTTTTCGTCAGATATCGAATTTTGTTTATTATTTTTACCCTCCCCCCCCCCGCTCACTGCGTGATCAGCGATGTTATGATGGGATCGAGTTTCGGACGTCCGCTCGTGTGTGACAAGGCTGTTGTCAACGAGCTTTCGCGTACGTACGACTTCATAGTGAAACGCGTTGGTGACCGTCAACCGATGTGATTTAGCCAATCGTACAATTAACACGCGGACACGCCGACATGTAACGCGAGTGCGACGCATATTCACGCGGACGAGTGAGCGTGTATGTCAGTATGTTACACACTTCGGACAGGATCGCCGCGATTCAAAACGTCCGAAACTAACGGATATATTGTAAAGGGGTTGTTACTCGCGCGTTGCTGTGAATCGAAGACTCGTGGACAAGTGCGAAACCTGAAAATCGCGGTGATCTGCAATATCGAATTATTGTTTCGACCGAACGCAAGACCGCGTTGTTGTGGCTGCATCGCACCTTTGCACACATATTGTTTATGAGAGAACGTCGCGCGTACTGGCAGTACCGTATTCATGAACGTCGTGAAATGCGACTCTAAAATGTGATGTTTCGCTGTTTTTCACCCGACGCGTTACACGAAAACTACGCGAAAACGCCATCGCTACCCGGAACGAGCCGATTTCGTCGATTGCAGCCGAAAATCGAGAAATCCAATACTGACGCTTCTTGTTTGGCGGCGACTACGCCGTATTCGGCGTACGGTGACGTACGTAGAGCTCGTTTTCAACTACTAACGCGCGGTATTATATAATATCATCATCGAGATGTTACAGATTTCGAGTCGCGCGGCGTTCGTCTCGTTCTCGCGGTTTGCGAATACCTGCCGCGAACGCGCGGAATACTCTTTTCGCGGGGAAAAAAAAAAACGAACAAAATAAAATCGACCGTTATCCGTTGGCTCTGTATCCTGTAACGTTACACGCCGACGTGGCCAATCGTGACGATTATGATAATGACGTGACGCGTACACAAAAATATTTCCCGTGATCGAGTGCCCCGATTGTTGTGCACGTCTATTATGCACACATCATATTATAATATAATATATATAAATACTTTTACAACGACCCCACGTCCAAGGTGGTTGGGTACTTATGGGACGCGTACGCCGTTTCCGAACTCTCGTCCTGCTCCCCCCCCCCCCGCCGACCCGTTCGGGCGCGGGCACGAATATAATAGTATTTTAATCTCTGTTGAACCCGATTCCGCGACGGATCGCGTGTGTACACCTACCACCGGCCGAAAGCCGCCGAATTACACCGGTCGGTGGGCTACGTGACACTAAGAATGTTTGCCTGCGTCGCGTTGACGTGTTTCAGGACTCGTGTCACGCGTGATCACGAACGCGAGCGGTTGCTGCGCAGTCTTCTCGCGTTCGGTACGAGAACGTCCTGTTTTTCTCGTGTCCCCGACAATAACAACGCACCCCCGAAAACGGTGAAAACGTCCCGACAGCTGCGGTTAGAGTGATGATGTGCCTCCAAGAGAAACGACTAAATACGAATAATGAACTACTGGAAATTAGTTTCGCGATCTACGAACCAGAATGCCAATAGAAATAATTACCATCGGGCAGCAGATCGATTCCTTCCGGTATTCCACAGTGGTTATGCGCAATTGATTTGGTACGTTTTTTTTCTAGAAATCTGTCTTGATATTACACCTTACAACATAATACTCATGTAAGCAGTCTATTATTGTTCGGTTTACAATATGTCAATGTCGGTACAGTGAACGTTAGAAAATTCCAACAAGATGTTTCAACGGAAATAAAATACGAATTATTTTTGGACACATTGATTCGAATATTATACCCGTCGTTAATCTTCTCAATGATAAAACATTATCTCGTGTATGCGGTATTACTACCGAAGAAGGTCAATATAATATTTTAATTCCAGCGTAACGAACACATTCAAATAGGTAGTAATTTTTGTCAAACAGTAAAGTAATAATAATAATAATAATGAAAAAAAAAAAAAACAATAATGTATTCTCGACTTAAGTGGTTATAATAGCAGAATATTATTAAAATTAATGTATTTTTATAGTACATAATACGTGGTTATATGGAGAAACCATCAATAATTCATGAGTTGCTATCAACATCGTACGAAAACAAAAAAATTAACCCGTACAAATGGTTGAAATAAAAATTCGTTTAAAATAAATTGTTTACGATGTAGGTTTTACGCGCATGTTCAAATAATAATTGTTTTATACGTCGGCGCATATTTCATCGAAACCGACGACGACGCCACGTTGAAATAGCCGTCGAAATATACCTACGAAATAATATCCCGTCAGACGAACAATACGCGGCTGCCAAATTAAACGGCTTGAAATATTTTAATTGATTTCGTTTTCATCTCGTCCGAAGGTCCCCGCATGCGGTCCTTTCTAACGAGCAAACGTTTCAATCGCCTTGGACCAAAAATAACGACGTGGAAAAAAATAAAACGATTTCCATAATAGCGTTTTAACTAATCATCGCGTTAAACGTCAAAACGTACACAACAAGACGCCGCCTTGATCGCCGCGCGTTATAGGGCATATACTATTTACAATATAAACATAATATACTGTTTTATTGTTGTAAAACGTTTCCGTTTGAATGTCAATCGTATATTCGACGCGCCGCGGTCGTCTCCGTGAAATCGCACGACCGTCGATATTATTAAAAACGTTCGACAGCAAATACAGTCCATTACAGTGTCCTCCGGGTTTCGCGGACGTCGCGCCGATCGAAACACGCACGAGTGCGGCCGACATAAATCTCTTCTCTCGCGTCCCGTCCGGGCAAACGCCCGCCGGCCGGCGGCGCGGCGTCGTCGTCGGTCGGCGTCACCCGCGTAGAGTCGAGTGAGATTAAGCGTTTTCCGTTTTTAACGCGAAAAAAAAAAACAAGTAATAAACTACGCACTCGCGCGCTTGCGTGTGTATATATGTATATGGAGATAAGGAAAACGAGAAATTATTATGGCACGTCATATTTTCTCATCCGTCGGGCTAATTTTGTTGACAGGGATTATGCGAGCGCGCCGCACCCCTACCCGCGGTGGCTGTTAATAAATCATATTTAACATTAATCACACGGCGAGACAACCCCAATTTTAATGGGATCGTCGGTACTTTACAACCTTCTCTTCCCCACGCCCGGCACATCATCGGAGTCCCCCGAACAATGTGCTTTGTAACGCGACCGTGACGAGAGGGCCGCAGCCGCTGCCCCGACACGCCGCCGCGCGCGCACACTATAATATATAATATAGGCGCGTTGTGATATATACGCGCGGCATAACGACGTGTAATGTAATTCCGAATATTTTAATGCGAGCCTCTTATCCTCACAGTGTTTATAAACTATCGCGTTATTATAGGTGTGACGACGTGTTCAAACGTATGCGCGACGAAGGCGCCTCGACGTTTAAAACAAGTCGACTGTTTTCATAGGGTTGTCCTCGTACCAATACTCACTGGTTGCGTTGCATAGGCCGTTGTATTTTCAGACAGATTTTTTTTCCATAAACAAATAACAATATTACCATGCTATTTACAATGGAATAAATCGTTTTTATCTGTACATTCTATTCCGTTAATTGAATGAGTACCAATAAATGGTACACAATGACATAATCACGAACAATTATGAATTGACCAAAATATTAAGGCCTAGGAGACAAATCACGTGAGTGGTACTCATGGCAGTCGACTTGATAACGACCTGAAACGGAACGGAGCCTCGAGTTCGGGGCGAATCCTCGTGTCTGGTTCCCGTCTTGGCCCGAAAACGTCACGCGAAACGTATGGTTTGCTCGTCGAAACGGCCGCGCGTCGCGTTTCATCGTCATTCGGCTTGGAGAAGTCACGCAGACTACACGACTGCACCGGGACGAGAACCGTACCGAAAAGAACCGGTTTTTGGTACCGAAATCATTTTTTAGAATATTTGTGAGCTTCGTCGAACCTTTTTTTTCAATGTTTTTTTTTTTTTGGAATCAGAACCTCGCCGGAACCTTTATTTAAACAGTTTTCAAACCCAAACGAAACCAAACTACATTTATTATTAGTTTACATCGGGAAACGTTTTCAGTAACGCCGGGTCCATTTTACTGGCCTCTACGCTAACCAAACCAAACGAATAATTTCCAACGAACCCGAAGATCCGAAAATGTTTTCCGACTGCTGCCGTACCGAAACCTTTGTATTTGTCTACGATTCGAAACGAAATCTCAACCGAAGTTTTTGTCTCTCTAACAGTCGAACCGAACGTGAAAAAATCAAAAGACGAAAACCGTATCACATAATCGTAGCGCGAATTCTACAAATATTATAAAGTAAATCGTCGTCACTTATCCAAGGTGCGTTTATATCTCGACGCGCGACGTTTCTCTTTAGTTTCCAACTTTCCGAACGTTTCCTTCGACAATCGATAAGCGCGACGCACCGATACGTATTATTATTTCAGACGTATTTCCACTTGGCTCGTTATCATAACCGGACGAGCTTCATTGCCTGAATTCCATTTCAATCGTCTAGGCTGAACACGTCGCGTGTTGTTTCACAAAGTCAGAAGAAAAAATCGAAAAATTCTAATGAAAAGACGCATTATTACACGCGTCTTTCTGACCCGTAGTAGATATAGGATATAAACACGTGTACGTAATATTATATATTATATATATACGTTTCGGTATACTGCGGTGCAGTCTAACGCGTCGATTCGCACGACCTCAGTAATTCGAGGGGCTCTCGGGGTTACGCGAAATTGGAATCGACAACGTCCGCGTGCGCCGCGACCCGGAAGATATCCGGCCCGACGTGTGAGCACGTCGTTTTTCGTTTGCTTTTCACGAGCCAACAAGTCCGTGTACAAATAATACGCCATAATAATATATTACACGCGTTTCGTGTGTGCGCGCGCGTGTCGGGACGCGGCTCGTTACTCGGAATGGGTTTTTAATTTTCGACAAAATAATAATATCGAAAACCTCGTTCGCGTCGCCTCTGTTCCTCCGACTTTCCGTGACGGGCTCGGCAACGACAAACGTCATAAATTATTTCTATATTATATTATAATACACAACGCAGTCGTGTTCGGAGAAATTTGGTAAATTTTTTTTTAAACAATTCGACCTCCGTCTCGGAATCGCTCGGCACCAACACATTTTTTTCCGCAACAAAGTGTTTTCCGTCATAGAAAGCTATAGAATTTCACACTAATTATTCGAGCCGAGCTCTCGTGTTATCGGGAGGATTCCGAGGTCCGTTATAGAGAGGTTTACTATATTTGTGTATAATTTTTTTTTTTTTTTAAATTTTAATGAGCTTTTAGTGTTAAAAATTTCAACCGAGAGATAACATTTTTGTGTATACTTATTTTTACGAAACCCGTCGGTTTTTTTTCCCTCCGTCTCTTAAACTCTCCTCCAGTGCTCTTCTTATAGTCATACGCTACGATAAAATCCGGATAATCTTGAATTCGAGAAGTACGGTGTTTCGACATCCGAAATCCGGGGGATTTTTCGTCGAATGCGCATTTCGAATTCCAGGAATCGTGTTATTGATTTCTCGTGACAATTTCTCGCCGCGAGAGGTATTTAAAAATAAACACAGAATATTATTCTTACGTTTCCGATTTCGATCTGATATTGTAAGAGTTCGCCCCTTGTCCTGCTCCTGCAGTTGATTTGTTTGTGCGCTCGCGTTCGTGGTATTTTAAATTAATTTTTATTCGTCGATACGTTGCAGGCCATACTTACTCGGCGCTGAGAAGTCACCCGAAGTAAAATTCCTAATCGAATCAACGATTATTAGGATTTTTAATCTTCGTTGTAAATAAACCTCGCTGTTTAAAATTCCTTTTAGACATCATATAAGGATTTCCAAATCTCAAGCGTCTCGAAATCCGGATACTGTTGTGTTTGAAAATATTCTCCTTACAACACGAGATGTAATCTCGGTCTGAATTTCAGTTACGTTTCTTTGCTGTACGGTGACATACCGAGCCACGTCGTGTGCATCTTTCTAAAACACTTTGAGTCAGTATATGTTTTGATGACATTTCGTTGTCTCTAATATCTTCTCGCGAGATCAACGCGCAACGTTCTACAAGTATATTACATAACCGTGCGTTGTTTATTTCACATGAAATTATATACAAATATTATAGCGAATGACGTTTCCGTCCGATGTCGTTTGCGACGAGGACATACGAGTATGTTTTGGTATTGCGATGGAAAATATCGAATTAAAAAAAATAATACAATAAGTTTATACTTTGCAGGCGACGGCTCCGCGTGATATACAATCGAAGACGACGAGAGATATTTTGAAACGTCACGTGCTATTTAACAATTCAAGTAAAGCGATTTGATAACTTATGATGAAAACGTCCGTCGATCGTGTGCTTATATTAGATACGGGTAATGTCAACTAAAACCATTATTTTCGACTTAACCGGGGTAATTTAACACATTCACTGCGTCAAATAATTAGTTGCGACATGTTCGATGCGTCACGAAATATATCGATGTTTCGTTAGGAGCGGCCACCAATTCGGACATTTTTTTTAGTGTCGGCTATCGCCGACAGGCGCACTTGGTGATGTAATTATTCATAAATATTTCTGGGGAAGGGCGTAGTTTTTATTTTCAAAGGGTTATTACATATTCAGGGGGAGTTCCAGGGGGGTGGGGGTGGCTAGGGTTATCCTTACCCCCCCTAAGTCACATTTCTAAAAATTGTATCTTGTAAAAAAATATTATTAACATATTACAACTATTGACTATTATTGAAAACTATGACATCCCCCCTCCCAATTAAGTCTCTGGAACCAACGAACTATAACGAACAGAAATGAACTGAATAAGAAATCATAGTATTATAAATAATTATATCGATGTACAATATTAGATTGTAGATAATATATCGATAATAACGATAATCAAATATGCGTAATGTTCGACCGAAAAAAAAAATCCAACAAAATAAGCTATTTATAAACGGATTGGACTGAAATAACAAGAATTTTCTGTGCAAGAGGCGTGTGTAAAAATAAAAACATTACTCTGGTGCGTCAATATTTTATAGCACATTTAATTCAACAGACCTGATGTCGGCTATATCCGACAGGCGCACCGTTCACATACCTACGCGTCGGCTATATCCGACAGACGCACCGTGAAAAAACCAGTGCGTCGGCTATAGCCGACAAACGCAGCGAATGTGTTAACGTTACCCAATGGCATAAATTGAGTCATAATAAAAAAAAATTAATATAATTTATTAGCATTTATATATTGTATAGGTGAAGCGTCGTGTACCTATTTTGCGGCGTGAATAATTTAATTACTGTTTTAGCATTTTAAAATATTATGTTTTCTCCTTGTTTGTAGTCAAAAAAAAGTATAGATGTGTTTTATCATATTTTCTTTTAAAATATATCATATTGATAATTTCACAGCAAATAAATTAATACCGATGGTTATGATATCGAGGAGTGCTCGTCATCGTATAATTTATATGCCTAAATGAGCAAATTACAATAATTCAACGTATTTAGTTTTTTCATACATAATTTAAATTGCCCCGGGACAATTATTAGATAACGTCGACACAATTCGGATAAACTCGATACGATTCAGAGTTAAACATTAACGTTATTATTCGTCAGGACGACGATAGTAAGGCATGTCTAGTTTATCCCGGGCATGTATACTCGTATATGTGCGTAACGTCATTATATCCATGCGATATTTATAAACGAATTCAATACAATATAATATGTTGTTTAGTGACGTGAGCGTATTCAAGGTGTATACCTTCGTCGAAAACTCGCGTCGGATATCGCGTGATGTGCAGTGAACACAACGGCGAACGATTTGTTTCGTCTACTTATAGAATTTCAAAAGATTCGCAATGTTTTATGCGAATAAATACAACAAAAAAAACCCGTGCGCAATATTAAGTAAGACGTTTACAAACCTACTGCGATATTTTGAAGTTTGTCCGAATCGGATTACGTGCGGTAAAAAAAAAAATAAAAATATAACGTCTTACGTCTCAGCTAGTGGTGCGTATTAGGTACACGTTATATTGTTGTCTCGAGAAAAAAAAATATCGAAAAAGCAAAACCGAACGCGGACGGAAAAAAACACGACACGTATTTATTGCAGTAATATCATCGGCTTATGTGTGTATTGTCATTATCGTCGTCTACTACGCGAATACGGGGCGATTATTTCGACGCGGATAGTAGGCATACATAATCTGGGCTATCTGACGACTTTACGCGTTTTACGTTTTTTCGCACTACAAACGCGTCTTTGCGTCCGTATCCTCCTCCTGCGGATCCTTTAAAATACATCGCGCTTTCACGGCAGCAACTGACATTTATCCCGAACGCTTCGACGACGCCCGTCGTAAATCTAGTATCGTACGACGGACGGTTCCTCTTTTTTTACAGTCGTCCTGCGAAAATGTGTAGTCAGTAAGGACGACCGGCGGAAAGTTAACGTTTATGTTTTCTGAAGACTCGAACGCATCCGATCACGTGTCGTTATGATGAACCGTCCGCGGATCGGCGCGCCGGCTACACGTATATCGGACGATGATTGTCCTGCGGTGCACATAAATACTGCGCGCTTTTATAAATCGATTTCTTCGGCGCGCGCCCGTCGTCGCCGCCGCCGCCGGAGAACTATAAAACGGTATCCGTGTAATCTACTCCCATAGGTCCCATCTATATGGTTTCGCGCGCACGCACAACAGATGGCTTTTCCGCACATTAGTCCGTTTTGGCCAGTGAATTCTGCGAAAGAGACCTCTCTCTCTCTCTCTGTGTACCACACGTCTGCATCCCCCGTACGGGAAAAACGGGCACTCCGTGACAGCCCGTGATCGCCAGTTTATAAACGAGCCCCCGAGGAAAACTCACTCGATGCGGCGTGAACAAGGTCGGCGCAGTTTTATTTTTCTTCCGCTCTCCGGTTTGCCGCGTTCGTTTTTTTTTCTTCTCGGTTTTCGAGTGGTTTCGATTTGTTTTTGGGTTTTGGTTTTTGGGTTCTTATTTATTCAAACGACTACGTCTAGTGGCGTTATACATATAATATGTATATAATAGGTCTCTACGATTGTGATTTAAACGACGTCTCGCGTACGCGCGCGCCGCGGGAGCTCACAAAAACGACGCGCGGGCGCCGCGCCGTTCGCGTTTCCCGATGCGAAGCGATTTAGTCCGACAAACCGGCATCGTTTAAGCGAAACGCTAAGGTGAACGAAATTAAATTTTAATTTACTCGTAACATGTCACGAAACAATGCGTTCACTCGCAGCAACTGTTTGCTCAAGTCGCCGCGTCAGGTATATACATATATAAATATACGTGCGTATTACCTATTAATTATCCTTGCTCCGAGTACGGTATAACGTTATTAATTGTATATCATACACGAGGGAATAATTAATTATTGTTATTATTAGCGCGCAAACGTCTGCGGTACACCATAGCCTTGAACGTTACACGTAATTATTATCGTATCCATTTCCGTTAAAATCTACTGATTAAATAGAGAATAATAAAAAAAAAAATCAGATAATATATTACACTCGTAATAACATGTTTTCGTTATAATTTATGACACGACACACATACCGAAAACTATTTCATCCATGAACTAATTAAAATTATGTTAAACAAAACACGAATGCGTCCGAACCGATAATATAACTCAATTATAAATTACAATCGTAAACTGCGAGAAAAAAAATGAAGCGGTAATGGGTTTACCGTTGATTATTCAATAAAGTTTTAACGTTTCAAAATGCACGTAAACATTATTATTATTATTATTTATTTTATACGTCAAATTACGTTCAGTAAAACGCGTAAAAATAACATTTTAATTTTAAATGTAAAAAAAAAAATAAATAGTTTTCTATTACGTATTACGCGTGTACGAGTGTAAATTAAAAAAATTCCATTATAAAAATACTAAACGCGATCTAAATACACACTTTATAGGATTGTTCAAACAATTTTCGAAACTACGCCGGGGTAGGCTTACTACTATAAAGCGTTTCGAAAACAAACCGAAAAAAACGTCTTCGTATTGAAACGTATCAAACATGATTATGCAGGGAACAATGTCATCTCGCACACCAGAGAACGTGATCGAGTTTTTGAAAAATAGACTTTATCGGATGACAATATATGAGTTTGAAATGTTTTCATTCGGAAATCATGAATCGAAAAAGTATAGTTAAAAATATTTTATTCGTAAACCGGCTTCTTTGTGTTTAGCGTATAAAAAGTGTTCACGCCAAATAAATAATAAAAATTTTGCAAGCATTCATTTCATATTTACTAAGTCTATAAAAAATATAATATTTTTTCAATAACTTTAGATGATGTAATAGGCGGTTTTAGTCCATATAAGATACGTCTAAATAAGACCTTCCGTCGGAGGCGTGGATAGGTTAGTTTATTCAGCTAACAACGTCTCGTCGCCGTTTACGTTTTAGACGCCTCTCAGGGTCGCCGGGGACGCGAGGCGTGCGCCGGGAGGTCGTTTACCAGTGGAGGTTTCAAAGTCGACGACGGTGGAATCTTTCGAATGATAAAATAATAACGGTGTTTTATTGCATTACGCTTTACCCTTAAATCCGGCCCCGACATTATCTCGTTCGAAAAGTAATATATTATCAATGTCATCGATAATAATTATCGTTGTCGTCGATTAACGTGCTCTCTAAAACGTACGACATTTCCAGCAACACTACGTAATTATTATAACCGTGGACTTGTTTACAACTTTCGAAAATGTGTTCGCCTCGGCGAGGGCGAAGGGTGACATAAATGATAATCATTGCACTTTAATAACTGCCGCGGCGTTACGGTGAAACATTTGAATAACGCTGGCGTGGCGGGCGGAAACGGACTCTGTTTTACAATTCAATCGACGGGCCGTTTGAATCCCGCAAAAACCCGACGGGGGGAAAATGTGTAATTATCCGAATATGCGCGTTATTTATTTTAACCGTCTGCGCGCTTGATATCGTTTGACATCCAATGACAATCGAGTCAGTGTCTGTTGCACCGGCATCCCTCCGTTTTAATTCGCCCACGGTTTGATAATTAATGCGACTTGTCAGCCGCATCTGTCTATCCTCCCTTATGCCGGCGTTAACGGCGGGTGAAAAACGTCCGAATCAATATATTTTCGCACCCTCTAAACTCCGTTGACGGACGGAAGACTCGGTGGATTGGAAACGTCGTATCTCCGAACGGATTTAAGACGGGTCAATTATGTATTGCGGAACTTCTAAAACGCGTATAATTTATATTGTATATATATATATATATATGGTATTGAGCCGACTCTGTCAAATGGAAAGGGGAAAAAACGAAATCTGCGACTTGTGAAATAATATATCAAACAGTTTTCGACGGAAAACTTCAAACGAAAGAAAGGGAGGAAAAACAGAAAATGGACGGAAACGGAGAGAAAACGAGTTTATGTTATATTATGATCGACAAACGTCGAGATTATCGCAGTAAATCGTATTCGATCTGACACCGTAGTAATAATATCAAAGTTATAGAACAACAACAATATTATTACGTCGTGCTCGTAAACGACGCGATCCGGTCGATATTATTATAATAATAAGAAAGGCTGTCTTCTTACTGGGTGACGATCGATTTCGATTTTTACCGTAAACGTCACGAAACAGCTGTTTAAACGCGTTAATTAAATGGGATCGCGTGCGTTCTGCACGAAAACGGAAGTATACCTATAACCTTTGTGGCGGTTCCGGCGAAAACTGCGATAAATCGATGAGCGTGCGGAAAAAAATATGTTTTTTAAACAATGCGGCGAGCGCAAACGACGACTGATCCGGTGCGAGACCCGAAAACGGAACGGGTTTGAGGGGGAGGGGGTGCGAGAACGAACGGAAAAACTTTTGACAGCCGCGTGTAAAATTACGATTTTTATTCGTTGTTTTTCGTTTTTGTTTACAGGTCGTCGGAACAAAAGGCGCGTCGTTTATATATATATATATACGATTTGAAAATAATTCAAAACGTCGTATTCGGTCATCGCCGCCCGCCTCGCACGTAAATTTCGCCACGGGATTTGATGAACGAGGTACTCAACGTAATTGGCTATTGCTGTCCGCCGCCACGCATCGCGCCCTTTTCCGCTTCCTTCCGGCACGTCGTCTCTCCTCCGCCCAGGACGATTTCCACCTTCTCCTCCCCCGCGCAGTGACGACTATGAAATACGGCTCCCGCGGCGCGGCGGTGGCGATGAAATATACGGTTCTCGCATACTATTATGCCACTGGCAATTTATCATTTCTCATCTCACTCGCTCTCTCTCTCTTCCTGCCGTCACCGCACGCGCCCAAACTCGCTCGGTCTCTTTCTCACATAAACGAGAGCTGTGTGTGCGCGCGCGCGCGCGTGTGTGTGTCACGTGTTTTTCACCTACACTCCGCCGCCGCGCGCCGTTTGACAGCGACAAACGCTACTCGTGATTTATAACCGCTTACCCATTGATATCGCCTGGGCCGACGTCGATCCTCCAGCCATTACCGGTTCATACGAGCGCGGTCGTGAGGAACAGGAGCTGCAGGACGTACGGGGTACGTCGCAAAATGAATATTTATCAAAATCCCGACGACACCTCCGCGGAGGTCAAAATGATTTTCGTGCTCTCGGACGCACTGCGGTATACGCGCCATTGGTATAACGCGTCATGTTATCGCTATCAGCGGTTAAAGTGGGGAAAATATTGAGGGAGGACTATGTTTGATAAAATTAAGGAGAGTTCCTATATACCAAATTCTAAGACTGAGCGAACTTTTATCGGAAGCCCAAAGCTACCTGCAAACTATAAACCTGCTTCGTTTTTTCATTTACACACGTTTGTACATAAAAAGTTTATGTTTGTAGTGTGTAAAAACGAATTTCCTCCCAAAAAAATAAATCTTATACATATTACGTCTGGTCGGTAAAATAAATTGCAATGCATAGTTTGTAAAGTTAAAAAAAAAATGTATTCAAATTTTAAAGTTTTTTTACTTTTAATTAATTCCCCTGGCGGAGGGTACCGTCCGCTACCCCGCCTTTTTTCAAGAGTTGGCAAAATCATATTTTGTCAGATTTCTGCACCGGAAACGTATGGCAATCGAACAGTTATTCAGTTATTATATTAGGTACGAAATTGTAATTGTATATGAGTTAGTTCGTTATGAATACATAATTACGTAACAATAGTAATAATAATAACATTAATATCCTATAAGTGTGTTTGCGTGAAATCGGAATAAGTGAAAGTTCACGTCGGCCAACGAAAGCCGAGCTAAACTAGCTCGCACCTCCCGAAGTCCCGACCAATGACAGCCGAGCTGCGCGCGCGACCGATCGAGTGTCGCGCAAAAGTACAGCAGTCTACCGATTGCCGAGTGTGCAGACGATCAGTCTAGTGTCGACAGCGGTTCAGAAAGCTCTTCTCCGTCCGTTTTTTACGTTGCCGTTTTAATTTTTCTCCGTAATAGTCGCAACCACGTCGCCGATTGTTAATGTTTATCTCGTCTTGATCGTGACTTTTGAGTTCTTTTTTTTAATTTTAATTTTTTTTTTATCGAGTGACTTTTCGATCCTTTATACTACTCACATTCACATCACAAGCCGATACGAATAAGCCGAACCTCGACAGTGACCCACCGACAGGCCGTAAGTAGTACTGATTATATTTATTTACACCCTATAGATAGAGGTAGTGGGACTGAAATTAATTATAAAATGTGGTCTAGAAAATACTGTAATTTCGATTTTATAAATAATTAATAAAATAATTTAAGTTATCGACACTTACCTATATTATTACATAATATTATATTGTAACTCGTACAAGTCATATTATGATATTATTTATTATAGAGCGTCCCTTTATAGCAGCGGTTCCCAACCTTTTATGAGCGAGACCCTAAAATTTTTAATTTAACTTATGGCGACCCAAAAAAAAAAAAAATCATAATTACAAACAACAAGTCTTTTATTTTTTTAACATTTATTTAAAAGAAAAATACAAATAAAAAACTTATTAATACGTGACTTACGTTTTAAAATATTATAAAAAATAATTTATTATTTGTTTAATATAGATAATTTTACTATCAGAATATTTCGGGAATTTTTATCCAAAATTGAAATAAAAATTTAAAATATAAATTGTAAGAAATGCTTTCGCGACCCACCATGAAAACTTCTGCGACCCTTATTTGGGTCGCGACCCGAGGTTGGGAACCGCTGCTTTATAGTAATCGCGTCGACCGGTCGATGATCAACATGGTCGTTGTAAAAAAAAAAAACAATGACGTTTATACTATTTAATACCGATCGATCGACTCGCTATCGATCAAACGCGAGACTAGAGCGGACGTATCCCTCCCCTCCCCCTCCGAAAAATTATTTACGGCACGCGGTATCGAATATTATTAATCTCTAATCGTATTAATCTCGCGGTACGTCACTTTTTTCCGCGCGTTTCCCAGACAGATCGCGACGATCGACGGACAGACTTAGCGGCGTGTGTGTTTATTGTCTGTGCGGCGCATTCTCGACGCACTTCTGGTCACGACCGCCCGGCGCGACGTCGTCGTAAATCATCGGTTTTATCGGTAAATCGTCTCTCGAAACGAGCAGCGCGCGATTCCACGCGGGCAAGGTAGATAACAATACGCCACACGCGAGACGTTTCGTCCCAAAACGGTACGTTTCCGAACACTCGATTCGTCCTTCCGGCATCGGCGGACGGGAGATGACGCGCGACGATATAATAGAGTCTGGGACCGTCTGCAGCTGCCGGGAAATCCGAAACCGTTATAATCGCGGGTCACAGCGTGTAAACGTTATCGACGACGAAACGCAAAACGTATTAACGCGACTATTATTGTGTACTCGTAATAACAATAAAACATGTCTGTGGGATACGTTTTCCGAACTCGATCCGACACTGCAGACCTAAACCGCTGTTAATATTATAAAGTGTTGTCGTGTGTCACGCGTGTCGTTCGAGAATGACTACGTCACCGCCGCCGCCGCTTGCTTTTCTTTCTTCGAACGATCGATTCGCGAGAGTCTCCCACGACGGGGCTCGTACGTTTTCCGAGCCCGCGGCCCGCCGCCGCGGAAAACGGATGTCGCGTGTTTTTTCCCGTTCTTGACACAATACCCGTTCGTTACCGTACGGGCAAACGCGCCGCGCGAAACGAACAACTCCGTCGTGGAATAATTTCCGATTGTTATCGTAACCGGATTAACGTAACGATTCCCTTGGAAATTCGAATAATTATTAATTTCCATTCGAAAAGGAATAAATATCAAAAGTCATTCGACGTGGTCGTTCACTGCCGACAACAATGGCACGTCGAACAAAGACATAATAACACCGCGTCGTATATAATATTTCTACGACACCGCTCCTTTCTCTCATTGATCATCATCATCGTCTCGTCGCGCCGAGGTCAAAGGGTTTTCTATTGTTACGATATACATTTATTCTCCGCGGAGACCCAGTTTACAACGTTTAAAACCCGTTCCCGCAGCGTCGCGTGAAAGAGTAACGCGCAGTGTAATCGATATATTAGCAATTAATCTTCATGTACACACAAAAAGAATGGAAAAAAAAAAAAAAATAATAAAAACGTGACCGAGCTATTCGAATAGAATCAATTAAAAACAAATACGTTATAAATCTACTGCGGCGTACGCGCACATAATGACCTTATCGAGGCGCAGTTTGACACATTTTAGGCTTGATTAAATTTGCCGTTCGTTCGACCCAATTTTACCAGCCGAACCGCACGGAGAAAACTAATATTGCTCGTAGCTTATTATACTGCGTATTGTTGTATTATTTATCGGATTGTTGGACGACCAAAGCATTATATTAGTTTACGTTAGAATCGTGGAAATAATAATTATGCCTTACCCGCGGTCTTGCCACGGAGAGATAACGACAAGAAGATTGACCAACGACTTATAAAAGTTAATTATAACCGTCAATCATTACTTCAACACACACACACAGCTAATCCTTTTTGTATTCGAAACACAATATACGAGTACTTATTGTGTGTTGTTATATTGTGTGCCGATGAGTCGTGTTTTTATTTTTATCATTATTTTTTTTTTTATTTAATCGAATTTCGTTTGGTCTGCAGTGATGCGAACGACCAAGTTGTAAAAAAGCAGTGTCACGTCAACGGAACTTCGGCAGCGGCTGAAAGTAATAGGATTGGTAAAGTTTCTAACGGGTATTGATTTCAACGAGAAACGTTTCGTCGTGCAATAATAATAATAATAATACTAAGGAAATAACGGCGTCGCCGGCGAATCGACGATCGTACACGACAGATAGCCGTTGCAGCGATTGCATCGCTGACAATATATACACGTGTAAGTCTACTCGAAACGGCGTGTTGAATGACCGGGCCGACGACACGCCAAAGCGCGTGTAATCGGCTTTAAGGACGAACTGCAGGATAAAGGCGCCGTGGAAGAAAAAAAAATCAAAAAAAATCGAACGATTAGTCTTCCCCTCGGTTCGCACGTCGTCGTCGTCGTCGTCGTCCTGCCGAAGGGTCTCCTGCGCCGCAATAATAACGATAATCCTTCGCTCTGGTTCTGCTACTATTATATATACATATACAAGTGTGTTTTGTGTGCGAATACGTGTATAGGTAATATTACCGCACGGCCGGCCGTTCGGGTTTCCGCTAGATTTCTCGCGTCCTTTGTGCGTCCTCATCGAAATCGGATTAATCGACCTTTGCACACAGCCGAGCGCGTGATTACATACAACATTCTATTATGTATTATAACGAGTCCTCGTATCGTGGCAAATACATTTATATATATATATCATGTAGAATTACGTCGAGAAGGTCATCCGGTTTTGAAAAGCGCCGAGGGGTGCGGGATAGTCTCGTATAATTGAATCCCTTTGAAGTGCGCACGCTCGTTCTCTAGTCTCGTTGTTTACGCCGCCGTGTTTGAAATTTTCAGCTTTCAAACGGACCGCGAGACAGTGGTTTTTGTTTTTTCCGTTTATAATTTTTCGATGACCGGCGGATTGACTAGGTGTTTCAAATGTACGTACCAGTCGGTATACGCATTTTGTGTTACGCTAATAGCAAATTTCATCCACGCGGTACCTTTAACGAGTTGTTTTTCAGTACTCCCAATACGCGCGTCCTTTTAATGATTGAGAAAATCTAACGTCATTTTTATACGCTCTATAGCGGGGGTCTTCGACCTTTTTATGCAGCGGGTCACGTATTATAGAGTCTATAGTATCGGATTTTAGGGACAAATATAAACGTATTATCGTTTGCGTTGATATTATTCACACCTTTCTGAAACATTGTGTGATATTTCCCATCGTCGCCGGACGAGAGCACTTCAACAACGTGCGCGCGATGTTCGAATAGTAAATTATCGCGTAAGACATCGGGTTCTTAACCCCGGTGATTAATGGACTCCAAAGGGGTGTTCGTAAATGGTTATTCGGAGGTCCACGGAGCGGCTGAGAGTTTTTTTTTCCTTACAACCCAAAAATAAATTTGGTTACATTTTATTTAAATTATCGCCACGATCGCCGGTTAAAGTAGAAATTGTTATATTTGATACTTAATTTTTTATAATACGTTTTCAAGTAATAATAATAGTCTTGCAAACTATTATTAGTAGACATTATTGAATGTATATTTACAGTTTAATCAAGTAATTAATGTACAATAATACAATAATTGTACGGCTGATTAGAAGAAGGATAATATTCCAAAAAACCCATTTTCGGAAAATTAAAAAAAACTGTTTATTTCCTTAATTTTTACTTGGATCGAAAACTTGTCTTTACAATATACGTTATTACCTAATCATATTTTATACGCTCATAATATAATTTTTACCTTTCAGCTGCAAAATTGCTATTTCAGTTTATTTTACGTATTTTTGGAATATTATCCTTCTTCTAATCAGTCGTTCATTTTTATAATAATATAGTTTCTTGCTCGCGATATTCTGCCGTTTCGAAAGACCGCGACACAATATATTGTATTTCTATAGAAACCAAAGTAAAACACTCGCACGTACGTTAGACTTGATTTTTCACAACGATTCATAAAAGTTTCAGTATTTATTTGTTTTTTCTATTCTGTAAGGGGAGATCCGTGGTTATATTTTATACCATGGGGTCCACGATGACACGGACAAGGTTAAGAACCTACGCGGTGTCAGTCGTATGCTATTCATCGCGAGCACTCGATTATGTCTCTAAAAACCGTTAGCGCACCTCTCCCTCCGAAAAATGTCGAAAATCCGGTATGAGTACGACGAGTAGGCATGTTATTACAGGCCAGTCACGCGCGCCGTGTTTTAGGCGGATCGCACGCAAACACGCGGAACTCTCGTTGACGGGCCGCCGTTGTGTTATCGTCGGCCGAGGATCGGATTTTGTTGTCTCCTCTCGACCGGCTCTCGTCGATCCCGATCGATCGCGCGCGCCGCCCCGTACCGGACACGAAGTCTCGGATCCTCGCCTCTCATCGTTTCCGACGGCCGCCGCCGCCGCGGTGGTTCTCGTGTACATCACGCACGAAGCCGTCCAAGTCTCGAATCTATAAACGATTAAATTCTCACGCTACGTTACGCACACCTATATATATATATTATAAATATAATATACGAACGGGAGAATTCGATCCGTTTCCTCGCCGTGTTTACACAGGCGTTAAATGACGGACAGATGTTTCCTAGTCGGTTCCTCGGAAAAGAACCGCCGCCGCCGCCGCGGTATTGTGTTTTTTTTTTTTCACTCTTTTTTTTTTATTCATTCCATTCTGCCGGTAATGCGTTTGCTGACCGGTTTGTTTATTTATTTTTTAAGTCTTTCTCGAGAACGCGCGGAGAAAAAAAAATAATCGTACAACGTCCGCCGTCAATGTTATTATTATTATTATTATTATTAATCGGTCCAGGACGTTTTTGTTTACCTTCGGACGTTACACGCCAACAAGTATTAACGCTCACTCCGGTGGTTCGCGTACGGTCCGAACGCGTATTATAGGTACGCGTATGAAAATACCCGACGCACTCGACGCCATTCATCAATACGACGACGTTACGTCGGCGCACATAAGGACGTGCTTAGTAGTACCTACAAGTCAAAAGTCAGCACCCCCGGTTTATTTCGAGCTACAAAAAAAAATCGTTTGAAGAGGATTATTTCGAAAATAATATTTACAGGACTCGTATCTATAATCTATCTATTCATAAGTCTTTAAATGTGTGTTTGGAAACTCGGTTTGTCCTCCCTCCCCTTGAAACAAGATTTATGGGCATAAGTTCCATTTTTATATACAAATGTATCGAAATAACGACTGACAAATTGAGCGACAAAAGATTCTCTATTGAAAATCGAATCTCTTATTATTTATGATTTTGTTTTGAAATATTTCATATTCGGGAGTGTGAGACGTGCCGCTCCCCCTCGCGGTAAATAATTTTAGCGCTCCCAAATCGTATGCTAAACGTGCGCTTATGCGACGTTAGATACTGTATTGTGCGCGTATAGACACGCGATGTCGTCGCTTAGATTTATATAATATAACCTACCTCAAAACGACACTCACACGCGCACGCCAAGCGAATTCGCGAAAATCGCAAATCGCGTTTTCCCGTTCGAATTGTGCGCGTCATAATGTCGACGGTGTAAAACGCGTACGACGACGACGACGGACGGGCGGGAAAAGCGCAAATATTTTAATACTTTTTACCGAGAAACGTTCAGAGAACATATCAAATAATAATATTATGCGTTGCGTTCGTATTAATAATAATATATTTTTGTAAAACGAATACTCGAAATGTTGTTCCCGGAATTCTCTTTTGATTTTCAGCAATCGTGTGATGCGAAACTATTTATTTTCGTTAAATCTCAAAACTGATAGTCTCTTTGGAGTGTAACTCGATACGAGCGCGCGCGCCGCCGCCGGCGCTTTTGCAGCGAACGTCGTACGGTTCTATCTTCTGTATAAAAATGACGTGTGTTCGACGGAAATACGTGAAAATATTATATTCCGACCGAAAACGTCGGTTATATAACATAATATGACGTATAAAACATACAATCGCGGGTTTAATAACGATTTATAAACTGTAGAAATATTATGTTTCACTCGTCGAATGCCTCCCCAACAGCTAATAACGGCGAGGTTGGATGCAAAATGTTCGGATGACAGTGTCGTAAAATATATTCTCGGTATTTTGATTATTATTCTCGCCCTTGTATTATTATTACGACGTTTCGACGACCGTCGTGTGTTTTTCAAGGCGTTCCACGTAGGCCAATATATATGCAAATAGTTGGAGTTTTCGCCGAGGTTAAAAATACCAGGGCTCGGCGGGACGCGGACGCGCGTTTGTTTCGTCGTCGACGTGACGTGTACAACAACTGCACGTTGGAGCGCGTTCAACTTATTTACGAATTCGAACGATTCCGTCGCGTTCGATAATTGATGTTAGCACGTTTTGTTTTTTAGTTTTTCAGAAATCGGTTGTTTAATTTTAGCCGGCGACCCGATTTTCTCAACGATACGTCGTCGCCCGTTGCCCATTGACAAAAACGAAAATATCATATCCGATTATTGTAAAATATTTATATTCAACGTGTGTGTGGCGTACGTTTATACGTGACGACCGCAAAACTATTATAATATAATATTTTATCTCGTCGACTGGTCGGTGTGTCCCGGTGTTCCCGCGGCGCCAAACGTGTTGAAAATATGTACACTGGTCATAGTAATTATTATTGTAATAATATCTAAAACGCCGGTGACGAAAAAAAAAAAAACGTCAAAACCAGTGAGGCCTATGAAAAATTAATAGACTCATAATAAAGTGTTTACGCGTTATGAGAAATAAAGTGTCGGGGAAAAAATAAATAAATCAATGACATGACCCATATAGTTTGAAATCGTTGGGAAATCGTTGACTTTTAATGTTTCGTTATGTGTTGCAAAATACGATTTTCGTTCGTTTTATATTGTGCTCTGCATTTCGTACGGTTAGTTTACTTTTCACAATACACTAGACGTAATATAGTAACCATCTGATCTCATCATTTGTCCTTTGTTTTATTAGACGTCATATTTGAATATTCGTGTCATCACAATACAAACGATTGAAAAAAGTAATATATATATTTTTATTTTTTTTTAATATTTATATAGTATCGAATTGAATTAAAATACGACGTTACGTCGTAAAAGCGTAGAAACTAAAGAAAAAATAGCTTTTGTGAAACGAATCTTCGAATCTTCTTATTTAGCGACTCGTTTAAAATATGAAATACGAAGACAATTAATTATTCATGATCCGTTGTCAATCGTTTCTCATGATTTCAAAAACTAATCGATTTTAACCTTTTGGATTTCATAGATTTGTGTTTGATTTAAAATCCGCCAGTGTTGAATATGTGAAAAACAACTTCCGGGTAAAAAAACGGGAAAGCGTTCGTTTTTTCGAGACTAAACGCGAACGGGTCATATAATATTTTAATGAACACAAATAAAACCAAAAGTTTTCATACTTCAATATGAAAAAAAAAACCCGTTTACGCGTTTCGTCCTCGTTTATGTGGAGCCTCATTTTAATATTTTATCATGACGTCTGATTCATAACGTTTTATTACATTACAGCCGTATTTATGGAAATTAACTTCACCAAAGTAGTATTATACTGCATTTAATTCGCTTTATTTAAAAAAAAAAAAAACATATTCTCGTGTGCTCTAATAATTTCACACGTTTAATAAAACATATTATTATAATAATGTAATATAGGACACTGGGAAAGAAATTTCGATTTTACTTGGCATTTATTTCATAAAGAATTTACTATTTATATGACTCAAATGAATCACAATTTTTGATTTTCGAGTAATTTGAATTTTTTTTTTTTTTAAACTACCGTCGGTTAAGTATTTTAATATGTTTTAACTGCGCGATACGTCATACTATTAGGTTTCTTCTTGTGTGTATAGTGGTTAAAATCGTGTAACCGCCACGTGTAACGAAGTGTTTATTATCGGAATTTGATGAAAATTCAATAAAATAAATTCCGAAGATTATAATAGGATAGCGATCGTCAAACTATGACGGTAGAACCTAAATTTTGATTTTCCGTCATTAATATTATGTTTTTTTTTTTTGCAGAAGCCGTTCAGGGTCGCGGTGAAATTTCGTCTCGAAAATTCGTCACGAATTTCGTTGTCGTTATTTCAGAAAACCGAGTTTTACAGTGGGTACCGAAAATCAAAGACACGTGGTTTTCGTGTGTTGCGTTTTTATCCGCTCTCGGAAAGATGTGTGAATTCTTTTTCGACGATTTCAATAACAACATAATATAATACGCATCATAAATATAAATTTCTATCCGTGACGATCTCAACGCCCCCCCCCCCCCGAGTACTGGGCGTTTTCGTTGAAAACTTGGTCCATTTTCTTTTTTTATTACGACGTCAGTGTATAATTAAAATAAACACGTATCTTTAACTCACCTATTCAAACAAAAACCGTTTTTTCAAACACGTATACATTAAAATTGTAAAATAGTTACAACTTTATAACACCGCATAATAATTATGATCGTACTCTCGTACCATACGGTTTAATATGTTGACCATTATAGTTTTATGGTTTCTTTTATTATTTTTTTTTCCCTATCATACAGGATGTGCTTGTAAACTCGAGTAAAACAGTTGACCGTTAAGAAAAGTTATTATACCGAACATCCTGCACGTACTAAATCACTCGGTTCGACGGTCGGTCGGCGGCGGTTGTTTAGTGTTTATTAGGCAGTATTATGTGTATTGAAATCGTTGTCCAATTATATTTCGTAACTCGTTTTGTTGTTATAAAGTTACTTTATTGTTTTTCATAATTTATAGCTCACGATAAACGCGCGCGTGTATTATATGTATAATACATTATTGCCGTTAAACGTGCCGATTTGTTTTAGTTTCTAGCCGACACGTACAAACGAGTTAATTTGAACTTCACGAAAACGTTCGTTTACTCTTCGCGCGTCAAAGAGAGAATGTCATATTTTTCTTTTCGATGTAAAAAAATAAAAAACCAACACGTTTTATCACGTAATGTGTTTGAACTTTGATTTCATCGCACGCGGACAACGCGACGTTTGAAGAATTCGTTTAATACTGTGTTGTATTTGTTTGTACGTCGCTAAACGAATAGTTCGTTAATGAATATTATGTTTACAGTGCATCGATTAAGAAGACCGCCGCCGCAGTGTCAAATCAATTATTATTTATACGTTTTATTATAAAATACATACGTGGCGAACCGTCGACGGCGCACAACGATAATGTCACTCGAATACTTACAGAACGAAACGCGAATAGTAATTGCGTGTAAAACGTCAAGTGAGTGGTAGTGTTTTTTACAACATTTTATTCAATAAAATCAACACAATTTTTACGGTACCCGCGCAGGTGAGCATACAAAATATATATTTTATACAGCGATATTATTGTTCTGATTTATAAACGTCGTCGTCGTGCGTCTTCCGACGGAAACGCTGCTCGCGAGTACTATTGAATTCATTCGCACGACTATTATCATTACACGTTGTTCCGAATATAGCGTTCACGACGACACACAATTAATGCACTCGTTCGATAAATCTTGCCACGGTTACGGTGCAATCATTAATCACTCATATTGTCGAGTCTATAGTCGTCGGTTTGTCAAATTATAAAATCCTTGGTTATTACCGCAGCACCTATTGCGTTTTCATATACCAACTGTCGAAACGCGAATTTTACAAAAGCGTCGTCGAACAATCGTCCTTTACGATTACCGGACGAGAAATCGTCAATTTAATAACACAATATTATCATTGTATTCGATCGATTAATCACATTATAATGTGTTTTCGAGGTTGAAGAAGGCAACATATTGTGTATTATATATAACTCAATATAATTATTATTAGTCAAAGTCGTTTATTCCGCTACCATTATTTTATAACGGCGCGGTGAATAATGTGAATTTTACTTAGGTTTTTATTTTGTCTGAAACATTTGACACAAACGCGTCTCGAGACATTATTCAGAGACACTAAAATACATACGAAAAAATCAACCAGTAATTTTGTTTTTATTTGGAACAAACGGCCACATAAAACTAAACATTTTTACTCACGAGTCGTCTAAAATTGCGCGTAACGTTTTACCACGAACAAAAGAACGTCGAAAGAGTTGGCTCGTTAAAGTACATTTTTATTGCTATTACTAACGTCTATATTAACATAAAATCTTAATAGGCGCGAGGATTACCGGAAGTGTATGGCTTTTTTTCAGAACTGCGTTTTGTTTTTTCTCGTAAATTATTTCTATATTTTTAATCCGTAAGATTTGTGTCACGGTTTTATTACACCCGAGGCCCCCGAAAAACCTCCGAGTCCCGAGGCCCGAAACCCCAATCCCCCGCCCATTAATCCAGTCTTGGCACCGTCGTCGTACTCGCGTATAAATACGGGTCGTCGGTGGCGCCGACGATTATTTCGAAAGAGAATGCAAAACATCTAATCGTTACACTGGGCACGCTGTTCCCGAAATCTGTCAATAAGTCACCCGACAACAAGAGTAAAACCCGGAACGGCATTTCCGGCAACGGCCGGCGGCGGCGAACGTGCATGCGAATTACCATCGTAATAGCACGTTTGACAAATATCATACTCGCCATCGCGAATATAAATTACAGACACTCGACTTATCCTTTTTATAATAGGAGACCGTAATTTAAATGAAATCCCACACCGTTTGAAATTTAATCTATACAATTCGGTACATTATTGTAACACACATGGGTAATAATAAAACCCGATCGAATTCTAATGATATTAACGATTTTAAAAATATAATTATTCCATAGCCGTCCGTATACGTCTTGTTTTCACTTGTTCAATATGACTGAATAATTTTCATACGTTCGTTTGCCCGATTATACGAGTATAATCGATTTGCAATAACAATGTTTCCCGGGTATTTCGGACCAGCTACTGAACGGATTCGATTGCGTTTGAACCCGTTTGGTTTTTGGAACCGACACTCAATAATTGGCGATGTCTCGGCCTTTCAATCGGGGGACTTCAACCTTTTTTTTATAATTAAAGTGATTTTCGTAGTGGCTCTGCCTCTCACTTCTCTACCAACCTACCGACAAATTACATTATTTATTAACATAAATAAAATATTATTATTTTAGTTACGAATGCGAGTTTTTAATTTTCATCAATTTTAAATTGAAAGTCAATAAGAATCAATACAGATAACAATATAGAAAGTGCACCAGTCATTTTAGCTTAGTTTTCACTCGACGTTAAACGATTTACCTATTATTTTAAAATCTCTTTTTTATTTTGAACATTTTTGATTAGTTTCTATTTCAATTTATGGAACAGATCACACTCGGAGAATTAATTATTGATAATAAATCGGCGTTTCCCCGAGATATTGGCAAAAAACAAAGTAAAGTGTTTTATTTTCAAAATGATATTTTAAAAATTATACTTTAAAATTTATAGCCGCCGATGAGAATAAAAATTATGATTTAGATACTTACCTTTTAGGGGAATTTTGATTCGCGTTTTTCAAAACTAACGGTGGAAAAACCTTTTTGCGGGACCGGATTCGCTCCAAACCCAGGACCGCGAGAAACGCTCTGTATACGCTAGCGCTCGTGCTCGTTCAAAATAAAATAATGTGAATTAGCCACCGCCGCGCCGAGCCTCGGACTAAATAAATATGATTATTTACCATAGTCCATACCTATACTGCTAGCGTTTGTTACAACATTATTTGGATTGATTTTTAAACGTTTGTTTACCTATTTATTATAAATGCAATTTACCATAAGCCGCTTTGGAAAATGCCGGTGCAGCTACTGCAGGACGGCTTTGATTATTTTTGCTCGTTCCGTTTTTCTAATCTGACACTCGATTCACCGTCGATCGAAACGAGAGAATAATTTAAAAATCGATATAGACTCGTGACAGCAAACGTTCGGCGGCTTCAGTTCGCTCGTTTCTTCTTCTAGAGATCTCGAACGTCCCTCGAGTTATAACAAAACCTCTTCGGGCGGGTAACATATTGAAATGAAATGGAATAACCACAGTGTATAGTTTTTCGTCGTGATGAAACGAATAAACGTCGCGCAAAAGTAGTCGAGAGTATATTATTTTGGTCGGCAATATAAGCGACATAAAAGTTTGGCTTTCTCTCCGATAAATAATTACATGTACCTACTGTGTCATGTTTTGAATAGATGACGATGAATTCGAGATATCGCGTATGATATTGTGGGGACCGCACTGCAGTACCGTCATTTACACGCCATATCACCGGTGTTTGGAAAATTAATTAAAAAACCAAACTCGTTCACGTCCATTGGGCCGTACGTACACGTTTTGATCATTAATTTGAAAACGAATCCGTCGCCTTCAGAAACGGGGGGGGGGGGGGGGGGGGAGAAATGATTTCTACTTTTTAACACACTTTGGTAACTGTTGAAATCGAACACATAAAAACGCCTCCTGATGTTTCAGTCCAATACTCCGACAAAAGCGAACGGTTTTTCGTCTGCACCCACAGAACGATGTATACCTATTACGTGTTATGACGGCGAAAACGTTAAACCGTTTCGAAAAACGTCCTACGAACGATCTATGCACAAACGTCCGGAGCTCTGAAAAAATACGAGTTTCGTTCACTTTTCGACGTCTTTTTTTTCCTCCGAATAAACGAGTCCGTCCGTTCGTCTTGCGGTGGGGGCCGTTTACCTTAATTTTTTGAACAACGCTTTTCATTTGCCCCCTTTTTTTCCAAAGTTCGCCCGGACGACGAGAAACGCTCTGTATGCGCTGAGAGAAAAAGTGTGAAGTAGTAGCCGACCACTCGGACTATATAATATCACGTGTACGTCTCTCCGAGGCGGTCCGGTTATAAAAACAACCTGTCTGACATGTCATTAAAAATGAGTTAACGAGCCGCTCTCGCACACCGTCGTCCTGCGTTTCGGCGGCGGGCCTCTCCACGCGCGCGCACAGCTCACAGTCGTCACGGACCGTGTAGTAGACGGCGGCGGTGGCACATACTGTAGCGGCGGCGGCGGTGGCGACAGTGACAAATGAGTACAGAGAGCCTCGGGGCCACGTCACGCTGACTTCAAAACATTATGATAAATCACCTGTCAAACCATCTTTTCAGCATCTGCCAACTGGCTTGACAGCATCAAAAGCACCACCGCCGCACTCTGCCGCCGTCGCCATCACCGCCACTCACTCAGACGCGGCGGTATTACGAGCGCGAGGCGAATGCGCGTGCGAGCGCGCGATGGCGGCGACGACGACGACGACGACGACGACGACGACGACGCAACAGTAGTAGTAGTAATAGTAGCGGCCTCCCGTTTTCGAGACGATATATTATTATTATAATAATATTATCGTGTTATTTGTATAAATCGTGTCAACGCCGCCGCCACCGCCTAATCGTGTCAACGTCAACCCTCGGCTCGCGGAAAAAGAAAATATCATATCGTTTCAGAGAGAATTTCGTTGTTTTTTTTTCGCTGCTCGTTTTTTATGACGTCGTCGTCGAGTCTTACGATCCGGTGCTCGCTGTTCGGTGAGTTCGGCGCGACCACTACAATATCACACGTTCTTCTGAAATCGCGGCCGAGCACGACGACGACGACGTTTCGTAGCGAGAAAATCGGACATTTTATTACAGAGATTTTATTAAATCAAACGCTATTTCCAATACCGATAGGTGCCCGTCGAAACGGTTGGGAAACGCTGGTACAATATGTCGTATCATCGTAGATCGCACTGCGGCGCAGTCTTTCGCCACCGCGTCGGTTATTATTATTATTCTCATAATACGAGCTATGATTATTATTACTATTATTCATACTGTTATTTCGACGACGCGGTGACGAGTCTGTTCGCGTATTCGAATTACGAAATATTGCGCAGCGATGTTACCGTCGGATTTTTTTCCTCTCGAGGGTGCCCCGATCAAACTGCGTTATTAAATAACCGAAAACGCATATGATACGTATTTCTCTTGCGGTCGATATGAGAAGGTAAATACCAAAAACATAATATATTATTACAATTGAAATCGACCGTATCCGATTCTTCCTCGCCAATCGTTCGAGAATATTCGCGGCGCGTCCGTGTGATTTTTTAGAAAAACATCGATATTATCTTAGTTACCCTCATAAAATGTACCATTTACTGTTGTGTGTAAGCGTGTATTTAAATCACGTAAACCCTTTGGAAGTTTTGAAAAAATTCTTTTGAAACTAGAATCTTCGTGCTAGGGTAAAATGCTTTTATTTACGTTTTCGAGTAATGAAAAATTATACCTCATCACGCGCGAAAAAGTGCTTTCTGTGCTTATTTTTCAGTAAAACTACTACTGTAGAACGGTACACAATATAGCGTTCCAAACGTTCAGGCTTGTCGACGGGCACATCGTTTTATATATTATTATTTAGTAAATATTCATTAGATTATATTCAGTCGGCGGCGTCGGCCGGGGTCGTAAACGCGTATCGCCCGAGCGACAATATCAATACGATCATCGTCACTGTACAGTCGCTATAAATCGTAATATAGATAATAACGCGTGGGTTTTGTTTTTACGCGCTGCGATTTCCACAAGTCCGTATACTTTATTAGACGGACGTTAAGCCGCTTTGTGTCGGAGAATATTTATTTTTTATTTTAAACACGGTCCGTCGTCGTCGTTTTGAATGACACGGAAGGTTACATAAGTATAATAATGATAATAAAAAAAAAAAAAAAATAATAAAAAACTCTTGCCCGGTAGCTGGGCTATATACGAATACGGCGGCCGCACACCGCGACGCACAATGTATATATACGTAGAGATAAGTTATATATATATATAGATCTAACACATAATATATTAATTCCCGAGTACTTTGAAGTTGTGAAATATTTCACGCTTAGTGATCATTCTATCGTGTCGGGGGAATAGAAACGTAATGACGGATGACCGCCGAACGAACCGTGACGAGCCGAAATTAATGACCAGCGACACTTCAGCTGCCTGTTACACCGTACACTACAGCAGCAGCAACAGCAGCAGCAGTGGAAACAGCGTGTTAAACACGACATAATAATAATTCGAGGTGCTTTTCGAAACGATATTGCGCGTGGGCCTGGAGACGGGTGGCAGAGCGACGGACGACGGACGGACCTGCAGTTTTTGCGGTCTGAACGCGTCTATACGATGCGATGAACGCAGTAGCTGTGCTCTATCGATTTCGTAACATTGTTGTAATATGTAGAGATGTCGCGGGGAACCGTTTAAAATCACCGCGACTACTTTGTGGCGTCCTTGTGTTTAGGTGGCAACGAGAACGCATATCGAGTGGTTACAGTGTATTTAATAATTGTTATCGTTTTATCGCCGACGACGGCTAACCCTGACTGTTGCTCATCGATCCGAACACACTCGTCTCCCGAAACCGAACTGGTCCGGGGCGGAAAACAACAGCAAGAGTCGATTGATTTCGTCGCGATATTTCGGTGTGAATTTATTTGTCCGGAACAGCGAGTCTTTTTTTATTTGGGCGTATCTCTTTTATCGCGTGCCGACGACGTAAGAACAAAAAATAAAAATATCCGTCTAATAATTCGAATTCCAAAACGTGTAACGTAGGGTGTTTCGTGAGAATTCCCCGATTGCAATATCTCCTACACGTGCCGAAGTTCTGTCTCCCCCCCCCCCCCCCCCCGTCTGACTCGACGTTCCAAGAATCATCTCAACTACACGAATGTTTCCATTTCTTTAATTATTCCGATAAAACTAAAAGCGATAAGTAAAAAACTCACAGTCGACTCTCGGTTTCACTGGCATCATAAAAAAAGTGATTTTTAGCTTATAAAATGATGACAAATATAAACAGTGTGTAAAAGTCGTGTTCTATTAACCGATATAATATTTTAATAGCTGAAACAACTTATTTTGAGCCAGTATTTGATATTTATATTATTGTATTTGATATCGATTGCAATGTAAAGAAACTCAACGCGCCGGTGTCGAATTCAGTTCAGATAACACGCGAGAACGATAAACTAAAATGATAAGTGATAACTATTGTGATCGGTTTCCTGTTTGCTTTTTTTCTCGGTTCACCGCTTCTACCGTGTGGATAGGTGTAAAAAATTATCAATTTTTACGCGTGCTGGCCACGTGCATTATTGTTGGCGCGTAAATGAGTAATAAATATTTAAAAAAATAATTCCGTATTGGTACAGTGACTATAGGTCGTGTAGAAACACATCGTGCCCGGAGGATGTGGAATTCACCAGTAAAATCAACGTGAAATTCGATAAGTTTTTCGTTTTTTTTTTCCCCGTCAGTTGAAAATAAATTGATTTTAATAATAATTTTATTCGCATGCGATTCGAGACCAATTCGATAAATGTTATTTTGAAATTGAACATTGTCGTCCGTCAAAAAAACAAAACACAACGATATTTATTATTTTACTTACTTGTCACTTTTAATGTTTACATTAAAAATAAGTTAACAATAAAAAAACGAACGATTACATATTATGTACGCGCGAGTAAATTAAACTTTGTACCGGGAAAACTTACCGATCTCACATCTCTATAAATGAATACCATAGTTATTAATACTAAATAATGATTGGCGAAAACGTCAAAAGTATGAGATCTAACATTTGTAATATCACCTGTCCCTCGTTCTCGGTTTATGTCAATGTCAACAGTAAGAAAAACAAACATCACACTAGTCTAGTCGCGTCGTCGCGAAGTTTATGCAAACAATATCTAACGGAAACGGCCGTGAACGCGTCCAGCCTTTTTGCATTCGCCCATCATACGTTCCTATAAATCTGCCAGTTTCTCTCGTCGAAATAATATTATATTATAATATAAAAGCGAATAAAATTGAAAGTTTCGACTATTTGGTGAAATGTTTTCGTAATATTAATCGGCGTTTGGTCGTGTCAATTCTATTATCGTTTGCATATTATACAATCAAGAGCCGAATAAAAACGTAAACATTTAATATTTTAAATTTGTATACCTGCTGAATATAGTTATTATGTAGAGAAAGAAGAAGGTAGTTAATATTTTGAATGGAAAAAAGATTGATTACCCTAACGGATTATCCTTGATTTTAATCAGTACCCGCGTCGGATGTGTATTAGATTATTATTATCGTTTGAACCGGATGTAAATGCCCCTAAAAAACCTATTAAAATGCACGTGTGACCTAAAAAACATAAAAATATTAAAAAATTACTTGATTTTTTTAAATTAATAATATTATTAATTACAATGTAAAAAATGTGCACACACGATTTATTATAGTGAACGACGAAACAAATACCTAATAAACTCGTGATTTCTCTCTCGTTTGGTTTAAAATATATCCAAAATAAAAACATAAAATTACGAAAAACGACGCGACCAAAGTTATCGACACTTTTGGGCCCTGTGATTATTTTTGCGGCATTGGTACATGACGAACGCGTGTGCGAATTTAATTTAAACTCTTTGCCGTTCTGCAAGACCTGCAAGACGTGCGACACGTCAATGATGATTTATTGAAGTCTATGAGGCCCGATGTCGGGTTGTGTGCAAGTGTTGAATGCATTTTTATCGAGATTAGCCCGATTTATTACAGACGGCGTGTTTCCGCCGCGGCGAGTTTGGATTCAGTATTTTAGATTCTTTGTATTTCACGGGAATTTCGCACCGACACTGCGCGGTAGGTCTGTGTGTCACAATAGCTCAACATTATTACTTGGCGTTGCGTGCGTTAAATAAATCAATTCGCTTTGCAATTTGCCATCGGGTCTCGCGAACGCGCGGAGGACTACGTGGAGGTACCTATTTTTATGTCATGTGAGATATTTTTAAGCGTTACGAGAAAAATCAAAAAATAATCGCCCGAGTCTTCGCGGTCTTCGGTAAACCCCTTTCGAATTAAAAAGTAAATAATCGGTTTTGTTGTGACGTATAGAAAGAAAATCTGATTTTGTAACTCGACGACGACGACGACGATGATGATGATGATGACGATGACGACGCAACAACGGTTGATTGATTGAGTATTTCGTTCGAAAGAACTCGTTTTTATAAAATAATATTAATAATAGCGTTTTCGTTGTTTACACTCTGTAAAACCAATATTTCTCCAAACGACATATTGTTGTATTGAACCGAAACTTTTCATCTCGTTCTGCGGAATGCTATGATGTACGCGTACGTGCTTTTCTCCGCGTCATCTCGGACGGCGCCCGTCGAACAATACAGTCCAAAGTGTAAAACGCTCAATTAAACTCAATTGTCTCCGTGCGGTATTTACCGGTGATTTATGTGAATTTAATTTATCGATTCCTATCGCGCGAACGTTTGTTTTTAAATTCGAGCCAAAGTAAAAAATCAATCGAATTGACCGAGAAGAGTCCGGGGTACGAAAAATAAAATCAAAAAAAAATAAATAAAAATATTAACGATACGCTCGTTTGAAATTCGAACTGCGTCCGCCGCCGACCATTAATTTCACTATACGATGACTCTTCCACTTACCGAACAACGAAACAAATGACAACATAATGTCGGATTCAATTTATTTTATTTTCAACGTCTAAAACTATAATATATTATTACGGTCGTGTACGCTCGCAGCGAGACCAAAGTATTTCAAGGTCGTAAATTAGCCAACGGAACGGCGGTTTCAAAGGACTTCCAGTCGTGTTATTAGTTATTTTATTACGAGGCGTCGAGTAGGATGTTTGTGTTTTATATTTTCCGTAACGAAACTCAACGTGAATGCCCATCGGGACGTGAATTCGTAAATATAATAAAACGTCGATTGAGACATTTACGAAATTAGAATATAACCGCCGCGGCTATAGTGATTAACGGCGTTGGCCGAGGGGTTCGCGTCGACTAAAGTCTAAAAAATCAATAGGCAAATGCTCACGACAATAATAGGATGCTGAAGTACGAGTTTCTATTGATTTTCGTATTACAATAAACGCTCGCGACGGTATATATTGACTATTGCGGGCGTCGATTGTAGAGCAGACGACGACGACAGATAATGTTTACCATACGTACGACAAAGCGATTATATTATTTACGGGGACGACGGTTAAAAACAACAACAGCAGAAAAAAACCATTAACGCCGAAAATATATGGTTCTGGCGTACGATTTTCTCGAGTCTATCGTCTTTAAAACGTTAGACGCAAACACTGCATGTCCCCAAACAATTAATACGTAATAACGTTTCGTATCGTGAAATACACATTCCACACGGTCTCCGAACTATTTTATTCCACATCAATAATAGATTGGCGATAAGCTCAATGTTGTGCTGGGATTTTATGGTTTCTCGCTCATTCACGTCGCGGACCGTCGTAAAATCATCATCATCGTTTCATAGTTCGTTTACACGTAGCGTAGTCAATAATTATTATCAATATGATTATGACGTGTACTCGAAATAATGCGCGAGCTTAGTCAGATAACGCTACGAGGCGATAAATAATATTGTCGAGTCAGTGACGAACGAAAAGTGAAGCTGTTCAGTCCGCGTCCGGCGATCGTACCGTCGTATTGGCTTTTATATATTTTCTAAAACGAAACGAGAATTTATTATTTAGGCGAAAAAAAAACAAAAGTAACAATAATAATAATAACAATACGATATGTACGCGCGCGTGTGTGTTTAGATTACAAATAACAAACCATGTCGAAACCCAGGTTATTGGTGTCGCACAACGAGTTCCCCCGAGAAGTCATTGACAAGTTGATGGAAAAGTAACGTACAAATATTTAATTAAAGCCGCGTTTTTCCTCCGATTATGCGTGCCGGTAGATAATATATACCAAAGACAAACACAAATACCTTTGCAGGTTCGACGTACAAATAATCAACAAACGTATGATCGACACGACTAAACAAGATTTATTAGACAACATATCCGGCAAGTTTGGATTGCTTTTTTCGTACACGAACGTCGTGGACGAAGACGTGATCGTCGCCGCAGGTATACTTACATATATATATTATATACTCGTATTCTATTTATTTTTCCCCGTACGATCGCCGAGAGGATTAAAAACGACCAACTATTTGGAAAAAAAAAAAACGAGAAAAAAATACGACTTTTCTTAACGATAACACATATATTTTGCCATTTTTAGCGCGTTATCGTTAAAAAAAGGGAAAAAAAAGTATATTCAAACTACTTTTTTCTTCTTCTTCTTCGTACGGTTTTTTCATTAAATTTTTTTTCACGGAACAATAAATCATACAAAACGTTTTACATTTTTACAAGACGTATGAAAAGTGTTTGAGAAACTAAGGAATTCCTATATGCCTTAAACCTTTAATACGGACGCGTTATTTTCCAGCAGATTTTTTAAATTCTTTTACTGTTCGGAACAGTGTCTCGCTGAACATACATTATTATTCTAATAAATTACCCCGGCTCGGTATTCTTTTGTAGCCGCCTTGTACTCGGTGTGTGTTTTTATTGTCCGTAAACGGAATCGCAATTATATCGCTTAAAGAGAAAAAAAAAAAAAACACTCGAAGAAAAAAGGAAATCTTTTTCACATCAGCTGTGCAAATTGTATCGACGCTGCATCGTCGGAGTGTTTATTTATTTATTGTCGCGTCTCGTTACACTGGACACGACAGATCAACACAAACGCGAATCACTCGGAAATTGATATTGTGTTTGATTCGATTTATTTTTACAACCTCCGGCGGCGACGCGACATTTTATAACGCAATAGTTAAATTTTTCAATTTTCTTTTCTATAATACATTAATACCTTATCGTTATGAGTATAGTGTTACACGTTTTAATTAAATTATTCCATGACGATGACTATGATATACACGGTGAAATTCGTTCATAACGACTTTGGTTAATGGTTTGTTAAACCGACGCATTTTGATTTGTGGTTATTGGCGTAACTAGAGAAAGGCTAGAAAGGTTTAGCGTCATAATAAACAAATCTAGCTACCCCATCCCCCACAGAATTTTTTAAATTTGAAAAAGTTTGCTGATAAATCGTTTTCATAAAATATACATTATTTATATTATACATCGAAAACTTTTTAACGTAAAAGTCAAATGATAAAACGTTATTAAAACTATTAGAAAGCGGAAAAAAAAAAACAACATTAAAACGTTGTTGTACGAGTATAAACTGTGGTTATAAATTAACATTTTTACATCATTTTATCACTTATCAGTCAGTATAGACATTTGATAAACTATTAATCGAGCAATGCGTTTATTTGTAATGAGTAAATTAAAAACCTTTTAACTAATATAAGCTACTAGTTGAATAACCCGGCTTCGCCCGTGTGCAGTATAAATTTTTATTTTATCAGTTTTTTTTTTCATTTTTACACCTTTTAAATCCGGTAGGGGTCGAATTTCGGAAAATCCTTTCTCAGTAGGTGTCTATATCGCAAAACAAAACTACCGTCCAAATTTCATACTTATTGCTTCGGCGGTTCCGGCTAGGTCTCAAACCAATGCCATAGACGCACGTGCCACGGAAACAAATAATAAAAAATAACCACATAGAGTGTATATATATCTCCATTGCAAAACAATAACAATGTGTGATTAATATTGTGCACTTAAGAGACCATAACGCCGGAACCACTTATCGCACAGCTTCAATCCTAATATGCCCTGAAATTTTTATCGAAATCGGTTCGGTGGATCTTGAGCTATAAAATGTATTAAAATGTACATCGATTTTTATATATATAGATTTAGACGGACAAATCGGTTATTGTTATGCTTATTGATTTTTATGAATACACAATTATAAAATTAACATATTATGATGTTTAAATAATAATTTATATGACTGTTCGTAGTAATTAACGACAAGACAATAGCTATGCACATCGTACTATTACAATTAGTTCTGAACCATTGTTTTCCTGTATGTACTCTACGACTTATTGTGTTTATGAAAACCGAAGGAAACCAATAATTTGTCTCCGTTAATTTTTATTTTAAATATATTTGAGAAGCCTCTCTAGAAATTATGATTATAGTCGTGTGTGTCTTGTAGTTCCAGCAGAAATCGAATAATTTTTTATTATAAGGAACAAAAAAAAAAAAAAAAAAATCAAATAATCGTCTTTGTTAGAACTACGATTATTTAACCTACTCCCCCTCTCCCTAATCGTTGGGACACATGTTTTCGACGATTTGAGCTTGGAGAAATCTCGTAGAGACGGCGACGAACCATCTCGAGCCGGACAAAGTGTATTAAAAATCAACAACCAATCGTTACAGGTGCTAGCCTCAAAGTGATCAGTACATCATCAATGGGTTACGAAACCGTGGACAAGAGTGCTTTGAAAAAACGCGGGATTTTGCTGGGCAACACGACACGCGCTACTTCCGACAGAGTCGCCGAACTTACGATCGGGCTGATGATTGCGACGGCGAGGAATTTAATGCACGCGAACGCGCAGATGAAATTGTAAGCAGTAGACTAATAGTTTTTGCGTTATGCTTGATGACATTTTGATTACGATGACTGCGCATATCAAACGGTAAATTCGAAATTTTCTCGTACACGTGTCTCGTATTCTAAATTTCCATTGCGTTCCAAGGTTTTCCGACGGGAAACTTTATTCATATTTTGGAAACGAATTTTCGTTAAATACGACACAGTTTGGGAGCGTCTTTAGTTTTTATTTTAAGTCGACACGGGGAATATGTCGTAATCAATTGTATCGACGGGTTTCGTCCGAGAATAAGTAACCTTTTATTTCATAAAAAACAATAAAATATCCCGACAATCGGTATTATTTTATCGTCGTGTCGTCGTCATCATCTACCGATGCTAAGCGATAATACACGCCAAGCCACGTTCTCACGAAATTCGAATCAAAGTGTTTTTTTTTTTGTAAAAATTTTTATTTTCAAATTTTGTTGTTCGCGCGTTTCAATATTTGTGATGATACTAATTGTTTTTAGAGGCGAATTTCCGACGTCGTGTCTTGACGGCCCGGGTCTGGTGAATTCCGTAGTCGGTATAATTGGTTGCGGAAACATCGGCATTTCGGTGGCGGAAATGCTGGGCGGGTTCAAATTGAGGAAACTCTTGTACACGAGTCGTAAACGAAAGTCCGCGGGTTAGAGCACGAAAAACAACGATTTCGAACCGATTCGACCGGTGACGGTATAGTTTATTTAAATGATTTTTTTTTTTTCCCCGATGTCTTCAGTGGAACGTTTAGGCGGAGAACACGTGTCCGTCGACTATTTGGTTGCACGCAGTGATTTCATTATTTTGACTGCGGTGTTGGATACCAAGACCAAGTTCATTATCAATAAAGATCGACTAGCGCTCATGAAGCCGAACGCTGTGATAATCAATGTCGGTCGTGGCCGTAAGTGAATATTTTTTAAAAACTAATATTTTCGTTTTTTATCGAAGACAATGCGAGACGTAATTTTTACTCGTGAACGGCCAAAACGCTCTCCACAAGTCTCTTTGTTTCAATTAATATCTTCCGAATAAACCATTTACAATCCGTAACGTTTTTCGAAAACTAAAACGTGTGAAAACTTTTTGGCGAATAAAAAAGAAAAACATGCGAAGGGATTTGTGAACGAAAAAAATCGACAGCGTACACGTGTAAACGATGTATTTTACTCGCACTAGACGAAATCTAGTCGCGTTGTTGATGGACATGAGATTCATATTTTATAGTGAAATACGGTGTTCGAATCCCGGATTTTTATTTCTGTCATGACGTTCAGAACACGCGTTTATCATTGTAATTCTAATTGATTTAGTTTTTTAACATAAATTTCTCTGATTTCAGTAGATATAATGTATGTACCGATTTATATAACGGAAAATCCTGACATGCCGTTCTGTTAATATTAATCCAATACACATAAATACGTTATATTTATTATGAAAAGTTTTTTTTTTCTAGGAAATCGTACAGGCTTTCGAATTGTTTAAAATTTTCAATATAACAACACGTTCATGTGTATGACAACAGAAACACTCTGTTGGCCGCGCACTGCAGCGTATAAGTGACGTATTTGAAGTTCAATAAATGAGAGAGGGGGGGAGGGGCGATTTAAAAAATATAACAAATATTATAAAATAAAATATTTTCGGCGGCCTAAAATCACTTTCTCTACGTTTTGGAAACGTATCGATAACGGCGAATTAGCAACACACACACACACGCAGATATAAATCTAATAATTACGTTGGAATACGGTACCGAAAATAAAAAAAAAAGAATCCAAGATCCACCTTTCGTCCACCTTCGTGAACGTCACTGCGTACAGTGTACAACCAGTGATTATAGAATATAGTGTATTCTATAATCCAGTGATGGGCAACTCAAAGTAACTAGCGGGCCACTTTTAAGTACTTTAAAATCTAGCGGGCCGCAGTGCATAGGAGAAAGCAAAAAAAAAAAATAGGTCCTTCAAATTTACTAACATTTATTTTTTATCTTTATTTATTTAATATGTTTCTAAGTTCTTAAAATTATATGAAGTAATTTGAAAATGTAGCGCGGGCCAGATAAAAAAGGTACGCGGGCCGCCAGTTGCCCGTCCCTGCTATAATCGATGGTTCTACCGACTCTAATACTTGTAATTATCGCGCTAATAAAAGTGCTAACATGGAGGTACGTTATTTTGTAGAATTAATCGACCAAGACGCTCTGATCGATGCTTTGCGAGAGAAACGCATTCGCGGAGCTGGACTAGACGTCATGACGCCAGAACCCCTCCCACTCGACAATCCTTTGATGACAATGGATAACGTCGGTAAGTTTTCACTAAACTAAAATTAAATTTCACTTAACGACACGCCGGACGTTCGAACGGTCTCGACGAATTCGTGTTACCGTTCATATTGTACTCACTAAAATATTATTCTAAATGAAAATGTTATTTTAAATGAAAACCCGCCGCAGTCGTCGTGGTTATTTATTATTTTTGTAATTTTTTTTCTCTCTAGTTCTTTTACCTCACATCGCCGGAAGAAACACCGTCGAAGCCTCCGCGGACAAGGCGCATTTGGCTGCCGACAATATTTTAGCGGTACTCAATAATCGGCCTATGCCTTGTAGAGTCGAATTATAATATTTTCGCCAAACCGATTGCTTACAATACAATATACAAACTAGTTTTTAATGTAATAATATTATACGTGTGGCTCGATTGATCCTGTAAAAAAATTCTTCTTTTTTTTTTTTTCTGTCAAGTGGGTCACGCCGTGTTGTTCTACGATCTATGTATAACAACAAACGATTTATATAGAAGAATTAATAAATAATTATTTATGACTCAATAATAATCTCTAGCCAATGACAATTACATTTTATACTTTTATTGTAGTTTAAAATTACTCTTATAAATCAATTCAGAACAATTTCCAAACACTTAAATGACGTTCGTTTTCAATTATTCAATTGAACGTTGCAATATTACGTATTATTATCTCTGAAAACCAATAAGGTCGATGATTTATTTATAATTGATTTCCTGTGGTATGGTGCAGTGATTGTATTTATAACGTTATGGTAAATAATTATCGTTATGGAATTGATTACAAAATAATCGATGTTGGACATTGCAGGACTGGTCCATCGAATGTAAATTCAAAATATAGTCCATTCGAATTGTAAGAAGAGGTAGCTCACTAACCTATCGATTCAAAAAATACTAATTTATTAAATTAATAATTTAACTAATGATAATTAAATATATTAAATAACGAAATGTAATTATAAAAGATTTAAATCCTCTTTTTTTTCCCCAAACTCCGACGTGTGAAACGAGTCTAACGCGCCACACTAGACGAGCAGAGCTACTTATTCATATGGGGTTCGAACAATCTGCTATCTATGTCTTACCATAAAAAATAATGTAAAAAATTTAACGATTATAAAATAATTTTCAAATTGATATTTTATAGCGAAACGGAAATATAAAACATAAAACTACGCGCTACGTCGACGATTACATCAATCGTTTATCAACCGTTACAGAAAACAGTGAGTTTATGATGTACTTTTTAAATAATACAAGATTATGTGAATAAAATAAAAATCACTCGGTTATTATGTAAGCTATTGCGAATTGACAATTGTATGAACAATAATAACGACGTCAGTCTGTAAATGATATTTTTTCACTCGTATATACTTATACAGTATACACTTAAAAGTTAAGACTAATCAAATTTGTTTTTTTTTTTTTTTTAAGTCCGTTCTGGGAAACAACCAATCGTTTTTAATAATAGTTTCGAAGTGCTCTCCGATATAAAATCGTACCTATACACATTATAGTTTAGATATAATACGATTAAACAGACTTAATTGATCCACTTTGCTGTAACTCGATTTAAAGGATTGTAGAAACATGTCCGTGCGTATTATTGCATCGAGATGATACAATTAGCCTTTGACAACGTGGTTAATCGAATTAGGGAAATTTAAGGGTTCCGTATACTCAGAAAATACGTAAATACAGATTTATAAATAACAAAAGAAATTATTTTTATAATTTAGTTGGTCATTTTACAACGTTTCCGCGACGATTCACAAAACTCGTTACGAGTGTCATAACACTTTGTCATAACAAAGTCGGCAGAATTTATACCAGTGAGTGCTCTGTCAAGAAGTAGAACGGACGCAAGTTGAGTTTTTTTTAGAATTTTCATAAAATACGTAATATAATGTAGTGGTTCTTAACTGAAATGCCGAACGAATTTCGTATTTTTCCAAATGAAATTCAACATCGCACGGTTTGAGCGTTTACTTTCAAACATAAGTAATTGATTTCAAAAAAAAAAAAAAAACCATTTAAATTTTAAATACCTAACGAGTCTCATTCCAAACACTAGATAGCTTAACGAAGGTTTTTTTAATTTTTTTTTTTTTTTTTGATATTAATTCATACCGTATTCATACGTACAGTTTATTTTCCAAATTTCAACTGAAAGTAATTATTTAAAGCCACTTGTATTACTCTGCTTGCAATATGAACGAAAAGGCTTTTAATAATTTTTAGATTATAACATTATAGTATAGGTATAGTTAAAAGTAAAATTATACTTTCGTCGAGAGGTGAAGTCGAACAACAATCGTCTCGGAACTTTACGGGCTCGACGAATTCAATAGTCAGAGTACCTAAGCCAATCGAATTGAGCGGACTTCAGCAAGCACACTATAGTAGATGAACAAAGTGACAATACAGGTCAGGATCATGTTGATGATACGATACTTGGAACGGCTGTGGATTTTGAATAGTTAATATTACGCGGTGATAATTTGTACCGCCGACCGCGACGGTAATGTTATCGGAAAACAATGATAATGTGTTTGTCGACGGAATATGTAGTTCGACGAAGTGATTTCATCGTCATGGCCGCAATTCCTGAAACCTGCAAGTTTATCGTCGGCATAAGGATCGACTGGCGTTCGTGTGATCGGCCGCCGTGATGGTATAAAAGTTGGCCGAGACGCGGATATCAATCCGTCGTACACATTAATACGATCGATAAACAATACACATATTATACGAATTGAAGGCGACCGGTATAATTAGCGGTCATATATAGTTTGAACGGTTATCGCACTCGTTTTTTTTTTCGATTTCATATGTTTATTAATCGTCTCTATTGTTGATAAAATCCTATTGAAGGAATAAACGCTTATCGAGCCCTGTTTTTTTGTTCGACGACAATCCGCATTGGAACGTCTCTGATAATTTTATACAATCGTATACATTATATACCACCAGCACTCGTCGCACAGCTAAAAACAAAATAAACTATAAAACGATTCTACACGCGTCGCGTTTGACGTCTTAGACGTTAGACGTAAATACGGCGGCGTTGCGAAACGAGTTTAATGGTAATTAAATTTTGAAATCAAAATAGCTCAGGTACTCTCGCAAACAGTAAATAAGAGAACTCAAACAACACGCGCGCACATTATCAACGTAGAATACACTAACAAGTTTCAAACGCGTATGCGATCAAACAATTTTTCCTAAACCGATCAAACCTCGATATGGTTTGTATACCAGCTAATAAATTACAATGCGTGTTTTGTTCGGTGCTCTTTAACAGCCCGATTCGTTGGAATTTCTAATGCGTTAATATTGCGAGTTACATTATTTACTTTTGTTATTTCATTTGGAACACGCCCGTAAAACAAACACTTTATCACGGGCGTTGCTTCGGACGAACGTTGTTGAACGAAATCTTTTGTTTGGTTTTTTTTTTTTTTTTTCGGATCGTTTTATGGTCGGCGCCGTTTGTATAATATAATGCATAATATTCATAAAACATATAAAATAATAATTATGCTCGAGTAAAAATGTTAAACAACGACGGTGAGTTCAGCCCTCACTCGGTCCGCGTTGAAACCATATCGCTTCATACAATAAACGTCACGCGTGTATTTTTAAACGGTTGAATTCGCTTGAAAATTCTTTGCGCATTTTTTTGTAAGCACTCGCACTATGCATATATAGCGTTATCGATAGGCTCATTATTATAATAGTATTAGTGTTAATATTAGTTTCACTGACCTATTACGAATGTTTTCGTGTTACACCTAGTTATCTCGTGTCTTCGCATATTATTGTTCTAATAGAATATAACAACCGTCAAAACGATTAGACATCTGACGAAATATAGGTCACATTCGAGTGATGCAAAACGTTTTACTCTCGATGTCGTCGCGTTTCGAGCATTATAACGTTTAGACTCTAAGCCGGTCGAACGAGTCGAATATCGAAGATTTGAAAAACAAACAATTCGTTCGTCTATTTCGTACGTTCGACCACAGCAGTGTTAATAAAAATTCGACGCAAAATAATTACGTTCAGAATCCACCATAGAAAACGCCAAACTATTAAAGCCAAAGAGTTTCCAGTTTTATTTAAAATAGTTAAGCTCACAAATAACACATTCCGTTCGAGTCTATATTGAAAGCTAGACCATTAGTCGACCTAAATCGAAAATTTTTTTTCTTTTCAACACAATACTGAATGGAAACGTATTTAAGTTTTTTACAAATACAAACCCAACGCACACTTATAAATCGAACACGTGCAACTCTAAATATTATCGACACGAGAATATTATTAATATATTGTTGGTATGATTGTGGTAAAAAAAAATAGAATTCACAAACGTCTAACTATAAAATATAGTTTTAAATCACATTGTAGGTTTTTAACGAGGCCCTCGAATTCGGGAGGATCCGGGCAACTGTTTTTTTTTTGCTTCGCCTTTCCGATGCCTGCGCGCCGATTTAATACTTTCGGTGACCGCAAAACATTTTCCCATTCGAAGACATATTCTTCTCAAGCGACCTTCTCTTGTGACTTTTTGAGTGATGTCGGAACTCGTGTCGTGGTACCGCGGGTGGTAAAGCGTACGAAATGTCTCTGCTCGTCGACCAAACCTTTGTAAAATGGAGTCCGAACCGGGCCGCGCAGTTACAAAAAAGTCGACGAAAACAAACGTCGAGACGGTCGCGCGTACCTGCCGACATCGCCGCCGCACGTCCAGATCGATATTATTACAATGCCGTTCGTTCGATTCGACGGGAAACGGATTTTTCACAAAACACGCAAAACGGCGAGACACGCGTTTGGCGGCGTTCCCGCGAGACCCGGGCTCGGTTCTAATCTAATTGTTTTCGATATACGATTCCCGGGGCTACTCTCTCGCTCTCGAATGTCGACACGTCGTGGTCGAGTTTTCGCGCCACCGACGACGTCAGCTTAATAATTATATTGTTTATGCGTCCGTACAAAATACAATATATTGTTTACATTATATAATATGTGTGTGTACATATAATTACGGTGTATGTACGCGATGTCAACGTACGAGCGCGCAGATGCAATTTATGGCTGCGATCATCTCTGGAAATAACACCGCTTCGCCGCAACGTCGACACGAGCGCGACGTTTTTATTATCATTATTGTTGTTATTATCATTATTACAATTATTTTTATTATTATTATTATTATTGCGAGTCGAACGGAATTCATAACGCGTCAGACGTGCCGGGGGGGAAATCGTACGTTTCAGAGCGCGCAAAAATGTGTTTCGCGTCATTTTCATAAAGGATTGCGCATTCCTGTGAAACGCGAGCGGTATGGAAATAATAACGTACGCGCGCGTAAAGAAAATACGAACGCGCTAGGTACATACCTCCTACAGTGATAATAATATTATCTGTCGCGCGCGCTGACGATCGGAAAAAATGCGGACGGCTCCCGCTGACGAAAAGGGAAAAATCAAATCAAAAGAAATCGCAACCAACCGGCGCGCGCAGAAAAACGACCGAGTTCCGAGTAAAAAACACGAGTGGAAAAAAAAAATATATATAAAATGATTGAAATAAAACAAGAGACGCTTCGACTCCGGTGTAGAAAGCTGTTTCGTCGGAAATGAGAGAATAAAAGTATTTAATCGAGCAGTGTTGCTTCGCGCATAACTCTCCGGGTTATTCGCACCGGGCGGATTCAAACGATTATGAGTATTTATTTTTTTTAATAACCGCTTCTTTGAATAATTCTAAAATCATTTTATCATCGTTGGTTTTTTGTTTATTTACATTATATCGAGGTAAAACCGTTTTATCAATTTTTCAATGAACCAGAGCAACGGTTCTTGTCTTTATAAAATATATAATACTGCGAACCTTTGGGATTCGTAAGCAAGTAAACGCGCACAAACGTAATTAAACGAGTTAAAAAGCCAACCAGTCTCGTTTGAGTCACGTTTTTCGATTTTTGACTTGATAAAACAATAATCTCATTGGAAAATAAAAGCAAAAAATTATTTTTGAATTTAAAATACAATATTTCAAACGTGTTATTTACAAGATCGTTAATTCATACTAAAATATGATGAACATGTTTTTTTTTTGTTTAACCCGGTCAGATTAAATCGCAATTGATAATATTCGAAAGTGGTGTGGAAATCAAAGTGGCTTTTAAATTTGAGTTAAGTTAGGGAGTTGAGAATAGTCAACTCACCCGGTCTTGACTGTAAAAACTTTTCAATGGCGCCACGAGTAGTTTTTATACATTTCGAAACGAATTTATTACATAGTATTAAAGTATCATTAATTTAATTTTTATTCCTTAGCACGCCGAAGATTTAACGTGATACGTAAATTTAAGATCCTCCTTAAGAGTTGTATATTTCTTCTTGTTTTTGGGGGAAAAAAACCAACGTTTAAAGTCATTCGGAGACGAAAAATTAAATCCGACGGTATCGATCATCTCCAAGACTTTAAACGTTCTACTCTTGAGCATATTATGTTTGTAATCGTTACGAACCTACTCCATCTAAATCGCCGTTATAACAACTCATCCGACATATTATTCGAGCTACGCGTATGAACTACGAACCATTATACTTGTTGAATAAAACGGCGATATCGATCGGTTTGGAAACGATCCCAAACGTAGTAGTTGTCCCCACAAGCGTGTAATCACTATATACATGTGGTATATATACAATATGTATATACACTATGTATATAATATACATGACATTACTCTGAACAGAACTTATCAGCACGAGCCGATATAAAATACAAAATAACGTATACGCAAACAATCCGTTCGGTTTCCGAACATTGGACGCGATTTATTATGATCTCGGCAAATCTACAGACAAATCGGCGACGATATACGACGCGATCGCGAACATGGCGGTGTTCAAATCCAACGAGCCTGGATCCTCTACGGTCATCGTGTCGGCTTCGGTGTGGTGGTACCAGAAGTACTTTTCGTTTCTGTTCAACAGCGCCGCGCCGGGCACGTTCAGGTCTTCCAACACTTCGATGTCCGAGCCGACGTTTCCATCGCTAAGCGACACGGCGGTGGCGTTTATCGAGTCGAACAACCTGGAATTTCGGTCGATCGTTAAAGGACGAGCGCGAAAGAAAAAAACAAATCTATTCGGCAGACGCGAGTTTACGTACGTTTTCTATCAGGTATTGGCAATCGAAGAAATTATCGATTTCAGAAACAATTACTAATCGAAAATAATTAATTTTTAATAATTAAAAAACCCTCTAATTAAAATTTTATTAGAGGGTGCGTGACCCCTTCCCCCCCCCCTTTGTATTCGTGCCTGGTACCTTAGGTCGGACGTCATTGCGATTATTAATACCGCCCGCGCGCGCGCCACAATAACAAAACGCGATATTCACTTGGCGATTTCGGCTATAATGCATCCGGCCGTTGCAGAACCGTGAAACTGTATCCCGTATGGCTGGAACGTCCCTTCGTCCGACTCTATGACCAAATTGAACTTGTCGAGTTCTGCTTTATGTTTCTTCAAGTACGCAATCGCTCCGATAAGGCCTTCTTCTTCGGCAGTCCACAATAAACATCTGTAAACGATAAACATAATGAGTGCACGCTGCAATGTTATAACTACTAAATACCGGAGCTTTGTGCAGCGGACTGTGAAAAGCATATCATTGAAAAAACATATGCAATTAAAATGTTGAGATTAACAAAAATGCGCAATATTAAAATCTAGGTGTGTTGGAAATCGGATTAAATTATATATTTTTTTTTAATCTCCCACGTTTTTCATTATAATTCATTTGATGACGATTTAAAGTTTAATTTCGATTGAATAAAACAAACGACATCTGTAATACTCTATATAATAAAGAAAAAACTGTTTTTTTTATGCAATCGCAAATACGTACGTTTTGATAGAATGTAAAAGTAAAATGTAGAAATGTGCATTTTAACCGTCCAACGCGTGCTATTGTGTGCACAATAAAACCGAGTAAAAATTATTTATCTAAGAAACACTCCGGTCGATTCGGATTTATAATTTTAACTGGTTTCCATACGATTCGGAACACGTAAAAAAAGTCGTAATCGCACGATTTAACGATCGTTTAAATAATACCTACGCACTCTTGCATTCTTCCCCGTTAACCCTATTCAGGAAGTATATAGTTTAAAGTTTCGTTTAATTTTAACTATGTGGTCGAGAAAATATTTTTTCGAGTGCTCATTTATACCGGGCGTGCTCAGACCTCATCAAATCGACCGTACTATATACGTGTATACTGTATATAGGGTGTTCCACGAAGGCCATACGATATTTTTCAACACTTTTTATTTTAGATTCAGATAAACGTGGAATCTATTGATTTTAGTATGATGTGTTTTTTTTTTTGTGTGTACACGATAAGCACTCGAAAAAATGGTCCTATTTTCAACTTCGGTATCGGTTTTTGGTAGCAAATCGTATCTATACTCGGTACTTTGAAGAGGAAGTTTTTCGAATTTCCCGACAAGTTAATACGTTGTACGTGAAAAACCAAAGGAAAACGGCAAAATGTACGTAACACCGGGTTTCAACCGTATCGAATTTTCATTTTCATCGTAACTCAAAAGGTATCGGTCGCGGCAAGGATTTGAAATGTTCACAACGAATACTCGGAATCCGAAAATATCAAAATTCGGCAACAACAAAGTCGTTCGCGCGAGTAGGACGAAACGCGCGGCGGGACCCCTGTGCATGCACACCGTTATGACAATAAAATAATATCGACTTGTATCACGCCGACGACGTTTGCTCGCGAGTACGACGACTATGAAATAACACTGTCTATAGTATTGCGTCATCCGCGAACGCGCCAAGACCGTTGTCTCGTCTCGTCGATAACGGTCTGCCGTTGAAATCCCGCGGAACGATTGAAAAACAACACGTTTTCAACAAATCAACAACGTCGCTGTACACATATCACGTCGTTACAGAAGGTACAACGTACAACGATTAATGCCCGTTATCGCTCGTTCGCGTTGCACTCGTTTACGTGAAATATTTTAAAAACCGTTCGACTAATAATTTCGTGTCGGTAGGCGAATACAAAGCGGCGTACACAAACAGCCGTATTAACTAGCCGTATTAACCGATTTCGATTATATAGTATTTTAATTACGACGTGTAAAACGTCAATCTCTTACCATTTACAGAGGTATTGACGTTGTGGTGATTACGATACGTTTGCTCGTTTTGCGCGTTAAAGTGATTGATGCGTTCTCGATGTATAATATAGTTTATTATATTACTATTCTAATCGACTCTAAAGCGAGTATCATTAAAACACATCGGTGTATTTAACGAATTTCGGTGCTTTTTTTCCCCATTTTAAAACGTCGATTATCGTCACAGCGAATTGGCTGGCAATCTTTTGCCGCTTAAAATCTCGTATTTATTACATCGAATCAATGGACGCATTTAAATAATATGACACATCGTAAAATAAATATACAGCGAAAACAATGGCGAGTAGTAATACATAAAACTGAAAAAATATTAAAAATTAGGGTTTTATGAAGGACTAATAATAACTGTAGCGAAAAAAAAATCCGTGTCTCAGATTATAGGAACCCTTTGAAAATGTCAGAAATCGGAACTCGGCTTGTTTTAATAATATTATAAAACCGAGACGAAACCAGAACGCATTCTTTGAGAAAAAAAAGCAAAATGTTGTCCGAGAATTAAAACAAAATGATTAATCGAAAAAAAAAGAAGAGATAAATACTACTAAATCATCCGATAATAATAATGATCATATCATATGATAAAACTAAGTGAAACGACTAACGGGCGTGTATAATTTTGTAGAAATTGTATTGTTATCGTTTGGTTGACGGCTGATGTTTTTTGTCAAATAAATTTCCAAGTAGTTTTCTAAAAAAATCGATACCTAGAAAGTTTAACTAATTGATATCGCACTGTGTCCACGTATATGTCGTTTTTTTTTTTTGCCGTGATTTTTTTTTTCTTTTTCAAAATGTAAAACCTATTGCACGAATAGTGTAAAGAAAAAAATCATTAACCAGACGGCGAATACCTGCGCGTTATAATAATATATTACCTTATGGTTCTCTTGGGACGGAGCCCGAGATTTTTCAACACGACCAGACTGTTCCAGCTAATGAACGCGCCACCGCCATCGTCCATTGCGCCTTGGCCCACGTCCCAACTATCCAGATGACCCGACACCATCACTACTTTGTCGGGATCGGTTTTGCCTTTGATCTCGGCCACCGTGTTCCTGGAAGTGGCGTTGGGAATGAACTTTGGACTCATTTTCAAAACGATTTCCATTTCGGTACCTGACAAAAAACACGGGCGTCACACAATGCTGTTGTTGTATAAATAAAATATATCGTGCTAAGGCCGATCGCAAAGTAGTGAAAAGTTTTTTTTTTTCTATTAAAAATCCGTTTGAAATACTAGCAAATAGTGGCACTGTGACCCAGTCACTATAATATAGTGAATTCGTGTCGAATTCTAAAGACGTTCCAGGACGCGTGGCATAATATGGGATACCTATACCGTCGAAGGACGCGTGCACTGACCTCGGCCGTACATCCTGTCCAGGAGCTCGGCGTCCTCGACGGTGATGCACGCCGCGGGTATCTTGTTCACGCCATCGGCGTAAGTCTGGTGGCCCGTGTGCGGAGTGTTCAACGAGAACGGCGTGATCGAACGGATCAACGCGGCAACGGCACCGTACTTGGACGCCTCGCTAGCACCCGACGATCTGTACACGACCGAATCCGGGTACGACACATACGGCTGGTTGTACACGACGATTTTACCATTTACCTTTGGACAAACAGCGACACGCGGACGTGAGTTGATAGATAGCAAGAGGACAGAGAGAGAGAGAATTAAAAAAATTGTTCCTCGTGTACCTGTGACGATTTTCTGGCGAGGTCGTCGAACGAGGTGACCACCACTACTCCGGCCCTGAGACCTTCCGGAGGTGTACCGACGCTGCTGCCCAGCCCCAACATCGCTAGATTCTTGACCCTCGGGCTGACCAACGTGGCGGACTCGTTGCCTCTGAAAACCGTGCAATCGAAATAAATTCAACGTACGAGTACAGCAATAGGGTTTGTACGTTTTATACGAGGCTCGGATTTTCGTGAACTAACAAAATACAAATCTGTTATTTTAAAAATTACGCCCCAACGAAGTTCGTTTGATATACACGTGTTATTTCGATTTTCCGAGAAACAACAATATAGAAATAGTTTGTCCGTATAAAGACGATACGCCTATAAAACAAACAAATATGATAATTAAAAAAAAAAAAACCAAACATTTTACTAACGAATTGACTGACATTTAGATTAATAAAAAATTCGGGACTCGTGTTATTTATTCTTTCAATATCAATACCACGAAATAGATTTTTAATGTTAAATCTAGTGGACGTTTTTTCACGTCATATTATAAGTAGAAAACGGTTTGAAAATCTAAGAATACTTTACAAAAAAAAAGGGAAGTTATATTAACGCATTCGAGTACACGTGTGTGCAATTAAATGTCTACGACTATTAAATGGAAACCGTGTAAATCATAAAATCAAAACTGTTATTTTTTGGAACCGGAATCAAGTACGGTTTCTTTTTCTTTTTTAAACACCGGAACCAGGGGAAATGATGTACGCGGGTTAACTTTATTTCTCGAGCACCGGAACCGCAGTTTCGATAAAAATCTATGGGTTCCGGTATCCGCCACGCGTAATATTGCTACTGTGTACGAACAATTATACGTGTATTGTAATTTACGACGTAAAAAATCACGCAAACACTCGTAATATTGTACACAACGATTTGAACATTTTTTTAGAGATGCGTTCGGGGTTATATATAGGTACATATGTATATTGTTTACACTGTACGATGTAATATGATTAGTTTCATTCTTATTTAAAAAATAGAATCTTTTAAAACTTTATTGTTCGTGTTGTTTTGTCCGACAAGGACAAACACCTCAGTTTTTCTCAAGCGCAACTTCGAGTTCTTCTATCTCGGCTTATACTGACGAACCCAGGATTTTGTGGGTCAGTCCAGTGGCGGTAGATATGATTTTTTCTGGGGGGTGGAAGATTCAAATTATATTTATGATTACAAAATTTAAACTAAATGTGATTTTTATCTTCTGTTCAATTGATATTAGTTTTGTAATACTTATTAGGGGCAAATTAATTTTCTCAAACGCGATTTTTTGGTTACGTCTTCACACACTTCCTATGCTCCCCCTCCTCCTCCCTCGGCAGTACCTCTGCCATCCGGTGAACAGAACTTGTTCGGTGTGCACGTTCTCCAGGTTCGCGGCGCGCAGTTTGGCCAGCATGTAGTCGATGGACGCCTCGAGGTTTTCGGTGCCGGCCAACCGGTAGCCGAACCGGTCGACGAATCCTGCCAGTTCGGTCCACGTCCTGTTCTTGAAGTCGTTGTCGCGCACGTACGATATCACGGAATCGACGATCGGCCGGTAGCTGGCGATCTCGGCCCGGAGCGGCTCGACCAGCCGACACGCGGGTTCGCCGGGCCTCGCCGCCGCCGTGGCGAACGACGACAACAGCAAGACCGCGGCGACCACGGCGGCACCGGAAGACCGGAAACTACGGAGACGTGCCATGGCCCGGAGACTTCGACAGGTACGTACACGTGCGCGGCGGAATCGGCAACGCGACAGAAACGACGAATATTATTACTGTTTTCGCGACTAATTACGAGCACGCTTTCCCGACGCGACTTTTACGAACGGAAACCACGACCGTCTCGTTGCCGCGCGCTCGCAGCACTATAACAACATGCTATCGGATACGGAGATAACGCCGAGAAGTGGCGTGCCCGGGGGGACGGAGGATGAATGATGGTCCCCCCCTCACCGGCAGATAATCGGAAAACGACTCATTAGACCTATTATTACTAGTTAGCCTATACTAGTATATTATACATAATACATGAGCATCGAGCGCTTAAACGATCGCGTTCGTTTTTTCTATATTACGAATCACCTTCGTCCCGACATCGTGTTCCGTTTTTCTCTCTCGTATTTCTCATCGCGCCGTTATCGTCACTAATTTACGGCCACTATTCGATTATTTTCATCGAAACGTTATGAAAACCATATCTAGAGACTAGTCGGCATTGCGTACACTACGCGGTCAGTGCGTTCCGAACATATCGATAAAGATTTATTCAGCCGATTGTTCTCATACTATGATAATATGAGCAGGTACTCGTTATTGACGTTACGGTTTATAGAAATCGTACGATTTAAATTTGTACTTACTATCATTTGTCGTAGAATGCGATATAGTCATTAGTCACCATAACAAAAGATCTTAAAACAACAACTTCGATTACAATATTATAATTGCTCGTGAAATATTTAAAACCCAATATTAACGTGTACTTTTTGTACACATTGCAAACACTTTATTTCGGCTTTTTGTTGAGCTGTGAACTAGTTAAATGCGCGGTGTTGGTATAACGTGCGCTATCTATGATTCAACAACGCGGATCTCAGTATTCGAATGAATGAAAGAGAGTATAAAAATTAAAATTTAACATAATTAGATAGAAGTGTGGATTATCGAATACCAGAAAAATAATTTCTGTTTCTTTTTTTTTATTACATTAAATTGCGTTTAAAAAGTGTTTTAATAAAAATCTATAATATATTTATAAAATAAAAGCCCTTTTTTTTTGTATGTACGCGCATAACTCGAAAAGAACTCTGTTTTAGTACGGTTTTCACAAATGAATTGATCATGTTTCGGGAAAGGTGTAAAGCTATAGAACATCTCGATAGTGGGTAAAAAAGGGTAAAATTAAAAAAAATCGCCTAGCCGGAACCGCTGGAGCTTCGAGTATCAAATTTTGTTCAATAGATTCGTTTTATTTAGTAGAGACCTAAGCAGAAAGGATTTTCCAAAATTTTCCAATCCCTAAGTGTTTTTCAAGGGCTTCATTAAAAACCGAATTCTTTGAAATTTCGAGTGTTTTCTATGGCTTCATTAAAAACTAAATTTCAGAAAAAGTGGATTTAAATTTTTGAAATTGTTTTTATGCCTTAACCATTTTTATCCAATTTAACACTTTTTAGTAAAAAAAGTTTTTACCCCCTTAGGGATTGACTTTCGAAAAATCATTTCATAAGGGGTCTTCTTTTAATGGAGCCATAGAAAACTCGAAATTTCGAAAAATTCGGTTTTTAATGAAGCCATGGAAAACACTTTTGAAAATTGGAAAAATTCAGTTTTTAATGAAGCCAAAAAAAAAATATTTTCGAAAATTGGAAAAATTCGGTTTTTAATGAAACCATAGAAAAAACTCTCGAAATTCCGAAAAATTCAGTTTTTAATGAAGCCATAGAAAACACTTTCGAAAAATTCAGTTTTTCAAAGCATTAGTTCAGGATTTGGTGAACTACAGGTAAAAAACATACTGGTTATTATTGTAATAACAATGATTAAAGAAAATACAAAGACAAAAATATCAGATATTATGCGATTTAATATTTTGACATTTTATTATCTCAAAAATAAAATGGCACAGGTTAGGTACAAAAAAAAAAAATAATAATAATAATAAACACATGACAACAGAGGGACTAAAATAAAGTAAACAAAGTTAAAATCAGGATACTAATTATATAACACGATATATAGTTTAAAAAACGTAAAAAACAATAACATAAAAAAGTTACTTAAACAAGCACGTGGGTTAAATAAATAAATCGAATACATCAGTTAGTAAAAAATAGTTTTTAATCGTCACGGAAGAACGCATATGTTTTCGCAATGAAAGAATCGTTTGAAGATTCAAATCGATTGTTTTCATCGTCGGAACCCAGTCAGTGTTTTTTTTCGCCCCAATTGTTCTACCACTATACAAAATTCAATTAATAAAATGTATTGATAGTTTCACCCTTATCTATGGTACGACTGGTAGCACTTGCCAAGACATTTTCTCATTTTGTACAAAACAAATCAATAAGTTACATTACCCAAACACAAATATATACATGGAAATCATAACTCATCAGATTACCTGAACGTTTCATTTGAATTATTTTCTTTGGCATGAAAAACAAACATCAGAATGCATTGACTAGCAATTAATTACTATAAAATTCAATTCATCAACATTGTTTCAGAATACCTACTACTCTATTGACCCTTTCTTTTTTTCGTCTATCTTTTACATATTAGAATATTTTAGCACCATATTAAAAACTTTGACATTACTATTGTCGACAGAATGTTTTGATAAAAAAAAAATATTTAAAAAGTTTTAACTTTTAAAATTGTTATACTGATAATATAGTACGCCGTAAGTACAAACTTTGAGAGTAAAGTTCATTGAAAACAATCAACATTTTATTATAACATCTTTCGGTTAAAAAATAAAAATTGATCAGTCCTAGTTATTATTATTAATAGTGAATGAAAGCGCAAAAGAAAATATTATTGAAAGAACAATAAATAAAAAAATTACAAAAGATAAAAAAAATTAATATACAAATTCATATTTTAATGGCTAATTGTTATCTTTTTAAATATTTAAAATATTAAAATTAGAAAATAATATTCCTAAATGATTAGTGGTTATTGAAAATTGTATAAAATGATTCCCTGACATAATTTCAACCGTTTAATGACTAAGTTGTAAAGATATTCAAAATTTCTAACTGAAAAAATTTAACTCTTATTGATTTCTAGCACATTAAATTTTTTAATTTAATAATATACACTAAAGCAAGAAATTATTTTAGTTTGTAAATAGGTTTACTAAAAAACTTAACTTATATTATGCATATAAATTAGATTAAAATTAAAATAATTAATGAAACTAATTGTGTAAGATGTTAGATAATTTAGAGCGTGGAAAAATAATAAAAAATTGTAGTTATTATGTAGTTTTCGAAATGTTTAGAAATAATCAAATACCAAGAATACGAAATCGAGTAAAATGAGTTTTGAAAAGTTTCACATTAGTTTGTACATTACATATAAAATTAAATAAAATGTTAAATTCATTATTAAATAATCAAGTATAAAACTTTAGCAACAATCTGACTAGGAAGTTACAATTTGTTCAACTGTCGAGTGTATTAAACTCAATATTTTTAAAGAGGTATTATTAGAATTTGAACATTTAACATTAAATTTAAATAATGTTTTGTAGCACTTTAATGAGGATCTTCAAGACCGATCAACTATAAATATTATTTTATATCATTATACATGTTCACAACTTATATCCAATCTGATGTTTACACTATTTAAATAAACAAAAATGTATATATTTTAAGTAGACAATATTGTTGTACATAAACTATATTTTTGTTAATACTTTGGTTCCGTTAAATAGGTAAAATATAAAATAAATTAAGTTTTGTTCAAGTTAACTTCAATAAAAAAAAAAAAAAAATCAGTCTCAGGGGTTAAAATAATGCGATATTCTACTATAATAATAATAAAAAATATTATTATAAACTGTTGTTAGCTTATTAAATATTAAAAGTATAAAAATATTAAAAAATGCTCTTAATTTTCGGGTTGGCAAGTAGAGTACATTTTTTCTCGACTATAAGATAATTAATATTCAACACTTTGTAAACTCCCTTTGCGTGTCACCGTTTGAACACACCACATACGACACATAATTGAATTAAGTCAATCATGAGACAATGCGCCGCATGCCACACTCGGTACAAAACTTAACGTCGGCAATTGGGTATTTAAACCCACACTCGTGACAAAATTTAGCAATTTTCATGAGCGATCGAAAATGTTCAGTAGTTGTCTGCTCCGACTTTCTGTTCAAGCTAGAAAAAAAAAAAAAAAAAAATAAATAATAATATCACTAGAGTATGAAAAAAAATAAATATAATCTACTTTTAATTTTAATTTCTGATTTATACTACAATCAAAAATATAGGACTAATCAAAATAAAATATCGATTATGTGCCTGGCCAAATATTTAATTAATATTGTTACAAATGATTCGGCCTAATGATACATTAAAGAAAATGTTTTTATGCCCTCATAATTCAAAATATCTTATTTTATTTTTAATGATTTTCAAACAAAAAAAAAAAATTTAATATGAAAGCACTCTTAAATGGTTGACGTTTTAAATGAGTTACTACAGTGTGTGCTGTGAGGTTTGAAAAAAAATTATTTCTTAATAACTGCACGCAGTACTATTGAGAAAATACTTCCAGTGAAATAAATAATAAAAAATTGTATTGGCACAGTGATTAATTTTTTCAATATCAACCGTACCACTGTGGGTGAAAATCATAACAGAATAAAATTTGTCACAAGTTGAGTAGAATAAATTAAATTATAACACGAATAGAAAACGGTCCGACAAAAATATTATTATTACATCAACTTATACAGAAATGGAAAAAAATATAAAGTTTATCTAACTCTGAAATGTTAAGCGTTAGATTAAATGTTCAAAAATGACATATAAATCTATGTCGCAAAATGAAAAAAATACGACGAATTGTAATGATCACTGCACGGGACTTGTAGGAAAAAAAATTGAAAGTAGTCAAAATTATTTCTCTATGAAAATTTGGTTATTTAAATAATAATTTTTACATTTGAGAAAAAATAATAACACTAGACAAAAATTACATTTACTTATGTTATCCGAGTTGTTATTTATTCTTCTAACCACATGTAAATATAATTTGGATATTTTAGGAAAATGCATTTCGGAATAAAAATGTTTAGTAAATTTTTTGGAAATATATAGAAAAATAAATGTATAAGCTAAGTGTTGTTTAGTGTTTAAATAGTGATGAATTTTTATGTTATTATGTTATGGTGAAAAGTTGCTCAAATTATTGTTTGTTTTTAAAAACACACAAACTAACAAACAATTTATTAAAAATTACCAAAGCCAGAAAAACAATAAACTGTATTATGCAAAACAAGTTGATTCTTGTGATTTGAAAATAAAAACATACCAACTCAAAATGTTTAAATGTTATTAGTTTATTTTTATTTAACTCGTATGGATTGAAATTATTTCGTTTCAGAGAAATAACCTATCAATACATCAAATAATCCTATGATTCCTATGTATTTGTGTTTAGAGAAAAAAAAGCAAAAAAATAAAACACTATCAACATTGTGCTATATAATTATTAATTATGTTAATAATATTAATGTGTTAACTACCCGTGTTAGGCTGATTTTGGCTAAAATCAGAGCGTGTCAGATTCCACATGAAACCCGGTCAAACCGTGCAAGTGCCCCGTGACAATTGAAGCACCGCGGATTGCTCGCCTTACCTTCCGTAAGCTGAATCCGCACTGCTATTGGAATTAACCCCGTTGATCATACTCAGGGCAGACGTTCTATTAAACGATGGCGATACTATATCATCATCGTCAGTTAGTTTCAACAAGTTTTCAAATTCAGATACTGATTTTAAAAGCTCTTGTTCGGCCAAGTCTAATTTGGTGTTGAATTTGTTTTTTTCAGCGTCACCATAAAGCATATTTTCAATGGCAATATGCTTTTTAGGATTATGAGAAACGCTTCGCTTGGCAGGACTTTTCGGGAGTTCTATGACTCGGTCAACGGCACTGTGAGCTTTATTATTGAAGTCGGCTGATTCAATGCTGACGATGGAACATAAACTCAAATTACTTAGATTATGTAGTGGGTGACTGTTGAGATTGTTGTCGGATTGTAATTCAGTGTGGAAAAAAGGTTCCACGGTATCGGGAGACGTTACAAAAGGAGAGTCCGGTGAATATTTGACAAATGCAGATGTCGGAGAAATCTGTAAGTTTTCCACATTTTCCGGCGTCGGAGTACAATTCAGAGGGTTTTTCAGACCAATGTCGATTATATCCAGTTCCAGCTCTTTCATTTGTTGTTCGGCTGATTTGAATGGGTCGTATGCGTCCAAATCCGGTTGGCTAAAACAAATTGTAACAAAAAAATGTATTTATGTGTGTTAAAACATTCCATGACGATTAAAATATAATGTTTGAAACAAGCTGAATTACGTGTAACAATAGACTGAGGGGAATAAACATTTGAGAGAAAAAATTAAATTTCTTAAAACAAAACTCACTTGAATTCCAACAAATAATATACAAGTATATTAAAAAAAAAAAAAAAAATTATTTTAACCTTCTATAAAATGTTAAACAAGAACAGCCTTGAAAACTATTATACAACTAATTGACTGACATCATTCTTCAGGTCTTTAGAAAACCATTAAGTGTTTACCCTACTTTTCTTTTTATTGGCCGGAATTTCAAACTAAATTTAAAAAACTACAACTGCTTTTTCAATTTTTATCCAAAACATTTTAAAACTCTTAAGAGCTAAATAAAATGTAATACTTTTGTCCAGAAAAATTATTTTTGACATGGATAAATTGTCAAAGAATTGTGTTTGTTGAAATTTATTTTTTTAATTATTTATAAATAATCAACAAAGCACAATTTTAATCACTTTAAAATACAAATGCATATAATTTACAATTTTAATTCATTTACAAAAAAAAAAAAAAAATTATTACACGTAAGACTAAAAAGTAAAACAACCATATCTCTTTAAAAATATCATAATTAGCAAAATATGGCTATCAGATTTTATTTTTATTTTCATTCAAGCAATTTAGTTTTAAAAATTGGTAAAATATCTCAACCATGATAATATTACAAAGACAATTGAAATTAATTTTTTTTTTTATAAGTATTAAATTATCTGATTTTAATGTGCTTGAAATATTTAGACAAAATCGTTTTATAATAATAATAAAAACATCAAAAATCTTTGAAAAAATGTTAAAAAATTATTCAATTTTACATGATTGTCTGTATCCTATTTACTTAAATATAGAGTTTATAATTTTGATTTTGAATTTTAAAATGTCATTTTTTTTTCTTATAAAGTAGAGAGAACAAAGTGTATGAAAATCTAACTTTATTCCCAATTCTTAATAAGTACAAATAATTATTGAGTTAATTTTCTTTAAACATAATTTTTAAAAGCATCACGAGAGTAGTCAAACAACTGAATTTTTATTTAAACTTGTATTTCAACTGTTATGTTATTTTTAGTATTATAGTAAAATTATTAAAACGTTAAGTTTTTAATATTTATTCAATGTTATAAAAACCAAATGGTTCTAAAACTATTCTCAACTGATATTATTTAATTAAAAAAACTTTTTAAGTTAAAATTATTTGTTTATTATTTTAATTACTTAAATACATGCACTTATTTAAAATTACTTTATTAAAGTCGAGCAATGGCATGCGCACCAATCAACTCATTACTCCAGGGGGAATTGAACAAAGCAATAATCTAACTTTTCAATATTACTCATATAATAATACTTATTTTTTACAAAGCTAATTTTTAACATTTATGTATCTAATGATGATAAGTTATAAATTTATAATATATAGTTGCTGATTTGTTAGTTTTATTGTTAATTAAATAATTTGTATTTACATTTTTGCAGAGTAAAACACTATTTAGTAGAAGTTTAAATTTATATAAAAAGGTGATAAATGATAATCACAGAGGTCCAATACTTAATTTTTTCGGTTTTACGTTAAAAAAATAAATATTATATTACCGTTCTGTTATTCTTCATCGGTGCTCTTATTTTATTTGACCATAAGTCGTTTTTTTCACATTTCATTTCAATTTTAGATACAATTTTTTTTAATATGCTATAGCCAGTTTACAAAAAAAAAATTTTATAATTCAAGACAAATATTATTATTAAGTTTTTATAAAATTTTAATCCTGATCATGTTTCTAGTTAATAGAGGTGCTAATTAAAAATTAAAAGTGTAAAAGTTTCTTGTGACATTTTTATAATAATTTAGGTCAAGCAAATATATACCAAGTCTAATAACACTATCATTTCAATTTACAGTACTTTAAACTTTTATAAAATTGAGTACTTTTAAATAAATGGTTATTATTTCTCATTACTTTATTTGATTTAAATGTCTTATTTAAATTGTATTTTATCATTTTTAAATTTGTTCTACTGCGGATTCTCAACTCAACCTAATATATTATTATTTGATATTTATTTTAATCTTTTTTGAATATCAAACATTAAAAAATATTTAAATAATGAAAATAAAATAATAATGCAAAGATTAATTGATATTCAGCTTGTTTAATCATCAATTTACATATCTCCCACTCACGACTTTGATTTATTTTGTTTATCATAATTATTGATAGTTTTAGCAGTTTCTTGCTTAACTCGATTTTGAGAACTGATAATATGAGCGGATTCAGATTTCTTCATTATTGTTTCTTTTTTCAAATCAGGTTTTTGAGGTAAGTATATTGCACTTCTATACCTAAAAGATATAATAAAATAATGAAATACAAATTCATATATAAATGATAATCAAACTTACCCATACAGACTTTTTGACATTTGTTCTTTCTTTTTCAATAATGAAGGCTGACCAGGAATATTAGCTATAAAATAAAAACAATAACATTAGTTTTTTTAATGCCTGAAGTTCATTTTAACATTATAGGGATTTACTTTTAAATTAAAGGGAAAACTATTCTATATTATAGCATTCACATGTTAATAAATAATTTAACTAAACATTAGAAAACATTATGCATTAGAATACAGTAGAGACAGTTTAAAAATGAGTTCTATAATTAAACATTGTAGGTCTTCTTTCTTTATAACAGCATATGTCTTTTTGAAAAGTTTACATACAGGGAGAGATTAAAAATACAGATATCTAAATATAACTAATACAATGAGATCTCCTACATTCACTTAAGGAAACAAATTATTTCAATACTCTAAACTAATGTGTTTGAAAACTTTCCAAATGTTGTTGCTTCCTATCATGTGTTGTGTCTTTACATTGAGCAAATTAATATTAAATATGCCTATTCAAATAAAAAACCTTTTTTTGTTTCATCTTTAATTTAAATTGCTCTTATGAAACTCGTAATAAAAAATTAAAAAATTAAATTAGTTCTTATTACTTGGAACTATTTTAATTTTGAACGAATATTAATGTTTAAAACTCAAACTATGATATTTGTTTTACAGTGCCACAAATTGCACTATGGTAGTTTTTGCTAAATTGCTCCTGTTATAATTGCATTTTTAATGCAATTAAACTATTTGGTTTTTTTTATAACAAAGACTAAATAATACACTTACATGAATTTCTATTTACTGAAGGGGTTCTTTTTTTAACAGTTTTCAATGGTTGTATCACTTTTATTGGAACACTTGAAACCTCTTGAGTAGAACTTTTAATTTTAGGAGAATATTTTTCTTTGGTTACAGTACGCTGCGATTTGAGTGGAGGTGCACGATACTAAAAAACAAAACAAATGAAAACTTAATATTTTTTTTGGCGAAATGTAGGGTAAAAAGTATTTAATTATAATTACTTATAGATCGTTACAGAATTACACGTTAAGCACTTACTTTTGTTCTTGCTTCCAGTCGTTCTTTAGCTACTTGACTTATCACTGGCGCCATAGATATCCTTTGAGCTTTTTCTCTGCAAAACTCAACATGCCTTTCATATGACTTAGGTCCAAAATTACGAGCACAATGTGGACATGCTTCAGTATCGACAGGCTTAGCCGGAATGTCAACTTTTTCACCTCTTGCTGCTTTCACAGCTCTGATGAGCTCTTCGTGCTTGGCTTTCCAGTTTTTTTTACTTTTTTGCACTTCGGTATAAGGATTAGGAGTGTTTTTCATAGGTGGTAAATAGGCAGCCATATCAGTCCCTCTTCTACGTTGTTTAGACGAATCAAATGGTACCTTACGTCTTTTTGTGTTTTTTTCACATATAGCCGAGTGACGTGGTAATAAAGCCGGGCGGAATGAGCGATTGCATATTATACATGGTAACAGGTCAATAAATTCATTTTCTTTGGGTAGACCTATACAACAATAAAAACAATAATAGTTATTAAATTAAGACTAGGAACTTTTCCAAAAAAGAAATTACATATTCAGGGATGTTTTGTTAGTTAAAAGCCTAGTAGTTTCTCGTTATGTCAAGGTTAAGATAAGAGACTTGAGAAACTGAAAAATTATTAATTGATGTTCAACACAACAAGAATATAATATTATACGTATCTAGTTCTAGATTTATAATAGTTACAAAATAAAAAATACAATCTATTGTTTGATATTTAATACTGGTAGACGGCGTAGACCTTTGCATAATACATGATGACATCATAATATTTTTGGAATGAGAAAAAAAGAATATCTCGTATAATAAATGGAAAAATAGCATGAAAATAGTAAATAAAAATTTGAATTTTCAATTTATAAACAAAATATTCATGTATGCAATACAATTTAAGTGATGTGTGGCAAAACAATCAAAGTCATCCGGTTATCAAAATTAAAACAGTTCTAACATCTAGTGGTTTGTTCCGTAATGAATAGATGTATGAACCGTGTTTGGGGAAAAATATCACGATCCATACTAAAATAGTTTAAAATATGTCTATGGCGACCAAATCGTTATGAGTTGTGAAAATTTAAAACTGTAATACTGAAAACTTTGGGAATATTGACTATGCTTAAGGTTTATCAAGACACAAGACAAAAACGAAATAGTTTTTATATTCTAATTACATACCAATTTAAATATAATAAATATTTATTAAATGGTAAGTCATGAAAAATGTGTAAATGTGCACATATACCTAGTGATTGTATAACCCTAATACTGAGCCTACTGAATCTACTACTTGCAGTGAAGGAAAAGTAAATTTACTACCTAATTACAAAAAAAAGAAAAGAAATATCGAGAGAAATATAAAATAAAATTTCTATTTTGTCACTAAATTAAAATAATGTATCAAATACTAAAAATTAGTTATGGAAATTTAAAATCTATAATTATTAAACAAATTTTAGTTTCAGGCAATTAACAAAACAAATTAGGTACCTACTTACTCAAGTGTCTTGTTAAAATAATTCACATATGTTTTACCAAAAATTATTAGTACCTATTCTATGAATAGGTACTTAACTTAGTTACTTTAAAATCCGATCCATGACTTCTATTTTTACAATAATAAAATACCTAATTGATTTTTTATTTACAATCACATTAAACTTGACATTAAATAATGACCTCTGTAAGTGGAAGGAATGTATGATCAGTTAATGGTCATTTAATTATGTTAAAAACAGGAAATTGTAGGTTAAAACAATAATATATAAGAACCCTGAAATTTAAATCCCTGTGTAGAATAACTATATATATATATATATATATATATATAGCTATTATAGGTAAAAATATACCTGAATAAATACAGTTTAAAAAAATTGGTAAGTTGGTTAATACTAAACAATTTAAAGTCATGCTGTCTTTCGAGTTTCTGACAGAAAATAAACATATATTAGAAATTCACTCGGAAATGTATGTAAATAGTTATCTATAAATCAACAGAAATCCTCAAGGAAATTCTTATAGGCACCTGAATCATCAGAAAAAATCATATTAGGTACCCATGTAATCATTAGCAATCCTTAGGAAAATAATGAAATCTCTGAAAATTTGAAACCGGGAAGTAGTTCACAACACCTTGTGTACAATAACTATTTAACTATAACAATACAGACATGAACAGACGACATGCTTTTAAAATATTTTCACTCCAAAAACATTACAACTGCATGTAAAACATTTTTAAATGCATGCAAAACACTAAAGGTATTATTTTGGAAACGATTATTTCATGGACGTTTCATTACACAAACTACGATGACAAGGGATAAGAGTTGTTAAAAAGCAAAACCGTTGTAAAATCAAAAAAACAAAATCAAAACGGACGGAATTCAAGCAAACGAATCGTTACAAAACAACCTACGTGTGTTCGAATACAAACAGAACAGATGAGCTGCGGACAGCGTAGATACTGCCCGAAATCGACCTTGAATTTTTTTCATTCCAAAACGATTTATCGACTGTCTAGAAAAAACAATAACAATAGGTATAGTGATAGGTATGTTAACGGTGTGAATTCACAAGAACGATATCGCAGGGCCCGCGGAGAGAGAGAGAGAGAGAGAGAGAGACGTTTCGAGAGCCGCCGCACAGAAAGGAATAGTGATCGTCTGCCCGAGGATTCAGGGCGCACCCGCGGTACGTGGGCCAAGCGTAGAGGGGAGGGGAAGGAAAGACATGTTACCTTCTTCGTCTCCGTACTCCGCGGCGTGGTCCATTTTTGGAAAGTGGATCTCGAAGGATGACGGGTAGGCGGAGAGCGCGGCGAACGGAAGGACGTCTCCCGTAGAGGTACGACGATCGACGACGCGAGCGTTAATTCGTAGCGTTCGCGAGCGGCCGAGTGAATGTTTGTCGCGTAAACGGCGACGCGATTCCAAACCGTTCGGTTCGCTTAGCAACACGACGACGACGACGACGACGGATACGGCGTGTCGTTCAACAACTCGCGTCGTAAACCGTCGTCATGTCGCGGTTGCGAGGAGAGGGGACGGCTCCGGGGGATCGATAGACTTTTCCGCGGGGGGGAAAAAATTAAAAAAACCTGACTCGCGATCGCGCGCGCGTTCTGCCGGAAACGCTCCAACGTCGTCGGCGGAAATGTTCGCGGTCACAGGGTATCACACGAGACGACAAACACGACGACGGCACTACAGAGCGAACGGACGCGCGTCGCGAACTGAACTCGGCGAACGGCCGTGGTCGTGCGAAACTACGACGACGTGATTGCGAGACCGACTGATAACGATACCGACAACTGATACCGCGAGGTGTGCGGTACAGGCGGGCCGCGAACGCGGGGAAAACGAGCCGCGGCGCCGCAGTGCAGCCAAACGCGGCGGAAACTTTTCCGAGGTAGGGCCGACGCTCCCAGGGCCGTCGTTCGAATACTTTCACTCGAATGTGTACTATTATCTCTCGTCGAGAGGGGAAACAAATACTAATCGAATACAATGTTGAAAATGGAAATCGCGTTTGTCGAAAATGTTCTAACGTTTTTACTGGAAAACGAATGTATAAAGTATACGAAATCGAGTGTTCAAAACTGTAGTCGATGACTGAAAACAGTCACCGAATATGTCACTTACTTTTAACCCCCTTAGGGGTGGAATTTCGAAAATCGGGTGACGCGATGACACTCGGGAAAGTATTTGGAATAACTCTGTGAAAAAAAATTGGAAAAATGTTAAACAGCGTCGTCACAAAATGGGAACATAAAAAAGGCCTCTTCTACTGGACGTGTATAAATTTAAATCATTGAATTATTTTTGGTTTCTTCAATATATTCATTACCTTAATAATGAATATTATTATATCGTCATGTGACTTTGAGAAAGAAATAGTCCCACATTTCTTACAAACGTGAGTAATTTTTTTGTAACCTTAATTGGCTTGGTTTTTGTTGTGGAATTACTTGAACGGCCAGGTAGAGGGCCAGACGATTTATTAGGACGCCATTGATCAAACTGCGTTACTTATTCGCGTGCGCAAGATAATTTCATAATGCAAATATGTAATGACATTTATCCAGTATATAGACGGCGATCAAAGAGTTTTGGGGTAGTGCTACGCCCCCAAATATGTATTCATAGTTTGTCCTTTTAAAAACTTTTGGTTACTTTGAAAAGTGTTGCAAACTTTTTTCGACATAATTTCCATTAGTCTTAATGACACCTCAGAAAACCAGATATTGTATAATATTTATTTGTTTTTTAAGCTTTTAAAGCGAATCATTAGTTTAAATGACTGTATAAGTATTCAAAATTAACTGGATTTATCTAAATTCAATAACTTTACAGAGATCAACAAAGTCAATAACAGCACTATACGATCAGAAATTGACGAAAATTATCACATAATAAAAAACTTTAAAATACTTTAACCAAAAAACAAAACATTCATAGATTTACGAATATTTATGACATGAGTTTGTTGCAAAGCAAGTTGTGTTTATACTTTCCATGTGTTATGTTTGGTCATTTATAATTATTCATAATATTGTATATAGAAAAAAAAAATCTAAAAAAAATAAAAATTTTACAACACTTATTGGATTAATGTCACAAGCGTTTCTAAAATGTATGTTAGCCCCACCCTTTGAGAATTTTATTGAATCTCCGCCTTTATCTGCTCGAATGGGATTGATGATTCACACAACATCGTGTTGACGAAAGGAAGGGAAAAATGACGTCGCTCGATCGATTATCGATCGCCTCCGAAAAAATGATTGTTTAAAATTGATTATTCCACGTGTTTGACGGTTTTTGAAATGGGTTTGTACGCGACAAAAGCCCTTGTGCAAAGACGGAAGGGCTTTTGAAGACTTTTGATGGGACTATTGAAAACGGTTCAAACCCCCGTTGGTATTTCTTTATGGAAACATTTCGATATAAATAAAATTACGAAAAATATTAAAGTCTATAATTTTCATCGGAACATAATCGAGTATTAACCGACCGCGACAGCTGTAATACTTTTAAAAAACGAACGGAAAATATTTTTAAAAATAAACTCCCACAACAATCGAATAGCTGTTACATTATCAATATTTAATATACGAGTTTGTATTAGAATGATAAGACGGTGTTTTTTTATTTTCTCCTTTACATTTTTTCATAAATGGTTAATGTGCCAATTTATTTTCGGCAATTATTTTTATGATAATCATTAATTTTGAAAACGATCGATCTGTTTTGATTATAATTTATAAACGTTTGCTCGGTGAAATGAAAACGGTAACAAAACAATTTTTATTCGAGATTCGAAGCGAGGGAAATTAAGTTTAGATTTAAACAACGTCATATTTAAACATTGTTTATGACATTTAGTTAGTTAAATACTTTTTAAATAGGGTAGTAATATAATTAACCTTATTATATTTTTGGTAAATGGTGTAATACATAATTAGAAATGTTATTATGGAAAATGTTAGTTAAAAAATTGTTTTTTTTTTTTTTGCAAGTGAAGTGAATTGAGCCACGAACGGCTTTGTAAATGATGGTTATTAACACATTTTGTATTTGTAAAGAATTAATTATGCTAAGGTAATGAATAATGATGGTCTGTAAATAACTTGGCCCTATGACGAAACAATTATAATTGTGGCGCTGATCTACACCAAGGATTTCGTTTGTTTTCTAGGCAGAAAATTGAACAAATATTATACTTCTGCTTACACACGACGATTTTCGATTTTTGAGTTGTTTTTTTTCTTTTGAGTGTAGGTAAACTAAAAACAAAATTGAATCTTTTAAAACACACAATCAATTCTTATGGTCATGATTTTTATTTACTTCGATGAAACTTATTGTTTTTGCATTCGCGTATTAGTACGAGTAGATCATAAGATATATTGCTCGAAAAAGAGTTATCCTAGGCTACCTCATACAAACGATTTTTAAACACTTAATGTTTGAAAAAATGTATGGTTTTCTTGAACGTTAAAGGTTTTTTTCTTTATTTTTAATTTTTATGATTTTAAATGCTTACTTAGAAGTATTATTTTGTTAAGTACTGCACTGACCTTGGGTCTGAATCGTTTTTCAAATATAAGGTATAATATTAGTCATTGCTTTCGAGTTTAAATTAATTAATTTAAAAAACCAACTGAAAAAAAAAAGAAAAAAGTTTTGCATTCATAGATGGCTATTATAATATGTTTGAAATAAATATAAATATTACTGTTGTTCGATGATGAAAAAAAATGATTTGGATTTTTAGAAACAACGAATATCGATTAGACACTAAAAAATATTCCGATAACACGGCTGATCCATTAATGACATTATCTCATTGGGATCAGACGAATATAATTAAATACCTTACATTATACATAGTATTATAGATAATGTATAGAATTAAAGCTTTAATAACATGGGGAATTTATAATACATTTGTGCGATGTATATGATAATGTACAATAATTATGGGCAGCAAGTGAATACCTATTTTAATAACGGTGGTTGATATTATCATCACGCGCGTATTCAATAGACACACACTGGGCAAGTAGCCAAAATTATTTTTTCGTAGTCGAACATTTTTACCTAGCCCCGTTGACGTGGTTTTTATGTAGGGGTGATGCATCGCATACGAATACAAGACCCATTTATAAACTCATATATATTTATATATAATATACGTATACAACAAATAAAGTGAACGTAACTAAGACACTTTTTATGGGGCAAACTCTATTTCAGGGTTTATACTATAATTTATACATACTACCACATCTCAATAGCATATATTATCTTGACGAGGAGGTAACTCTCCATCATGCCATTTCGCGTACCGCAATACGTTATGGGATTATGTTTATTTGCACGTTGTATTATTTATTTTTATTATTTATGTAAATAATGTACAAAAAGCGTCACGATAATTAATTATTAATCTAACGGCCGATCGACCACTGTGAAATATAATAATACCCGCGCGATTTTCAACATTCGTAAAACGTTCGGAGAAGAAAAAAAAAAAACGTATTCATGCCAATACAACGGAATCGATAAAATATGTTCACATGCGTTTAAATGTGCTTTAAAATAATATTAACATACGAAAGCCGGCCGGATGATACCGGTACCGAGTGTTTGTCATTCGTCGCTTCGCTTCTCAGATAGGATAATGGCGGTGGATGTACAAAGGATATGAGACATACCTACTTATATTAAATCTTTTGTATAGGTTTATACTGCTTATGGGCTACTAGGACGAATGTGCTACACGCAGACATGGCGGTTAAATTATTATTTATCGGTAAACATTTCGAGAACAACGATAAATCACTGCATTGAAATCCGATTCTGAGAAAAGCTCGGATACTTAACATTGAACAAAAAATTTAAAGAGCTCACAAGCATAAAGAGTTAAGTAATATCACACGGTGTATGAGAAATTAAAGACGGGATTGGTGAATTTTTCTTTTTTCAAATCCCTTTTCTTCTCTCTAAAAAAACAAAAAAAATAATAAATAAATAAATAATATCCTTATCGTGTACGTTGTTGCGCTTTTATTTTTAACCTGGGAATTGGTTTCCTCACACCTGCAGTATATATATATAGTCTGTCTTAAAAGTATGGTGACATTTTTACGATCTCCATTTTTCAGTCTCTTTTTTTTTTCGTACGTCCTTCACAGTGAGTTTTATTGTGGTTTACTCTTATAGATACAACGATAAGACGACTATTATAACACACATTTGAATGATGTGAATTTAAAATCAATAATAATTCTAAACCGATTATTTTTATCTTCGAAGTATTAAGTGCGTGTTATGGAAATGTGACTATAATTCGTAAACTATCTAGTTCATTAATTTCAAACGTTTAAATTGATATTTTCTGTTGGAATAAATGAATTGAAAAAAAAAATGGCTTACAGCCAAATAATATCTATAAGTGTTTATAAAACTACTTTATGATACATATATTATATAATTATGTGTATTATTTGAATTCTAATTTTACATTGTCAAAAGTAGTAGTATGAAGTAAGATTTATCGTTGAAAAAAAAGTATAAATGATTTTCCCGCGATAAATTGGTTTTATAAGTTGATTTCTCGGTAGGCCAAAACTACTCTAACACCCTTAGCCATGTGCCCGAAACGTTGATTTCAACCTTTCCTAGTAATCGAGTGTTTTTGGATTTAAAAACAGACTTGTAAATTACAATATTCGCTTGATAACTTTGACCGAAATTTGTTAGATTTATAATAAAGCGTTAACAAATTGTTTGCCGAAAGTTAAGATACACAAAGTTTAGTAATAAAACGACAGAATTTAAAAATATTACCCACTGAAAATAAAATTAAAAACAATAAATCAATTTAAATTAAATAATAAGTGTACGTATTATTAAAAATAGGGTCGTTCCCTATTTTGTATGGTATGTGTCGGCATCCTTAAATTGATTTAAATTATAATATTAAAATTACTCGGTGTATTAAGCACACTATATATATAAATATAATATACATTAACCAACAGTTTGTGTAATTAATACAGTCTCCCGATTTAGGTCACGGGGCTTAAAAAAAAAAAAAAAAAACAATGACATTTTGGTGAGGATTATATCTTGATAATCCCTCTGGATACTCTTATATACTCTTTTATATACTTTATGGACTATAATGTACGGAAAACTATAGAAAACTTGATTTGTTATACATCATAAAAGCGAGCTTTATTTATAGGTTTACAGTTAGTATTCTTATTGTTTCGGATCTTACGTAGATAACTCGAATAGAAAACGACACACTCTAGGATTCAAAACGTTGAATTATAAAAACAAATCAAACAATCAAAAATGTTTTCGAAACGTTTTCTCGTCGAGTTGACAACGCTTCAAAACCATAACATTGCGAATTATAAGTTTTCTTCTGTCGTGTATAAAGAAAAAAGAATAAAAAAGTTTGCCAGCGTCGCATGCGAAATACATTTACCTGACCCGCAGCGGTGTATATAGTTACATTTAATTGTTTGGTCTAATTGAAAACTGAAGATTTAAAAACGGCCACTATCTAGAGTCTAAATTACTTCGTCGAGTTCGACGGAGAGAAACGCGCTGATGTAAAAAAAAATAAAAATAAAAACAAACTTTATACGCCCGACGGCAATATGGTATAAAAAAAGAAATAATAAAAACATTATAGACCGCTTATAGTTTACACACACGCGCGCGCGTTTCTTTAACAAAATATTTGAGCACGATAATATAACCGGTCACTCCTCTGCAATATCCGTTTTTACCGAAGTGTGCCATTGTATATTATATACAGTGTATACACACTGCATAAAATATACGAAACTTTAAATAAGAAGAGAGGTATATACGTCATAAATATTATTCTCTCTGCCCAAACGCGATTTGATCGATTCCAAATGATTGTCGCGTAATATTGTATAACATAAGAGAATGTACGGACAAAAAAAATAATAATTATTATTAAATAAACAATTACCTATCGTCGAAACCTCGGTATCATAAGACTGTACGAAAATAATCTAAGTCTGAGTATAGGCGCATAGGTACGATTATTCACGTTTGGAATGGAGTATTTCCTAGTTTTAAATTAAAAATGATGCACTTAAAACGTGCAAGTTTTACGCGTGCTAAATTTTACGCATTACGAGTGTGACAAAACTTGTGCGATAAAATATTCATTTAAACGTACCGTAAGCGTATTCAGGGATGACTCGGGTGGGGTGGGGGGGGAGTTAGCCGGCGTTAATTTTATTCCTCGAAACTCGCGAGACCGTCTTCGTTTTGAATTTTCCACACCTACTGAGAACGATCAACGTTTACGTTTCTGTTGTAACGAATCAATGTGTAATTTTAATAAATACCGTTTGAAACATCGACATCTAATTGTGTTATTGCGGTTTTTAACACGAATGTTATGAAAAGCAGAGCGTATGAAAAGGAAAACGTCCAATCAATCTAAAAATGTTTGGTGGGGCTCTCTAGATATTATGTTTTTTCACCCATTTCCGTGTATTTTGCAGTGAATAAAATATATTAAACGTTTATAACTAGTAACTCTACCGTGGTTAATCAATGACAATATATACCTCGATCTATGGAGAATATTACAATGTACCAGCCGTGTGTTGTTTGCATGGTGGATGGACGAGCTTTAAAACATTATCGCCGCTATAGTTATACTGTCGTCTTTTATGTTTCGAACGCATTTTATTTCGTAACGGCAAACGAATAGTTTCGGGCGCCTATACCGAGTAACGTAACGCAAATTAAATTTCCAAGTGCAGTAGTATAATTTAGTTATGTAATATTTTGAAATATAGGTAAAGCGTAATTCGTAATGCGATTACCTACTGAAATTAATTGTATAATAAGTATAGTGTTTGTTGTCGTTCCGTCAACAATTTAGTTAACGTATCTAGTAATGACTTTAAAGTTTACAGCAATATAGTTTGATTATTGTGATTCCATTTGGGCGGCGGCGGCGCAGCAAACGTCTATTTCGTTTGGGAACGCGCGCGTCCGTCGAGTTTCGTTGTTCTCGGGCCTATTATTTTGAACCGTTTTCGGCGGAGAAACGGGTGGAAAAAAATCACCTCGTCTCGCGCGTTACCGCGTCACCGTCATGAAACGGTTAATTTTATTCAATTGATTTGTTTGTGACGAGCGTGTCAAATCGTCAACATTTTCTTGTCCGCCGCGATGACCGCGGTTATGAATACTGTTCCGTTATTTTTCAACAGTCCTACGTACCCGCCGACGACGGCGGCGTTACGCACGTCCGTGTATTGTGTACACACTATATATTTTCATACTCGACTGGCATAAAAGAGAGTCCGGGCTTTAAAATCGTTTAACCGACTGTAACGCGAATCTATGACGAGTCGACGAGTTTGGGATACCGCGCGTTCGACACAACAAGAAAAAATAAGTTTCGTCCGAAATGTACTTTTCATGCCATCGCTTGATTTATCGTCGCATTATACGTAAACAATAGTAAATAATAAGTTAGTGTCTGCCGACTTCTCCGAGTGCGTGCGTGTATTCGTTTCTTCTCAAACGGCTGACACTAAAACGGAACAAAACCCGATATCGCACGCGTTTTCAATATAACGACTCGTTAAACGTGACCGTGAAGAAATAAAAGTCAACACATAAATTAAAAATCTTTTCAAGTCGACCGTTATTGTTTCCACGGACTGTTTGGCTCCCTCCCTTACCGCGGTCGAACAAAAGTGTAATTATTGTCTCCGCGTTTTAGATTCTGAGTGAAACTATATGAATGTTTTTTGATTTTACTATGGCGTGCGTGCGTGTTTTTTCAATTTTGTTTTATTATTATCATTTCGATTGCAGCGAGAATAATATTGGTATTGATATTACCGTGATTTTTCTTCAAGCATGGTTTCCGGTCGAAAATATTGTCCGAAACTCAAATACTTTACGGAGAGGCCAAAATAATTCTAGAACTCCGTCTACAGTTTTTCGAACCGTCGTAAAACCTCGACTGAATTCTCAATAGAACACAACGTGTTTCAAAAGATTTGAACTTTTTTCGTGATGTGTATTGATATTTTTAAAAATTCAACCACACCGGGTATTTAAATGATTTAGAACCAGACGAGGTCTCATAATAGTTTACAGTAACATTGCGTAACAGTAAATCGGTTTAAAATGTTTAAAAAAACAACTAATTCACCGATATCAATCACCCCCGGCGGCATCCGAATCTCGTCCGCTTTCTAATAAGACGTATTGTGTTTCGATTAAAAACACAGTACTCGTTGCGTTCGATCCGAACTCGTCGGATCTATCATTCGACCGCGTGTTTTATTATCGTGGCTAGTGCCGGGGCAAAGGTTTTTTCGGTCTCGTTCGACGGCCGAATCTCGGGGGTCGTCGTCGGGTCGACCGCGTTCGACGGATAAAAAACGGACAAAACACGCGGTACGGCGGACGATTTTCGCGCGTTCGAATGCGTCGACCTGAAATTTTCCGCACGCGATTGTTTGTACAAGTGTCGAGAAGTTTTTGGAATCACTCCGAGAGTTCTCTCTCCGACTTGGGAATAATATATTATTAACGCGGGCTCCTCACACACAAACGACCGGGTATTTTATTATCAGGCGACGTCTGCGACGTTTTACGGATTTATCTCTGCCGCGAGAGCGTATTGCGCGCTGTACAAAACACGCGTAACGTCGGCAGCGCGCGTTATTATTATATACATGACCGACGTAGGTGTACAATAATAATAATAATAATAATATACGTACCGGGGGGAGGGGGGGGATCTGCGACCAGACTTAAAAGCTCGCGCGCGACAGTTGAATTTTCCATCGCGCGTCACATCTCGTATGTAGGTCGTTTAAATAATCAACGGCGAAAAGACGGACGCGATCGGCACTGAAGAGAATCGCGCGCGCGTGCATCGTCTGCCGGCGCGCCGGGTTGGTGGGTAATATACTATATTTACCGAGACCGCACGATCCACGACGCCGCCGTTATGTTTTTTTCCCCGTGAAAATTGTTATTTCGCGTAGATAACAACCCGGCTACCGTCGAGGATTATTCGAGTTCGCGTTTTAACGTTTTGTCGCCGCAACGCGCAGATATAGTCGTACGTATCGTTCAAGAGTAACGACTTCGTTACGATTCGGACGGATTGTGTTCTTCTATATTTCGTTTTGAAAACGTACCCGCTAATAATATCAACATTATTTAACACTGCTAGATATGTTTTTCAATAACTTAAACTGCCGCGCGTAATTAAATCACTCTCACGTCCGTACCGGCTTCTACGCCAACTTTTTACACGCCTCGTCCCGAATAAAGTGATCTACGAAACTGGCCAATTTAAAAATAGCTCTAATCTAGTTGTACGGTTACAATACTATGCCTATTATCGGAGTATATGTGTGTGTGTAGATTAGTAAAAAACAATTGCATTTCGAAATGCTTTTCGTGGAGGAACTTACATGTCGATTGAGCGCTCGAAAATGGGTTTATCGGTGAAACATATTCTCGAAATAAATTCTAGTCCAGTAAAATCCGACGTTATTAAATTCTGAGGCTGTGAACTCGACGCGTCGGTATTTCGTCCCGTTCGTTTCAATAAATGTGTATAGCTGATTTAATTAATTAAAACAAACGGTTTCACAGCGTTGCAAATTCAGATAAAATATTTTTAAGTCCTAATTTTTGCATAATTTGACATTCGAGTTTTTTTTCGCTAATTCCGATTGATACTCTTTAAAAAATAATTTTAAAGATTGATTAAAATACTTTTATGGTTTGATTAGAATGTATAAATAAACAATAAAAAATATATAAATTATTTTAACAACGTTTTTTCTATAGATAATTTTTTTGCAATGCACAGCGACTGTATACACGACTTTAGTGGGAGATCATTAACATTTTAGAACGTGAAAAATCTCCGGGCGTGCTCGTGTACAACGCAGCGCAACCGTTTTAATAATGACGCGGGTAAAGTAAAATATCGATGTCAGATTTATTTATAAATATAAGGTATTCTTTGCAAACTGCAGTTGTTTTTTTTTTACACAATAGTTTATATTATCAAAATAATTAAATAAACAATATTATACTAATCGCTATTAAAATGTATTCAATTTAAAACAACATTATTCATCATATTATTATTGCTTATTTTTAGTTCATTATATTCAATATTATGTCGTATTTTTTTTTCTTATAATTATGAATATTGTAAATGCGTTTTCGCTTGCATATTTTATCTTTTTTTCAAGGTTAAAAGTTTATTGCACCGGTTATTACCATATCGAGTACTCGCACTCATCGTCGAAGTATCCATCAAAACCATTTCCATTATTAGTAAATAGAAACTACACGTTTTTAGTGCCTACTCGGGGAAGATAAATCAATAAACAATATTATTTAAAAGAGTAAAAGAAGAAGAATAAATTGTTTCAGTTATTTTGCATTTAAACGTAACGCTGCCATAAAACTCGAAGAGCGTACGCATAATAAAATCGGTGCTTATTTTTAAACTCGCTGACCGTTTGGGCCGGAATACAACCTTAAACCCGTTGATCGGAACTCGTCGTCGGGCTCCTCTTTACTTTTTACCGACTGCGAGGTAGAACCTATTTTCGCATTATATGTACGTTTATAGGTTTGGAATATTTTATGATTTCAGAAATGGTTTAATCTCTTGTCAAAAGAGACGTGATTTGCGACTGCTATATATTATGAAAAAAAAAAAAAAAAACCAAACAAAAAATGCCAGTCGTTTCTCGTTTGAACCATTTATTAAATGCCCGCTTCCCAATACCATACTATATAAACCTATCCAGATGAAAATAAAAACCGCCATTGTGAGATTTCTGGAAAAAAGCACTCGATCAAAAGGCTCGAGATGTACACGCATGGAAAAAAAAACCCTCCGAGTATAGGAAATACCTGTGGAATTAAAGGAATATTATTCATTTTTTTTTTTTTTTTAATTATTTTAACGTTAGTCGTGTTTCGAAATAAAAATTTATGGTGTAGACGAAATGTTTCAATAGCTCTTAGATAACTATTATACATTAAAAAAATGTATATAAAGGACCGACGACGTGACAATGGTTTTAGTCCTTCTATTATTATTATTATTATTATTTTTTTTTTAATTTACATAATGGTTTACTTAATGCGATCGTTTCGTATAAATTATCGATATGTTTTGCGGACGACACGATTTTATCGTTTTGAAATGATAATAATTGTTTGGATACTTTATCTCTTCGAAACGGGAGGCACCTCCTATAATATAGGATATTATATTATAATATAGGTACGTGCTGCTGCGTGTAAAAAGCCGGTTAGATAATTGCGTTTTATTATTTAGAATTCGAACAAATCAATGCGTATAGTATAGTAATGTTTTGTGTATATATTCACTTTGATGTTAAAATACTACTAAAACATCTAAAATCGAGGAAAACCCCTTCGGTACAATGGCATTCCTTTGATTGCACGTTGCAGTAGTAGTAGTAACCTTGTAACGATTTGTCATTCGATATTACAAATGTCGCTGCTCTCTTGTGTGGAAATATCGGCGAAATTCACTTTTACAGAATGTCCATGAGAATGATCAAAGGAAATCGAAAACGGCGCAGTCATATTTCCACGGTCGTTCATAAATAATTTTACGATTTTAAAACTTGAAAATGTTTACGCGATTGCTTTTACCCCCGGCATTGTTTTACTTTTACCCGTCCGCCATTCCTTTATTATATAATAATATGATATTTGTACGTATTACGGAACTTTTTATTGTCATTTATCACACCCGAGTACTTTGTTACCAACTATTCTCAATAAATCTGGATTACCTTGATATTTTACAGCCGAGCGCCGCCGTAGACATAATTTAAGAACATTTGATTATATTTTATTTCGGAACATCGTATAAAAGTTGTTGTTGTTTTTATTTTTTTTTTCATTATTAAATTCCCCGCCCGGTCGTGATTTACGTTTCGAGTACGAACCCGATCGTCGGTATTGTTGTGCGCGGGCGTTAGATTAAAAGTAACATTGTCGAATCTTAACGCGCCGCGGCGCCTAAAAAAATATAACAACAATAAACGATTCGGCGAGCGGTTCGCGTCGGAACGGGCGGCAGCGCGCGGTTGGGGTGACGGGGATTAGAAAGTTTCGGGAAACGTTTTCTAGAAACCGAAAACAACGGCGAGCGATCGCGGCGATATCGAACGCACCGAAAGCCAACACACCGGACGACCAACTGATAAAGGCAAACGTAATTCGAACCGATCCGCAAACGCCACCGGTGGTGGTCGAATATCCGCTCGCCGCGGGATCGGAAAACCGGCGCGGCACCTCGTGCGGTCGGGCGAGAGGAGAAAAAAAAAAATCAATCGCCGATTATTTCAATATATTGTTTGCATACGACGTCGTCGCCGCGTTCAATAAGACGCGCGTGTGTGCAGCCGCGGCAGCGTTTATCGACCACCGCGCTCAAATCGAGGTCATGCGTGTACACGGATTTCATTAGAGCTTTCGACCGAGTTGCGCGCACAAAGTTTTGATAAATGTCTTGAGATTTCTGGTTTTTTTCCCTCTCCCCCCCACGAGCCATTGTCGTCTCGCTTTTCCGTTCGTATTTAACAGTCGTAAACGGTGTGTGTGTGTGTGTGTGTAAAGTTCGCAAGGCGGAGTACAATATGATGGCGAGCGCGGTATAGTCGCTGATGTCGCGCGTTTAAGTGTTTTTCGAGACGAGGTCATCACGGTAGTTGTCACAACGGTCGCGCGAACTTTTCCGGCCGCGGAAGCGAATAGTACCTACGCCGAGTATGAGTTATCGCCGCTATCGGCCTTCTAATCGGGTACACCAATAAGAAGATCGGTCTAAATGTAAATACAATCATATCGCGAATTAGAGGGCGAATAGATTTTTCACAACTCGAAAACGAAATCTCCGCTATATCAACCTATCGTAACGATAATAATATGTCATACAATAGAATACACGTGTTATTTCGTAGAACCAAATATGTGCGAGGTAAATAAAATATATAGAACAACGAGAGGGGGGAGAAAAGGAGACTGCTGCCACCCTAATGGAAATTTAAGAGGTCGCTTTTGTTTTGTTTTTTTTTTTTTTTATATATATTATAAAGAAGAAATTAATATTATTGAAAAGACGAAAAGGCAATTATTTTTTGTTTTCCGTTGAAGTAGTTTGTTTATATTCGGAAAGATATAATTATATATTGCGTAAGACGTGAACATTAAATAATGAATTTTATTAAAAAAACAATACGTGCCCAAATATAAATGTAATAAAATAAATCGAAAAATCAAAGAAATGCTAAATAAAATCACCTTATTGTCCTTGTTTATGGGTCCTTGTCTATAAGGTAATGTGACATTAACGACCGGGCTCCTTTTGTTTATTTATTTGAACTTTCGAAATGCCTCTTAGGTTCCGTCGTCTCGCCAAGTAGCACGCGGCGTGACAATAAAACAACCGCATTATCGTTTAGTCTGTTTGTTTGAACTTTGAACACGGCTGCATCTATTTCTCATCATATCAAAAATGACAACCAAGTTTTGTGATTATTATTTCTTAGATTTCATATCGTTTTATTCTGTGAAACAGTTAATAGTCAAATTAAAAATAATAATAATAACTGCAGATAGGTAAAAATTATTCAAAAACTCGGATTATCGACGCACTAGGAATATACTTATCGAGCACTCCGAAATTTCAGTTGATACATCGTGTCTCTAACCTCTGCTCCTTCCTCAAAATCACCTTTGATTATCTAAATTGTTGATTGGATGTATTATATTATTTTACGTACGAAACGGTGTCCTCGAAAAAAGGTTCAAGTAATGTCCATTGCCAATACTACGGGGAACTAAGTACTTGCGCGATACACATAAAACGTAATATATTATAACTATAAAAACAGTAAAACTTAGTTCTCGTTTTCGTTTGTATCAACACCCGATCAGCCATCGATATTTGGGCAGTTACTTCGAAAAGTCCAAAGTCCCGCCGCCACTGATTAAAACTGTGTCAACACCGCGGTAACGGTCGCGTTACTTTATATCAGACAAAAACAGACCGCCATAGATACAGTTGTGCAGCATTAAACATTATTGCGTTGTCAATGTTGTTGCGAACAGTAACAGTAGCGCACCTTATTAATAATAAGCGACGGAAAACTTTGTCCCGAACGTCTTTTGACTTGGTCGTCTCGCAGTTTGGTGTCTCTGTGCCCCATTTCTTCAGGGGGTCAATGTTTTGAAACAATCGGTACCCCGGAGCACTCGGGAAACTCTACATTTTTATTTTAGAAGACCGACCCGGGTAATGAACGAATAAAAAACATGAATTCGCAAACGTATGAAACCTCAAGCGTATCCAATATATTGTTGTACGATTTTATCCGGCGACCCGGAAACTAAGCGTGGGACAAAAGAGCACAGAAAATCAAGCACCAGACTTTCATGCGCAATTATTTAATATAAATAAATAATAATTTAGTATTTGGGTCATAAATTCATAATAGTAATAATAATAATACTGTTGATGCTTCTGCGCGACTAAAAATTGTATAAATAATAATACGTAAATTAATATTTTAGTTGTTCGAATAAAAATGATACAATTGGTATTTAAACGTTATATTTTATTTCACTTAAATACTCGTATTTCGATCAATTTCTTTTGAAAAGTTTCTATCGACTTTCAATCCAATCGCTCTACACGTATATTTCTTCTCGTTCGCAATGCTGAATACTTAAATTTGTTTTTTTTTTCTTATTTTGGCTCATTACCGTAAAATAAACTTATGACGTTTTCATATAACTTTTCTTATTTTTTCAAACCATCGTTAGATTTCTAAATGAACGGGTAAACTGCATTTAAAATATATAGATCTGATAATTATTTATTTATTGTTAATTACCAAAAAAAACAAAAACTAAATCATTATTATTCAGATGGTTTGAAAAACAAAATCGCGCTGAAGTCTGGATTTTTCTCGTGCTCGATCGTGTCCTTTGCCCAATGAAGCCTGCGCTCGATTGTCGTAAATGCATTTTATTCTACACGGTCGCGTAGAGAAACCCGTCGTCACTGCGTGTTATAGAGTATACTATACTACTACTCGTTTCATTTTCGAAACTCTGAGCTTTCGAGTGTTTGTAAATAAATAACAGAACACGGTCGACGCTACCTACCTACATATATCTATTATTGCGGACAAAAAAAAAAAAAATAAATATAAACTTCGACTTTGAAGAAAATATCTCAAATTTTCGCGTCACAAATCGATAACACAACGCGTCTAAAAGAAGAGAAAGCTAGTATAAATTCATCACGTCCAAAGTTCCACCCCGGGGGGGGGGGGTAGGTGGCAATCGTCTGCTCGTCCTTTGGATCTCGTTCGCCATTTTTTTCCCTCGCCGACGACGGTTTCAACGACGACGTTCGTATCGGGCGTAAAAAAGGGGTAAAAAAAAAAAACCAAGTCACAGAGCTTTTATCTCCGCATAGTTTTCGGCAGAAACGCGCACGTACGCTTTGAGAGCACTCGCCGTGAAGTACGAAAAAAAGTACCGAGTACCTATCTACCTACACCGACGTCTTGTTTTTATGACGAGAGAGCTCGTTCCGAGTCTGTGTCGGTCAAGTCTGCGGCGACGAGTACGACGTGTGCGGATTGCACACTCTCGACCTCGAATCGTAGAAGGCGGATTCGAGCGGAGGAAATTTTCGTGGTTCGACACGAGTGGCAGATGTCAGAGCTGTCCCCGGCTCGAGTGTCTACGGCATCTCGAAAAAAAATTTTAATTTCCCCCCCCCCCCCGCCCCAGTGGCGGCGTAGCCAGCGGGTAAGCTCGAGGACCTACTCGATTTTTCCAATACATTTTATAGAACGCGTCTATCTATCGTGAGTTTTTATTTTCTATACCGAGCGATTTCGTTTCGATTCCGACACGCGCTTTTATAACACGTGTAATTAACGGTCGACAGGTATTATTATGATTAGGTCTAGGGACTTATAGGAGTTTGCACGTTTTTCAAAATGTCATTCGAAACATAGCCGAGTAATAAATACATATTTTGTTTCATAGTACTAAGAAGAGTTCAAAGCAATCGTTTTTATTTTGCATATTCAGTTGTTTTTTCCTATAAGAGCATATTTTGTTGTTATTTTTATCTCAAGTGTATTATATTCCACACAGTTTATTTAAAAAAAATGTCGAGCGTTTGTTTTCGAGATACAACAATTTATTGGCGAACCATCGCCGCTCATTGACATTTGAAAATAAAAGATAAACGTCAGTGACACAGCGCAATTCATTTAGGTAAGATTTAAAAAAAAAATATTAAATTATAAAAACAATATGCATTTAAAACTGAAATTTTTTTTTGCAATTTTAAGACCAAAGAAGAAGCAATCAAAGTAATAACTAATAGTATAAAAGTTTGTAATATTTTATTGTTTTTCAATGAAAAATACAAATTTTTTAAGAGCATATTCTAGCACTTTTGCATATTTTAAGGTTTTTTAGGGCATTAAGTCCCTAATTATGATTATTATTGATATTTCGCGGTGATCTAAGTTAGAGTTAAATTTTTTTAATTCAATAGTTAAATGCACATTTCAATCGATATTTTAGCGTACAATTCAAAACATCATACGCGTGTATAACACGATGTTCTGTTTGTTTTCTATTCGATAACGATTTTTTAATATTAAACATATTTATTGGTATTCGGTAACCGTTTTCATTAAACTATCGGGCGTGCTCGGAACAAAAAAAAAATCTCTAGCTACGGCCACTGCCCCTGCTACTACTCCTACACTAGCACGCGTGTTTAGCAAAACAATATTAACTATATCGAATAGATATTCGGTAACTACTAGCTACGTTGCATACATTCGATTTACCGGAATAGATGATTTGGTTTTGAATACGATCAACTGTTTATCACCGCGTGCACTTTGAAACAATTATTGTGATCGCGATATATTTCGGAACGCGTTCGGATTAATTAACAGCTCGATAAAATGCTGATCAAATTAACCTATATGTGACTTAACAAGTTCCGATTGTATTACAATATAGAGGTTGAGATTAATAATTTTCTCGAATTCGGTTGATCTAAGGCACTCGACAGTGAAGTTAATTATAATTATTATTCATGACATTGGTATGTGAGAATTTTAATTTTTAATTTTTTAATCAAACATGACGGAGGTTTACAATAATTGGATATTTGTACCGAAGTGGGTATCATTTCTAATGAATTAAAACGCATGCGATGGATATTGTAATCGATATCTTTGATAAGTTTCAAAATTCTGGGGAAATTTTATTCATGAGATATTATTTAACGAATATTAAATAGTTTAAACGTACGTGTTCGCAATATAAATTAATAAATCGCTATAGATATCGAATCGGTAGATGAATTTTTTTTTATTTTACCAATAAAGCGCATCAAACACTAGTTAAACGTTATTCATGTAAATATATATTTTATCGCCGAATAGCCTCGACCACCTTGCAAATTTCAACAAATTTCAAAACGTAACAACATTCGGTGGCGCCATTTGGGAAAAACTACTGAGGTGGCAAATTGTTCCGAAAAAAACAACTCCAGAAATAAACGAATCGTTAACACATTTTTAATCAATTAGGAGATTAACAGTGTATCTATTTTAAAATTATAAAATAACTTGTAAAATTTGTTTTTTAACTGGTAATTAAGTACTAGTTAGAGATAGATAATTAACGATGGTTAAACAATAAATATCAATAGGTATTTTTCATTTCATTTAATATTGATCGACGGATATTTTTGAAAATAAAAATTGGTCTGATGGAGACGTTTACGAATTATTACGACACCAAAGAGAGGTTATATCATTATAATTACTCACTATTATAATCGATCTGTTCGATTGTTTCCGGTGCGAAAATCACGATTTTTTTTACGCAAAAATAAGATTTTTCTACTACGTGAAAAAGGGGCTACCCCGCCCTTTACCTCCTTACCCCCTGCGAGTCCCACTACCTATCTATAGACTGAAAATAAATATAATCGGTACTACTTACGGCCTGTCGGTGGGTCACTGTCGAGGTTCGGCTTATTCGTATCGGCTTGTGATGTGAATGTAAGTAGTAGATAAAGGATCGAAAAGTCACTCGATAAAAAAAAAATTAAAATAAAAAAAAAAACTCAAAAGTCACGATCAAAAGTTGACGAGATAAACATTAACAATCGGCGACGTGGTTGCGACTATTACGGAGAAAAATTAAAACTGTAACGTAAAAAACGGAGAAGAGCTTACTGAACCGCCGTCGACACTAGACTGATCGTCTGCACACTCGGCAATCGGTAGGCTGCTGTACTTTGGCGCTACACTCGATCGGTCGCGCGCGCAGCTCGTCTGTCATTGGTCGGGAGGTGTGAGCTAGTTTCGCTCGGCTTTCGATATATTTGTACTGACGTGAATTTTCACTTATTCCGATATTAATGTTATTATTATTACTATTGTTACGTAATTATGTAATCATTACGAACTAACTCAACAACAATTACAATTTGGTACCTAATAATAACTGGTCCGTTCGATTGTTATACGTTTCCGGTTGCGAATTGCGATTTTTTTTATGGTAAAAATATGATTTTCCTACCTCATGAAAAGAGGCGGGGTAGCGGTCGCTATGAAAAAACACCTTATAGTCAAGCTATTGTTTATAATAAATTATAATATAAAATAATTATTAAATTTTTCACTAAACACATACATAGGTATTATATTATAATATAATACATATTATGTGTAAATATCTGTTCAAAAATTATGCATTATTTCAATTTTCGTAATTCCGACTAATAGACGCGTGTGCCTGTGTCATTTACATGTTATCGAGCTGGTACTGTTTCGAATTAAATACGTGCAAAGAGAGCCTTGTGATGCTCTTACGTTAATTTGCTGTTTCATCAATCGTACACGAAGTCAAGCCCTTGTTTCATAATTTGCCGTAAACCAAACGATAAAATCGAGTTCGTCGTATGTATCATCGCGAAATTATCTAAAAACTATGACCACGCGGCGGCGAAAGACGCGTACGCGAAAGGTTCGGTGATTTTCGACGGTTCTCGCGTTCCACTAATGTTGTATAAGAAATGGCCGAAAACCGAATAGTAAGTTACTATTAGTAACACCGGCGCGGACGCGAGGACTCTTGGACGTCCGGAAGTAGCCATTTGTCCGGTCGCGACCCGCGCTCCGGGGTGGACCGCCGGCGAAATATAGGTCACACGTTGGGCGGATGCCAATATTTATTTAGATATTTTATCATATCCATATTATCGGAGTAACACGTGCGGCGAAATTCTTCTCGTGTCGAAACGCATCGAAGAGTGCCGAGAGCGTTCGTTGTCGGTAGTTTTTTGCCTCTCTCCATCCGACCAACTATAATATTATATTATTATATACGTATTATTTACCGTCCGGACGACAGGTACACAATCGAATAAACTAAAAACTTTCGGCCGCGACGTCAAACGCATTTAGTTCCCGTCGTAAAATCGCGCTAAACTGCACTCGAGTAGGTTTTTCCGCGTATACCTGCCTCGACAGCGCGCACCGTTATCGTACGTCGAACACGACGACGCGGGTTACACGTCGCGCTCGTCTGGGACTTTTGTTTTTACTAAACTCGCGACGGAAAAGCCATTTTCGTTTTACGAAAACAATACGGCGCGCGTTTCGGCCGCGTTCGGTTCTATATCGTCACCGCGTTATCGTAACGCACCGCGAGCGTTATGCTTACACTACGTATATGCCCGCGTGAGCCGCGTAAACGCGCGCGATAAAAAAAAAAAAAAACATGACCGCGCGCAATCGCACGCTCGAAGGTATTCTCCCCGGGGGTAATTGAATTCTAAATCATTCGCCCGACGACGCGATAATGTTCCCGAGAGGGGGCCTATTCCGATATACGTACAGAGCGTATTTATTGCGTGTGATATCGATGCAACGTCGATTTTTACCCACCGAAATTCGCCGCTGACCAAAATACAGTCGCTATTCCGCGCAATATAATAACAATTATTATTATTATTAATCGATCCGAGCGGTTCGACAATGTCTTAACACTATACGATTCGTTTTATCGCGATTATCGTTATAATGTTGTCGGCGCACTGTATTTCACACGTATAATGTTACCGCGGAGTAAACTGCATTTTATCATAGGATGAACCGAGAGTTTAAACGGAATTGGCGCTCAAGTGCGCATTTCGAATTCATTCTGTCCACAGGACTGTTATGAATCTCGACCTGTAATTGATTCCGGGTTTATTCAGTGAAGTGTTCAGCTGTGATTTCGAATTATCCACCTGCGCGGTACGTTTGATATTCGTAACCGGTCAGTGTAATTAATATTTACAAGCTCACGGACGTTCGAAAATAATAACGCGCGCAGATCCGTGACATTTTCCTTTACTAATATAATGGTATATATATAATATAATGGTACGATTTAATTAGTGCGTTAGAATTTATGATTTTTCTTTTTTTTCCGGTTTCAATCGAATATAAGTCGAGATTTGGCTACGGAAAATATAAACAAACAAAACCATTCGTCTTCAATTTTCCAGCGAATCTCATAATATCCGTAATATTAGGTTACGCGCACAATTCATTGCTATTGCTAAATAATTGATCTGTTGTTTTATTTATTTATTATATTACCTATCGGCTAGATTGATTTATGGATCTATACGGTGGGGGGGGGAGGGTTAGAAAAACAGGAAAAAACGTTTATACAACACTATCGTTTGGATATATTATTATTCCGTCTAGTCGGCACTTTGGAGAGCTCGATTTCTCAATAATTTAAAAAATAAAAAACTGCGGAAAAATTACAAAAAAATTGAGTAGTTTTACAACGCGTCAGTTTTTAACTACGTACATTTATTACCGTATAATTCTATTATTTCTTGTTGTTCTCGATAAAAAATGCATTACCCCAGAGTATTGAAACATTACACGATTTTTTTTACTAAAAATAATTCAGTACGGATAATTTAGAAATACAAGCATAATATTCGAAATATTTTATCATTTTTTTTTTTTGGCCCAATATGGACATTTGAAAACTCAAGCTTTCCGCCTTTTATTTCGATTTGCAATAATTTCAAGGCGTGAACCACTTTGAAAAATGTTATTTTTTTTTTTGTCAAACGTAAAAAGTTTTGTTTCAGATAAGGCGTGTATGTAATAGAATCGATTATTTCTTTTCCGTTTAAATTTATAAAAACAATCGTTTTTAATTATAAAACCTATTACGTTGTTTTTGTAAATTCTTTTTGCATTCGAGCTGTTCCGATTTTTGTTAAAATAAAAGCCATGTGCGATGTGTGTTGTTCGCGACGATATTACTAAACTACTTTACTGTCATTGTTTTGTTCTTTGATAAAATAAGACATTTTTCGTTTTACGGCACGATGTTTCTATGGTATTTTAATCAAGGTCGGGGGAAGTTAATGATATTATTTTAACTCAGTTAAGTTATGTTAATAATTTTGTTTTCAATTAAGTTGACAATTAAAACTGATACATAGGTATATTTTACAAACATTAATTAAATTCAAAACTAAGTTAACAATTAAACATTAATTCCACTCGAATGAATTTTAGTTTTAATACCCAATTGAATTTTATTTTGTTTTTAGATTGATCTCAAAACAACGTCGAAATCGTGATAGATTATTTTGTTCTAACGTGAACCGAATCGACTAAAAACGACACGCATAATTTATCATTATATAAATATTCCAAAACACTACTCATCCCGTTGGCCGTCCCAACCTCCTATATTTGTCTCAATTCTGCGCAGGATTTTTTTTTATTTCAACTTATCATTGAAGCTCCCCCCCTCCCCCACAACCTACAAATTTTATACGACGAATTTACTATTCATCCGACTTATTTTATTCATACAATTACAATATTTTCGTATCAATTAAACGCGACTAAAAATGTTTCGAAAACCACAACATCGCGATTTAAAACTTACTAAGTACGTCATTAAAAACACGTATCTGAAGTGCTTCTCTTTTTCAAAGGATTTGACGAGTGACGATCATTATTGTCATTGGCGGTTTCGTATTCTCATCGGTTCTACGTTTGAACATTAAAATACATAACCATCTGAATATTATGCGTGCACTCGTCGTTTTCTATCAAAACGCGTTTACTTTTAAAAATAAAAAAAACCGGAATCGTTCGAATAACGTTTCATGATATGTTATTTCGGAAAACGGCACGCGTGTACATTGGAAAACGGTTGTTTTCCTTTTAATCGAACAAAACTATAAAGTACGACACGAATTCAAAATATTAGAAGCACCGAAAGTAGTTGATAAAATTGAGTTCGCTGTACGCGCGTTTCGGACCAAACATTTACATACGATTGAACAAAACCACGTTTATGAATAGTTACGATTGTTTTTCGTTTATTTATTTATTTTAAACGACTCGTCACGATTCTCAGTCGTTATGCGTCACACGGACAACGAGAAAGTCAACGCGGAAACTGAAAACGATTTCGGTACAAACGGTTTTGTCTAAATTAATATCCGGGTAGTAATTCTTCTTTTCTTATACAATTTATTAAATCAATTATTGTTTTAACAATGTCGGTTTTCACAATGATTTTTACACATTTTCTTGTAACAATTTACAAGTTTTTATTTTTTTTACTGTGCGCGACAAGATAGATAAATAGAGAACAATAAAGACAAAACGTATGCAAACGAGCGACTTAGTTTGACAATGAACGGTTACAAAGATCCGGACGACGACAATCGTGGAGATAAAAAGACATCCTGTGGATCATGCGCGGCCTCAGTATACAGCTTCGTGTTTTTTCTCCGACCTCATAACGTAGGGCTCCCTCAACTGAGTCAAGTCCTGCCCCGAACCTTTTGAATTCATTCCTGGATCCATCGTGCGTCCGGGCATGGTATTCCAGTGCCATTGTGGAGCTGCTTGTTACGCATGAACCCGGGTGTTTTAAGGGCTATTCTTAGCAATTCGTTTTGTACAGTCTGTAGATTTTTTTTATTTCTGTTCGGGATACCACGCATACGTTTGTTATCAGTGGTCTTATTATTGCGGTACATTGCGGTAACAGAAGTGAGCATTTTGTTTGCATAGTGTTGAGCTATAGTCTATCGGGGGGATACACGATTTTCGTTCTGGTTGTAGGCTCGGTTTATTTTATTATCGATATGACGTGTTTTCCAGATAAGTTTTTTATCGGGAAAAACTCCGAGGGATCAAATCGATCGATCCTTATTATTCCAAATAACGGGTCGATTTTTTCTCGGGTACGCCCATCTCTCTCTCTCTCTCTCTTTCGAGGGCGAATATTTTAGCTTCACTTTCGGCGGGGTTTGAGTTTCCGTTTCGTAAAGGAGTAATACTGATTATCATTAGTTTCGCATAATATTATATTTCCTATAAAATGCCTACGCGAAATTCTCGACATTCCGGAAGCCCTCGAATTATTAATTTGTTTTTTTTTTTTGTCATTTTTTTTATTATTATTTTATATTTCGGGGAGAAAAAAATTGTTATAATGAAATAACGAGACTGCGAGTTTAATCTTAATTTTATTATTCATAAATATCAAACAATCTTTTTCGTGAACGCGCGTGTTATTACTATTAAAATATTATATAAACCCGTTTCGCATCTACAGGCCGTATAATCATATCTCGAAATCGGGTCCCGGAGAGTTTGATGGAAAGTAAAAAGTTTGCGTTCAATTTCGTATTTATAATGGAGCGAGCGAAAGTTTATTCTTTGAAATCAAAATCGTAATTAAACGTCAATGTTTACTACGGCCGGGCGTGTAGTATAGTACTGCCGTTATGATATCTTGTACGTACGTAGGTGGTGAAGGCGCCGGGAGGGAAACGCACTGAATTCGAATCGCCCGTACGAAACAGGCGTGTACATATCGCATTGCTCGCGTTTAGAATAAAATACAGGGTGTTTGAAAATGATTCATCCGATTTTAGTAGACTATAAATATTGTTCCTGTAATTTGAGGTAAACGAAGCACCAACCATCTGAAAGGTAAGGTTATCGAGTTTCTATCGATTGCTGATAAGTCGCGATAATGTGCAGTTTAGTCATGTGGCGTACTTTAATTAGTTGTTATCGAAATGGATCGATCGCTGTAGTGCTAATAACGCTACATTTTGTCCATCGCCGGATCTTACAATCTGTGATTTTTTTCTCTAGGGTTACATAAAAAGCATTGTTTATGTACCTCCCGATCCAAAAGATCTTGACGAATTGAAAAGTCGCATTACAGACGCCATCAACTTGGTCAAAGTCGACATGCTTCGACAGGTTTATGAGAGGAATTTGAATATCGCTTAGATGTGTGTCGTGCAAGTAAGGGGGGGTCATATTGAACATTTATAAGCATTGTACCTAAAACTTAAAATAATCCATTAAAATGTAAAACTTATTTCAACACGATTAATCAAATTTTGCAACAAATATGATTTTTTGAAATCGGATGAATCATTTTGGAACACCCTGTATAATATCGCGTCAACGGTTACGCGGCGAAATAATAATAATACGCCTATTGATACAATGACAATAACGTGCGACAACGGGACGGAGTGAGGACCGCGAACGTCCAGCCGTCCTTTGCGCAGCCGACGGAGCTTATCGAAACGCCGCGCCGTCGTTTGATAATTTCGAGATGAAAAAAATATCCGGTAGTAACGACATTATGATAGACGACGCGCGACGAGAGGAAACCGAAATACATTTTTTGAAAACCCTCTCTTCGATACCTCGCTCTGTCCGTCGCGAAAGCGACGCGTTCGACGCTCTCGATCGTAGCCGCTGTCGTCCTCCGGCTAGGTTACGACAGTCGATTTGGCATCGAACCGCGCATTTTATTCGTGTTTTCCGCGCGGTGTTTTGTTACCGCGCGCTTATGTAAATCGGACGATAAATCATCGTCGAGGAATAAAAAAAAACAAAAAAAACAAAACCATTTCCAGTAAAGATTTGGTTTGCCCTCGTAGAACCACGCGCGCAGTCCCGTCGATATTACGTACACTCCCGTAAACATACTGCCGAACATAATTAATTGGTTTTCGGATTGTATTGAATAGCATGGGTTTTTTTGTTCCCCCGGTCTGTAAACATACAGTATATGTGCGTCCGGTCTCCTACGAACTCGTTGTTTGGATTTTACCGAATCCCATTGGCTATTCCAATATTGAACTATTTGTTCTACTCGCGGTTTTGTACGATATTACAGGTCGTAATATTTATCGTGCGCGATTATGTATATTACAAATCTACATGTGCGTAGAATTATAGACGTGTACGACTTTTTACGTCCGATAAAAGTACAGTGCAAACATTTAGTTAATTATTTTTTATGAAAAAAAAAACTCCCCCTTTTATTGGAAATCCCTATGTTTTGCGCATGATAAAATAGTAAATATCATTATTCGTTATTTCTCGTTTTTTATATTCTTTTGAAAAACTGGAGTTTTTTCATTCGATACACTGCACAATATACTCCGGGCCGGCGCGCGTGCATTTTAATACTGACATAATTATAATATTATCGTATATACTATGATAATTACATAACATTGACAAAATACATAATATAGAAAAATAAAAAAATTACAATACCTGTTCACGACGTGTTTTACCAATGCCTTTTTTACGATATGAAATTCGGATAAACCGCGCGGCGTACCGAACGTACCACACGAAATAACAGATTATTATTATTTATAATATATAAACAGCTAGACTGCAGTGTTGATTATTTGAGATAATCAATCAATCTTGGTGTGTTGGTTTGTTTAAAAAAAAATAATGTTTGCCCGTTTTATATTTTATTCGAAACGTCGGATCAAAACGTTTTGTACATCGTGCTTTCGTTAATTTAAAAAAATTACTTTGTAAAACCTCCGCCGCCGCCGCCGCGAGTATTATAAATATCCACGAACCACGTGTTCTGATTTATGTAGACACCGCGGCAGGTTCATTAATCACAAACGTACACTCATTTTGTCAACCAGTTGTTGTTGATTTTTTTTTTTTTCAATTTATAATATTAACTTTTTCGCAGCGTGAAATAATCTCGTTACAGTAGGTACTGAATGTTTTGAAACAAAATCAAACTTCTATCTACGCCCGGAGATTTCGTGCCGTTTAAAATAAAATCGAGCGAATCAAACACTCCGAGTTTTCACTCTGACGACGACGTGTCCGAGTCAATTGGTCGACTGATATTTTCGCCGAGTTGTTGACAACCGAGCATGACTGATAATAATAATTATTATTATAATAATTATTATTCTATCAAAACAGATTTCAAACGGTTACGGGACCAAGTCAAACGTTATTCGCCGTTTTGCACGGTGGTTTTTTTCAGTTTTTCGTTACGTTCCGAAATGAACCCGAGTGCCATCTATGTTTGCGAACCGAATAATAAATAAAAATAAAAACACCGTCGTAAAACCAAGGGGTTCTTCGGTTCGCCAGGAGTCGGGAAAAAAAAAAAACCGTCGCGCGATACGAAACGTTACGGTAACAGTTAAATTATACCGAATCGGGTCGGTAAGGGGGAAAAAAAATCGTTCGAAATAACGATAGCGGCCGAACAATTCGTCAAATACGAGCCGGCAAACAAATAATAATAGAGTACGCCGCACGGTAATGTAATATTATTCGCGTTTAATATAACCGAAAATCGGCGCGTCGACAGTACGGCAGAGACACTCGATTAAAGTATATATTTTTTTAAAGGTATTATTTTTTTCTTCCCTCCGTCGTCGGTCTCTCGTCACGACGCCGCGGCGATTATTGATCGCGTGTTCGCGTTTTTTCTACGAGTCTATATTATTATCTACGTCGCGTCGCGCAATAACGTTATTTCGCCGTCGCGTTTGATCGGTTTGTAATTCGAAAATAAAACGATAGGCCGTTTTGACGACAACGCTCCTCTACTACAAACGTATACTCGGTTCGACCGAATAATTAGAACGCGTCGTCGCAATACGCGGGTAGGAGAATAGATGTATAGGAATAACCTACGTTGAGGCGTATCATCATAGCGACGTATATTATTATAATACGAAGCGACGACGGATTGGTTTGTTTTTTTCATCTTCTTCTTTTTTTCCATTTTCCTCTCTATTTTTCGACGGGCATTGTGTTCCGGAGCAAAAATGCGGTTATCGTCGGCACTCGTCTTCCTACTATTGTGCGCGCAAATACGCGTGCACCGCGCCGTACGAGGATATAAAAGGTTTAACGCGCAAACACGCAACCGTCGAGGGCGGCTTTATCGCGTGCATACAGGGTGATTCCTTTGGTCGCACGTATCAAACCCGCCGAGTCGTCTGGAAATCGGACCGTCGCCGACCACCCCTGCACCGGTTCGCGAACCGTATAGTTTTCGCCGTTTTCGGCATTTCCAGACGACTTTGGCGATTTCAGACGCGGTCGTCGGATGCGATCCAAGTATAGAAAGTTGTATCGTAATTTCGTACACGCCGCGCAACTACGTACCTCGGCCTATTCGCGTTCGGTCTTTACACGGGCTCCGGTCGGAAAATTACGATCCGTTCGTTTATTGCTTTTTCCCTATGGCGGAGTTATATTTTATTTTATATGAGTCATACACGAGACCGACTCGTCGACGACGGGGTCGAAACCGATGTCGAAAAAGAACACAGAGTTCGCGCCGCCGAATCTGTTTGAGGATTAGAATTCGTCTCACGATCGACGAGACGTTTTATTTCAGTCGTGATAATTACACGCGTTAGACCGACATACGAAAACTCGGCAACGTCGCGATCGCGTTTCACCGCTAGAGATTTCAGATGGCGATAATGATTTTATTGGAAAACCTCTCGAGTCGGATTTTCAGAGAAAATAATCACTTTTGAAACCATAGTTCGCCGCTTGTGGAAATCCATAATGGATGTTTTCTCTATTATTGTAAACAGCGCGTACGAGAAGAAAACAATTAGAAGAAACAAAAAAAAAACAAAAAAAAAACACGGAAGTTCATCGAAAACAACGTATCTCGTGGAAATAGAAATAACGTCCGACGAGCATCAAGTACGGACCCGCTCGCTTGTTTTCCTGCAATTGTGTTCGCGACCCGTTGAAACAATACTAATTCGCGTTTCCTCGAGACGAGAGTTCTGAATAACGAAAACGACAATGATGATGTAATCAACCGTCGAGACGATCACCCTGTGTGTTGCTGCCCTCCACCTGCGGCGCGCCGACTGTGCAATATACTATCTCGGGGAAGGGCTCTCTCCATTCGCCGAACGAAACGCGCTGTTCCAGCAACGATCGCCGCGCGTTGAAACGGGCGTTTAAAAATTCGAACGTTCTCCCCGGTAATAGCCGTCGCGGGATGCCCACATCGTATAGTAAACGCCCGTATTGCTTCTATCCCGTCGACGCGACGTGACGATAATAATCGAACGTCGCCGCGTTTCTCGCGAGGTCGCCAGACTCCGTGGGCCGTTTAATGACGCGCGAAAACAAACGAATCGAAAAGCCGACGAGTCAGGGATACGTCGAGCGAGCCCGTCGATAACGCCGCCGCCACAAGCATCGTTTTTAGCAAAATTTTGTGAATTTTAAGTGGAAGAAACTAAAAGTTGCACTTGAATAAACACTAAGGATGCATACCACTGTCCATTTTCAAAATACAGTCGAACCGATCCATAGAATAGATTATACATACAACGCTATAACGAACAATATTTTCAAAATAATGACAAATCGTTCGGACTTGTTACGTCGATTACAAAAAGCATTTTATTATCATTTGTAAAATTGTATTTAAATTAGTCAAACGTGAAATCGTTTGGGAGCTTGGGAACTAGTCGAGGTATTTCCGCCCGAGCGTTAGTCCAAGATCAATTCGATGTGTTCGAGTCATATACTCGTATTACGTTCTCGAAGAGGCGTATACGTTTTTCAGAATACACTTGACTTTTAAAATATCGTTTCAAAGCTTCTACTCGCACGCGTCGGTTAAAAATATGCAACTATATGACGTATATAATATAGTTATGTTATCTGATAACATTTGGTCGACGCTGTTCTGAATATGTTAACCTAACCTTTCCGTAACATCGTGTATATAATATTAAAATATAATACATTTTTATACTTTCCAACGGAGGAGTCGTTAAAATTAAACACAATGGCGCGCGCGTACAAATACTAGACCACATAATAATATTATATCGTCGCTTTTGTCGGCGGCGCCGCGACGGATAATGCTGCCGTACATACCGATATTACGCGGTTCGTCGTACCTACGCAGCGACGACGTTATGTGCAGTTGCATTGCGAATATAATATAATGCAATATAGCGCGCGGAAATATCGTATTAAATATATATAGTTATTCTCCCGACAGTAGACCTGTAATAATTGCTGCGGCGGACGTGCCGATGGATATTAAAACGTCGACGCGGCGTTATTTCGAATTCGAGAGAGTACGTCGTACAATACGCGTATACTAATAATAGTAATAATAACAATATGCAATGTCTACTGGAATTCATTGTTGAAAAGTAGGGTGAAAATCGAAGAGTTCGGTATAATATTAATAATAATAATGATAATAAAAAAAAAAAAAAACGATTTTACGAATAAACCGATCTCGCGCGGCCGAGTTATTTCGCGTTGCGTTTACGAGTACGTCATATTGTAGTGAATAGTGGACGTCGTTCTGAAAAGGGTTGATGAAATTATAAATGGAAGTATTAAAAATGAAAAATCCGGAATGAAGGGGGTTCCGGGATAAAAATTTGTTCGTAATAAATAATGATAAACTTCGCCCGTAAAAGTGTTTATTTATTTAGCTATTATATTACATTACTACGTTGATAAATACCTAAAAGAAAACATATAAAAAAAAAAAACAAACCGTACGAATTAATCGTGCGTATTTTGAAACGTAAATAATTTATAACAATACGCACCTAATAATAATTTAATACATCGCGTGCGGATGATAATATGTCCGTGATAAACTGTTATTATTTCCATCGGGAGAGACGAAATGAATTGTTAATCAGACGTTCGGTAAAGAGTTACGTTTTCCATTTTCCAGAGTGCATCGTCCGAGATGATTTTTGGATTTGAAATTAAAACAACGATTATTATTATTATTGCGTTACCTATATTATGAATTATATCGCCGTTTTCGATAGACGGTACTGCCGATCCGATACTGATTTTGGGTACCTATTATATGTCGCGAAGAGTAACAATAAATAATCGTAATTATTATTATTAAATTGTAAAAATCGCACGTGAAAAACGTAGGGAAAACAATCGACAAATGCAAAATGTATGTCGGAATGGGAAAATATTCAAGCGCTGTAAAACAAAACTACTCGTATTGTCAAAGAAATATTATAAACGGTCGAGGGACGAAATTTTTCAATTTTCTCTCTCGCTCATAACGAAACCGTACCGGGAAAATCGAAAAATGACCCGTCCCGAGTGCCATCTGTGTCCAATTCCCGATCTGAAACGTAGCTCCGCGAAAGTTTCGTCGCAGATTTACCGTTCGCGTTCCTCTCTTGCTCGGGATCCGAATAATAACGTTTTCAATTCGATCAATATAATAATATATTATAAAGTGGACGGGCGCGTGCAAATAACCAATGGGGATTTCGATTCAACGACGACGCCTAACACGAGTTTGAATGTTATTATTTTTGTATACAGGTATTTATCTCGAGTTTAAAGGGTCTTTATCTAAATTTAAAATCATCAAATGATTGCTCGACTGTAAAATAGTGAATAATGAGAACGCGCGGGGGTGGGGGCGGGGGGGGCTAGCTAATTAGTACACTCGGCTAAAAATAATTTTTAACTGCATAATTATTTACTTCACTTATCCGAACGATTATAGGCCAATTATCAAATGGCTCGGGGAGACTTTTTAAATGAGGCTTGAGTTAATTATTTTCAAACCGCCGTCTATTTATACTGCTAAACCCGTGTTTATAATACGCACAAGTATAATACAATTATTATTATTATTATTATTAGTACTTTCTAATAAGTATAGTTTCAAAATAAACCGATATAGAAAAAAAACACGAAGAATTGAATAAATAATTAACACCTCACAAAGCAATACGAGGTTTTTTTTGTTTTTTTTTAATTCGTTAAAGAATGACGTAAGTATTTGATTATGATATTATTTTAAATAAATAACTATCGAGTTTCGCACCCGAATAGGTAAAGTATATGAACAGTATGAATTATTGTATTTGAGTATCGATTTGAACTCTCGAAAAGCCATTATTTTGATTGACGACTCGCTTAGTTTTTATTTTACAGTGTTTCGTGGAAAATAGGCCCGCGTCCACTTCTTCATATTAAGCCTTTTGATGGGACCTTTGGACATCGATTGCAATTGTTAACTATACGCTTTTGAGATCTGTTGTTATAACTCACGAGTAATAATTTTTCGACAGCAAGTGTAGATTATCATAAAATACTAAAAGCGCCGCAATATTTCTATCAGAGTATATGTCGTTTGTGAGTTCAAATGGAATATCCGACGAGAGGAACAATTGCACTTATTGGTTAGAAGAACTGCGGAAGAATTACTCGTCAAATGTAAACGTTTTGGAAATACACGGGCACAATTTTTTCTATAAACGAATATAAGATCACGTTTTGATGAAATTCTATAAAAACACGAAAATCTAGAAAAATGGTCGTAGCCGATCCGCTATACATATAAAGCTCATAATTTTGTTTTTTTTCGAGAGCAACGATAAATTATAGTTTTAAATAGATAAATTTACCAGCATAAATAGCTCGTCACCTATAATTTATATCGCATCCGCGAGTCTTGTATCTAACCCTTTATTTTTCCTGGCTAACTCTTCACTGTTGACGGTACTCTCGCTTCCTAGTCAGACACTCGACCGGAGAAATCGAACACAGTACGGATGTAAGGTTTATTTTTAAACTTAATACGGCCTACCGCGCGCCGTGGTTAAAGACCCACGGACTAGTGCTCGTCGAGAACGGACGGAGAACAATATTAGGGGTTTTTGTTTACGATTGTTTTTGCTCGTCGTTAATTCCCCGTGTCATATGGAACGAAGGTTGCAGGCAGCGAGTTATGTATTTAGTTACGATACCACGGTTGAATCGATTATTATTTATGTGTTATTTTGAAAAATAAAATAGAAAAAAACGAGAGAGGCCACGAGACGGCCATTACCTAGTATTTTGGGTGGTCCATCGTTAGGTTTAGGAATGGAGTCGGTATAATATTATTTTTAAACTTCTATTTAAATTCCGAGACAAAAATGTCTCGTAGGACGTATCATAATATGCTAGCAGGGTCTATTATAGATCACACGTGACGCTTAGTTTTTCGATGTTTAATTAGAGTAAATAAGTTGAAAAAACTCAACGGGCTAATCGATTTACGGTTTTTTCTTCTTCTATTTATTTCTAATAGAAACATCTGCAGAACGGCGCGCCAGAACATTGATTTTTCCAAAACAATGATCAACGTAGAGGTTTTTAAATTAATTGTCACACACGACACGGAACAGCCCGCGCGGGCGGTCGCGGGCTTTCAGCGGAGAAACAATAATTTTTATACATTTAAAAGTTAAAAGTTAATACCGCTCGGGCTTAAGCTGGGTCGGTGATATTTACAGGGATGATTAAACAACGCGATACAGAACAATACAATGCGATTACAATACAATGTACTTAAACGCGAAATGGTTATTTTTTGCTAGAAGGATTTTAACCCCGAGTCACTGTACCTCAGCCATTATATATATATATATTATGAAAATGGACTTAAAAATAAAATAAAACAGTCGGCGAGTTGGAAAATCATTAACGATTTGGCCGTTTCGTTATACTTTTGTTTCGGTTGCATACACATTTCGAGCAATACGTTTCATTTGCATAACCTGCATTTACCGTAAACATTTTTTTATTTCCCACTCGTCACCATCAGAGTATAATCGTTGAACATTGAACGTCTACATTATAACATACGTATATTTTATCATACGTTCAATTTTTCGAACACGGTGATTTTTCGCTGAATAATGAAATCTTTATTTGTACCGCGCATAGTCGAAATATCACGTGCTTATTTCGATAAAAAAAAGCATAAAAACCTTAACATAACAACTGCAACGTTCGTTAATACGTTGTGCAAACATAGCGTACCTATAAATAAATGTATTAAGTACCTGCAGCGGGGCAGTTCAATTTTCATAAAAACACATAAATCTACGGCGCGGCGGCTTACGCTCGAAATATTAAAAACTACTGTACAGAGTGTATACTGTTCTTAAAAAACGTAATGCTAAAAGTCGTTATTATTTTTATTTTTTTTTTCATGTATTTAATCTTTCAAGTCCTTTTTCTTCTCCGACGGATACCACCCACTTTGTAGGTACTTTATTTTCCTCAGTCGTCCTCTACGTCACGTCGCGTCCCGTCAACGTTCTGTCGGTGTCTGGCAATTCGTATTGGAAATTTTTTAAACATCGCTATAACCCACGCAATCATCCCACTGTACAATACGTCATATTCCTGATAATTCGATCGGTTTGAACTGTGCGTCGTTATTAAATACGACCTCGAAAATCGATAATGATTTTTCATAACACCACTACGCATCAGATTTTTCTCTCCCCAAAGACATCGGGCACGTGACCCACGGCCATTTACCGATCGATTGAAAACACACGTCGGATCGCATTTGCGGCGACGAGAAAAGACGAAAAGAAAAAACCCCGAGTTCAACGCGTGTCCGTCACACGTGACGCGAACGGCCGAACGCGGCCAGGGCGACGTCTACCGAGTGCACGGTCCCGGCCGGACGGGTCTCCGAAACGTCCGGGAAGTCGACGACGAGCCGATGTACTGCGGCTTCGAACCGTCGCCGATTGTTTGCGACCGGATCGTAACGTTCGTTTTCACAAACTTCGCACGGTTTTGTGACGAGTCCCGCGGAGAAATGCAACCGTTTTCGTATCGTTTTCCCCCGTCTCCCGACATTTTTCACTCGATCCGTTGAAGAGCTGAATCCGCATCTTGCCTCCCCTCCCCGCTTTTTAAACGTCTTATTTTGTGACGTTTCGAATTATCATAAAATTATTAAGTGTCGTGATTCGTATAAACGAGCGCGTCGCGTTCGGACAAATATACCGCGTTCGCATGCAAGAAAACGATTCTGTTTACAGTATTCAGTAACAATCGCCTCCGTTTACGTCTGAGAGAATATTCTCTCGTCATTGAAACGTTTGAAATGCCATTGCAAGGGAACGTCTAAACGGGTTAGCAGTGACCGATAAAAATAAAAACGAAGGATTTACAGGAGTTGAAGTTTGTACGGACATGTTCAGATAACTCGTCTAAACGAATACAGTTGATAGAATGGAGAAAATAAATAACAACCGTTTTTAATGCCTATCATAATATTATGAAGGGTGCGCCGGGTAAAGGATAGTAGTCCGCTCATAACGTTTTTTCAACGGAGCAAAAACAAAGTTTGAACTACAAGCTTTTCTCCCGGTACATTTGAGAACCGTTTATTTTTAACATCGGCGGATTGAAACATTTTTTCACCGAAGGAATTTCAACATTCTATATAATACGCTCCAGTATAATATTTAATAGAACCGTTATCTTCAAATCGACCAAACAATGGGTTACTACTACTCTTCTTCCCCTGTCCCCTCCATATTTTATATGTTAAGTGTATTGGTTTTTTTCCCCTTCATATAAGCATGTAGTGCGTGTATGTTTTTAACAGTTTACTATAAAATCAGTGGAACGGCAATCGCCATTTATTCTTTCATACATAATATTGTGTCCACCGAGTACTTTTTAATTCCAAGCTCATTCACCCATTGAAATAACTTGCGTACCCGCGCGTCCGCGGACAAAAGTTTTAAAAATGTTTTTTCCGACAAATCACAAAAGAATACTGTACGTGTTATTTGCAAAACAATCACTGAAATATAATTTTAAATCCACGCGCGCGGCTCGGGGAATTTCAATTCGGCGGTGTTACAATGCAGACAAAATTATTCACATCTATTTTCAACACTATCGGAAATCGATTGGACAAAGTTGCAAATGTTCGCAAACCAACGGGACAAATCAATTGAAAAATGTTATGAACGGTTCAATGCCGACGACGACGACGACGACGACGACGACGGTACAACGCGCGCGATAGGGCGCCGAAGTAAAAACGCGTTGTTTTTATATTTTTTTAATATCGGTTACGAGTGAATAACGGAAAATGTATACTCGCGATCAAATACGTCAACAATAATAACAAACACACTTATCACACCGCGTGTTTAGAAAACGTAATATTATCATATCGCTCTGCGGGGACTCGTTCTCGATTCCTTTGGTTTTCGGGAGCGTCCTCCTTCTCCTTCGCCCCTTCTTCCGTTTCCGCGCCACCGGTGTTTACCGCACGTGTCGTCGAGTCATATATAAATATATACGTACACACGCTGCAAGTGACGCGAGCGTATTAAAGTCTTTCTGGGTAGCCGTCCCGCAGCCGCCACTCTCGTATAATATTACAGTACACACACGCGCGCGCGCGCGTCGTCGTCGTCGTCGAATCTGTGGGGTCGGTTATTCCGCGGACAATATTTGTTTCGACTGCGAGACGTCGGCAAGGCCGGCGCGACGAAAGCTTTCCGATTTGTAATTGAAATAACGTTCTTGCACCGACGACGGCGACCGTAACGTTATATAATCTAGCGCGCGAGCGCGCGCGTAGATAATATTTTTATTCATGTGGCCGATCCGCCCGCGGCCCAAACAATTCCGGGAAGTGGTTTCGCGAAAAAGTTTTGTTTTTCTATATATCGTCTGCGTTTTATATATATACACGTATATTATATAGGTCCGCCCGCGCGTCGACGGAGTTATCGCGCCGTATGTCTCTGGGCGACGCGTGACGTGAGGTTATTTTTCAGTGGGTTTTTTTCTCCTCTCTTCTGTTCCTTTTCCTTTACTTTCTCCTTATTTTCCGCAGGTACTCGCGGCGTCGACGAGTCGTCTGGAAATTTGAATGCAGACGCGGCTGGTGGGCGGCAAAACGATTGTTGTTTCGCGTAAACGAATCGCTCTCGACGGCAATATCTTCCGGCGCGCCGCAACGCGTAATATTACACTGTTTATTGCGTGTGCGCGTAACGCGGCGTGTTTCCTGTCTGATATTATTAGACGGCGCGGCGGAAAGGAAGAGACCGCCGCGCCGTCACGTAGGCGCCGATTTGATTTCGTTTTAAGACGTTGCGAAAAACGCGACGATCGCGTGCTCTCCGTGCGGTTTTCCAACGAAACTACTCGTATAATATACAAGCGATAACGCGTCCTACTACTATGACATACAGGTCCGACGAGACGCGATGTGGAAAAACGATCTGTCCGCTTCTGACGATCGATTCGTCCGCGCCAATTACACGCTATCGTGAAAACATTTATTCTTATGGATTACGACTCTTGCGGCTCTGCCGGCGCGCTCGTGAATTGATACGTCGTGGGCAATACGCGTGTTTCGATGACGGCGAGACGACAAAGATCGAGATTAGAGAGACGAGAAAGCCGACGCTTCTCGTTTTTCCCTCGTTGTCTGGCCGGGTAATAGCACACTGCACACGGCTGCATTTATTTCATCGTCGCGGGCGACGGACTAGATTTTCGCGTTTGTTGTGGTTCCGAAATCGCACATTCGTATGGTCGGAAGTAAAAATCCATCGAAAATTCGGCCTAAGAACACTATTGTCGAGCATTATGCACTCTGAAAATCTAGTCGGCCCCTTGCTTTATCCCCAAAGTCGCCACCGATGACATTATATTATAAGATTTATTCGTTTTGTTTTTACGTCGATGGAATCGACATTAACATCACGCGTATAGAACAAAGTTTTTCAACCGCCTTCTCGAAAAGGAAACGTTTTCATATTGCGTTCAAGATCGTTTGAAAATATATTTCAATGGCGTTTTTACTTTTGTAAATTCGACATACGTATCGCATTCGCTGGAAACCGTAACTATTTTAATAATATACCGTTTTAGGTTCGAAACACATTTTCAATGGGTCGGGATTTCGATATATTTTTATGGGAGGTTTGGCACGATGCTTTTCGAGTTATACAAACGTCTTTCGGGCACGCGCGCCATTCGAAAAACGATAGTTTTTAGAGTACTTATTTTGTTTGTATTTTTTCAACTTTTCGGTCATTTTCGCATCTGCTCGAAATAGGAAAACGATAGCGATCTTTTCTTTTTTGAATATGTTTGAATATGCCGTGTACACGTTGCGGTAGCGTTTTCGAGAGTGTTACCATAATATTACTTCCAACTTACCCCTGTTATTTACCGCCGACCGCGACGTAGAGAAAAATCGTTTTCATCTATCGTCGTACTACATCTATCATTCAATAATACGAATCCATTAAGCTTAATTAAGCTAAATCGAAATCGAAGTATAAAAATATGAACATTTTTCACACGAAATTAATACTTCAATAAATAACATTTTATATTTTATATCGATTTTTCATAGTAATAATTTAATAAAAATGTATACTTTTAATATTATATTTTTTAGGATGAGTTTTCGAAATCCAACACGAATACTTAAAACTGATTTTTATTTTTGGTGTATGATAATTAATTATTAGATAAAAAATATAAATACCTACAAATTACAGCAGCAAAAACTAAATTATAATTAAATTTAAGTGAAATACCTAATGTAATACACAACATATTACGCGAAAAGCAAAATATTTTTTTTGTTTTTCAATTTTTTATTAACTTTGAGAATCTCTTTTTAGTGTTTTTTTTTTTTGAGCGGAATGCGTTTGATAAAAACGTGAAATTATATTTTCACGCTTTGTTATAAAAACTATTTGGAATATTATACTCAAATAACACTGAAGTATTTTAAAATATCTACCATTATATTATTACATTGCTAAGTTTTTATAGTTTTTATTATTATTTAATTTTTATGTTGTTATTTGATATGGCATACATGTTATATTATGTGTTTATAAGAATGCTAACGAAAAAAATGGCCCGTTAGCGAAAAATGTTCTACACATTACTTTTTATTATTATTGCTTTATTAATAGTTTTCTTTTTGTGGTTATTATCGTTTTAGGAACACTGTTAATATAATGGTTAATAAATAATAAGTGTTTTATTATTCAAAGTGGAAACGCGTTTGAAAGTTGTCGAGATTGCCGCTGGAAAACCCCTAAACCATATAATATTAGAACGCGAGGGCGAAAATCCAAACACGCTAAGGCCGTTGCGTTTTATGTAAATAATAACCTGTTTCGTTCTCGCGGTTCACAATACAGATCGAACCCGTGATAAATCGTGAAAAAATGACACGAACGGTTGAAAAATATAGATCACGCGTAAACGTGTATTGACCGCGCACGACATCGTATGTTTAATTTAATATTTTTTTATCTCTCGATAGAATCTAAACCGGTAAACCATCGGAATCGCGTCTTAAAAGTAGAATAATATCAAAACATAAGTGTAAGTCCTTACCCTTGGGTTTGCGCTTAGACTTGGCTGTCATGACGATCGAGACGGAACTATGACGCGTGATCAGTAGACGGTTTTAGGACGGTGCGCCTGATATCACCGGGATCGGCGAGGACGAAGACTGATCCAGTCTAGTCGCTTTGCACCTGTATTGGAATAATAACAAATCGGTAAATAAATGTCGCGGAGATGGATAATAGAGGGGACTGTGCGACGGTATTATATCGCGCCTTATTGACTTGCCATCGACCGACGATAACCGCGCGGAGGATGGGCCTGGGAGACCGGGAGTTGCGCGTGTGATCCGTCTCGTTTCGCTCACCTCGAGACGACGACGACCCGATTGTTTTCCTTTTTTTCGCCGACTACAGAGCACAACGACGTCGGCGGCGGGGCACGTCGTCGAAAATAATTTTCCGACGCAACTCGGTTCACACGCACACTACACACGCTGCGGGTGTGTAAGGTAATTTTTCAATTTGAAACGTTCGTAATAAAAAAATATAACTCGCGAGTGAATATTTCGAAAGAGTCGCTAGACTTTAAATAAACATCTACGTACACATTCCCGATCGAGCCCGTTACGTTTTACACACGAGGTAAATGTATTTTCATATTTTCTTTGTAGAAAAATCAAGTGGTAAACGTACGTATAATTAATCGTTCAACGGTACGTGTAATGGAATATACTGAGCAACGTCGTACGAGTTGATAGTGTCGAGATCTCTTGATTAAAAACCGTACAGAATAAACAAACAAAATAAATATGTCTCGATGGTACAGCGTTATCGCGGTCGTTTGTGAAATTGATACGTTTTATTACAAAGGAACAAGCAAAAACGTAATGATTTTTATAATTATTACAAGTATCGCAGGAGCTGATTTTTTGATTATCATTAAGGGGCATGACGCGACGTGATTGTATAGAAATATAGTTTTAATCAGAGTTGTATGAAAAAAAAATACAATAAAACATAATATCGTATAAACTCACCGGCTCTGTTTTAAACTACGACCGCCGCCAACCTGCTGCACTAATATTTTCCGAATTGTTTGCGAGCATTAGCGATTCCGTTCGTGAAACTGGCGACTTTACTGTCGGACGTGTTTTCATAGAGCACGAGTCGACCCGCCCAAGTCGACCGAGCGGCGCGGCGTTTCGAAAGTAATACCGAAAGATGGATTGTATTTCGCGAGACTTTGCGAGTCACTCGTTTACCTTTATCGCGCAGTCAATCGGCAAACCATCACGTGGGGGCGAGGGATGACTCGGGAATTTCGTGAACGGACTCGTTAAGTATTAAAACAATTGACTATGGACGATTGAAATTTTAATTATATAGTTCGATAACACGATTTCAAATTTCTAAGACGACCCGAACGGGGGGGAGGGAGGGGTTCGAATTCGTTGCCCACAAGTGGGCGGGTGCGCTTCGTGTACTACGCGATGAGCTATTGAGCAGTACCTTTGTTATGAAAAAACTTTCCGAGTAAAAACTTTTTTGAAAATTTATTATATACGCATTAATATAATTATTTTTTTTTTATCACTTTGTTCGTTTGTTTTCGTAAAAGTAATACAATAATACGTAATAATAATAATAACGATAAAATAATATAAAATAAATTATGTAAATATAAATACTCGTGTTATTTTATTATTAGATGACCTACAATGCGGCGCTATAGTATATTATAACTCAATGATGGAAACAAAACAAAAATAAATAGTGTATAACGACCGAGACGGCACTAATCATCGCCGGTAACGACGATTTACATAAAATATCATAATCGTTTATGAACAGATTTTTTTTTTCTTTTACTACGGAGTTTGAAAATGTACGCGCGATTTCGACGCGAACGAGGGTTTTATTGGCAAATAAAAATACGTCCGAAGAAGACCGAGAACGGGAATGCGTTATTATTGTTAATAACGACGTTTTATATTATCATCTGCCGTGCAAATATACATAGTATACAGTTGTATCGGGGTCAATATTGTTATTATAATGCTGCCGCGTCGAAATATTACCACTGCGTTTTCCGAACAATGAGTGCTGACGACTTGGCGAAACGACCGGGCGCGCGTTTTTGTACGGCAACGCCGAACTGAAATAATGTGACGCGCGCCGCGTCAGCGTTTCCTTTTTTCGCCGCCTTTTGTTTTGCAATAAAAACACTAACGACCGCTGTGATAACACTGCAGCTTTCGAATTTTATAAACGACCTACCGCGACACTTTTAAAAAACGTCTCGCACTGCCCGCCGCGTATCAATATAATAATTTATCGTCCGACGGCGTGCCCGCGGGGGCTCTTTGGTCTAGCGCAAAAAATGTTCTCGAGGCCCTCTTTTTATGCGTGATATAAAAAAAAAAAAACGAACGTCATTTTATTTCGTATGAATTACAACGCGTCGCTAAAAAGTCACTCGTTAAGCCTTTATTAATTTTAACGATTCGCCGAATACGAGCCCCGCGGGGGCCTGCAATAGTAATTATTATTATAATAAGGGAAGATCAAATAATTATGGCGTGACGACGAAACGATCGTCGATATCAAACACTACACGTGTTTTCATCGGGGACGAATGCGAGAGGCGACGAGGCGTTTCAGTGTGGAAAAAAAGCTCTTCGTCTGCAGATATATTACAGGAGAAAAACAATCGTCCGCCGGCCGCGGTGGCGCAACTGTTGGTTTTATAAAATATATATATACTGTGTCGGCTTGTTATTTTTATTTTTTTTTTCGCTCGCGCGCAGTTATCGTCCGATTAATCACGTTTCCTTTTGTTGTTTAGTACGTTATCCGACGTCGTCGCCTGGCCAGTGATTGCGACGGAAATAATCCAAGTGTTTTTTTTCAAATTTCGTCGCGCACACAACTGTTCGTTCGAATAATAATAGTAGTTACGACTAATAGCGATAATCGGCGTTCGTCTCGAACGTTATTGTTATGTTTTTACGCGCGCCCGACTCGTCGGGGTCATGGAAAATCGTCTATGAGGACCACACCCCTCACACAGATACGACCTCGTCCCGCGCGATTTAGGCGTGCTCGTCGTTTAAATTACCGCGACCGCCTTCGTAGAGTATACGAGTAGGTATACCTACGTGGATTTCCAACGTAATGGTTTTTTGTTTTCATTATTAAAATAGAGTATATACAATCTGTATTACGCATACGATAAGTAGTAAATATGATAACAAAAAAAAAAAAAAATGTTAAAAAATTGAATTTTAAAACGACCCGGTAACGTATCCCTCAATAACGAGGGATTTATTTTTCGTCACGAGTGATTCGACGAATTTGAGTTCGTATTAGGTACTCGGAAATATTAACGGCGAGGAACATTGTTGGGTTGTAATCTATTTATTTCGTAATTTTTTTATTCGCTCGTTTTTATTATTGTTTTATTAAAAGGTCGTGACACGACCGTGTCCGATTTAGTCGACGGATCGCGGGGAGGGTTTTAGAGACTATAAACGGGAAACTAAAATATTCGGGTGTAAACGTTACAGGTTATCGTGACGGTTGCGTTTCGATTCGGACTCGCGGTAGACAAAATATGACGTTTGAGAAAATGTCCGATGTTTACCGAGAATTCTCTCCGCGCAGCGCTAACCGCGTTTTCGACGCGTTGAAGTCAAAACTCGAACAATTTTCAAACAACTTTCAAACGTGTACGAAACAATAATATTCGAGAGACCGCCTCACATTTTGACACTGCGTGCATTGACTTCTATAAAGTTTACTTAAGACGCGTCCGTTTTCCGACATTTTTCTTACTGTTTTCTTTCGGCCACCGTCCGTCCGAGTTCCACGAAAACAAAACCCCACGCACGGCAGTCGAGAGCACATGCCGTTTTTGGCCTTTTCGGACTGACTAACCGAACCACTTCCATTGTTGACTATAAAGGTGCGTCATACCTTTGAACTGTCAACTCCGAAACACGTTTGCGTTAATTACCACAAAATAGTTTTTTTTGTTTTCCAAAGGCGTAAACATACAGCAGGCTTGAAAGGACACAGCACCCGAATACGATTTTCGACTGATTAATAAACCACAACGTGTATATATTAGGCGAATATTTTATATGGAATATTATGGCGATCCTTTTTCGAGTCAAATGCCAACGATTATCAATCGAAATTTGTTTAAACTGTACTTGTGCCTCCCTCCTCCCCAAAAAAATGCCTCTTTATCAAAGATAATAGAGTGACTACGCCGATGACTTTGAAAATATAACAGCACGTAACAATAAGAGTTCAATAATTTTAATTTTAGTCGCAAATAGTAATCGAAATACCATGCATATTAAAACGTCACGTTCAATTGTCTTGTAGGTAACTAAAAAATAGAATAGATATTATAGTCGTAAATAATAAATAATTCATATGTTTTCTTCATTTTTTTTTTTTGTTTTGTTTTATTCGTTCGATAAATTCTATTTTATTCGCGCGCCAATGACATTCGGCCGACGTGTCTCCACCCTTGGCACGCGTGCCGTAGATTCGCCACCCCCGACACCATCGCGCGAAATGGTTCGCAAATTGAGACGAATTATTCAAGTATTTCGTCGGAACGACGGACGGGAACATTTCATTAAAAGCATCGTGTCATAGATTATAATATATTATACACAGATATTATACACTATGGGCGATTTGGAAACCGTCAAAGTCATAACGAGACGTGTCAACGGAGAGCGTGGTTTGTTCGTCTGTCGAAAATATAATCGACGATTCGGTGGCAGAAAGTGTTTGAGAGCGAGTCAATTATGGCGTGTACGCGTAGCTATAAAGTATTTTTTATGAATTTACGTTTCTCAAGCCGTAAACGTCTTCGAAACCGCTCGCGCCTCGGAAAAATTACCGTCGCGCGATAAATTTATACGCGCGTTATTATATTATACGATATCCATAACGCTTTATCGGTCCGACGTGTTGTGTTCACGCGTTCGTGCGCCATTTCAAAAGACGAGGCTCGTTCGAGGTTGGCAAAACTTTTCCCTATGTGTTGCGCGAAATCGTTAAAAATTATACCGCCATAACAATTCGATAATATTCTGCCGACGAGTATACGCGTACCGTGTGTGTACGTATGATGTATATAAGCGCGCGCACACACTGGTGGCATATATTATGTGGTTTCGTCGCAACGTTTCCTACGCGTATATATACGTATATATATAATATATATATTATATACTTATATACTTATATATACAACACAGAGACGGTAAACCATCACGTACAGACTTTGCTAGAGAGTTTCGAAAATACGTTTCACAAATTCGTCGATATAATATTATTATTATTATTGCGTTAGATCGATAGAATTCATACCGTCTCGATCAAATCGCCTGTGGATCTGCAAAGACAACCCGACGAGAAAAAAACCAAGTGACGACAACGGCGGCACGTGGTCACGTAAACAAATTCGCCGCTCGTTTTGCATGATCCGTGACGCCTTCGATGACGTTTCGATGTTTCCGACTGATCGCGAGATTCCTCCGAGCCGCAGCGTTACTCATTGTTATCGGTGTATCGGAAAATGTTTAAGACGCGTCACCGGCCGGTTTGCGAAGACGAAAAAAAACGATACGCACGGCTTATTCAATTGCGTGCCCGCGTAGAGCCAAACACAATCGACGGGGCTTGTCGAACGGTCGAGGATTTTTCGTACGACGACGTCTTCGCTCGCCCGTGTTTTCTGAATCCGACGAAATCGACTTGAAACGAAATATCGACAAGAGAATCTGCGCGAGAATTTCGGGATATTTATCAGCACGTGCTTTTAGTCGATCGCGTGCGCTGGGTATACATCTTATATTCATATAGTTCTAGACTCGAGTCCGTATTGTAAGGGATAGGCTTGAAATCCATACGGTACAATAGTGTGACCACGAACAAAAATAAAACCGTGCAAACGTCGCGTTTTTCAAGGTCGAAATTACAATTTGAGCACTACACACACCTGGCCGCATTGTACCTGTTCGTAAAACATTTATATTCTTATTCAAATAAAAAAATCTAAATAAATGGCAACGTTGCGGCGAAAAATCGTTATTTCGACAGTTCGTTTTTCGCCAACCGAACACGAACGACGAACGCGCCGAAAACGTGCGCGCCGCGAGCGATCGCTAAATCGATGTCAAACACCGATATCGATCGCACGCCGATCGATCTCATGCGCGATTCGAGACCGTAGTAGGCACCTATTGCGCGTGTGTTTTCGACATTTTGGAGAACGCCCAAGAGTCGGCGGCGTGCGTGCGGAGGCGGTTGTCTTGTCACTCGAAAACGTCGAGAAATCGCCGACGGAACACGTTGCGGGACGGACTGCGCGCGGGAAAAGTAAAATAAAATCGAAACCGACCGGTCGGTAAAAAAAAAAATTGCCTAAAACTCGCGACTCGCGCCGAGAGTAGGTTTCGCGGAAACGCAAACGCTATCGGTCCGTTTCCGTCCGGTGCGACTCGTCGGCCCGTCCTGACCGGATAACGTTTCGACCGTATTTCGCGCTCGCGACGATTGTTTCGAATGATTCGATTATTGTGGTTATTCTGGTCGTCGGGCGCGTTCTCGGTAGTCGGATCAAGGCGGCCCGCGTCGCAATCGATCGCCACGCGGCGATAATATTTCGCCACCTTCCGGTGACCGAAAAATCGCCGACGCCACGTTCGAAATAATCTGCGCGACGGACTCTTTGTGTTCACAGCACAACTCTTTGTGTTCACGCAATTTGTTTTCGGACACATCGGAAATCGACGTGTATATCGTTTATTCGATTGTATTACGCCGCCAGTCGTCGACCGTAAGAAAAAGTCGACGCGACGCGTTTTTGCGGAGACGTGTCCGGAAGTTACATCGGTCGGTGCGAAAACAAACATAATATTACAAAACAAACAGAACAGTATCAATAATGACTTAATTCAACAGATGGCTTTTACGATTCGAAAAGCAATGTCTTAACGTCTCGGGTTTTAATCCAAGCGCGTAATATATTTATAGTGCTTACCGCCTATTTTGGATTTGTTTTTCGAAAATCTCTCCGTCTCCCCGCGCGAATACGTATTGAACCTAAGTGACTTCCTTGTTATAAAAAATTCATTTTTTAATGGGCCTACAGTGTGCACTTTTAAAAACTACTTATAAATGTTTTAGTCATTACGAGCCCGCCAAACGGTGCTCGGTTTTTCGTCGCTGATTATCTTGACGATTATTATCGTTTAATACAAAACTTTTCCACCTAAATAGAAAAAAATAAAAATAAAATCGTACTAATTTATAGTGCTGTTTTTTTTTTTTTGTTTTCATACTTTCACGAAAACTCAGGTGGTGTGTTCGCACACTGCTACTTTCCTTCTCCCCTTCAGGCGTCCCGGCACTTTTAATTCAATTATTATCAACTAGTTGGACGATTTTGACCGCGAGCAAATTAAACAACGAACAATTGGCAATTAATACGCCGACGTGTCATTGTGATGTGTTTCCAACTTATTCATCAGCGTCAATATTCATCGAAAAAGAAAACCGAACGCGTCCTTAGGCTTTATATTATTCAAACGCAATATCGTAGGAGACAAAGACGTAAACGCGGGGGGGGGGGAGGGGGTACGAAAGAAGGCGAACTCAATGAAAAGCTATGCACCCTTGATTTTTTTTAAATTAAAAAACAAATTAAAATAGAATAGACGAAAAAGTAATTATTTGAAATTCATTGAAGTGGTTCAATTTTATTCAGAAAAACATAATATCACGAGTAAGACACGGATTTTAATGCAAAAAAAAAAAACGAATTTATAAAAATAAAAATACGTGCCATTCGAAAAAAACGAACATTTCAAAACACCCAATACTGTTTTAATTTTTTTAATTCTATGATGTATGAAACGAGTTTTGCGCTTTGATAGCATAGTTTAAGATCGCCAAAAAGAAAATAGAGTTTCATTTTCAATCCACTCCTGATATAGTTATAATACTCATGATATATGAATTAAAGCAATTAATTATATAAAAAATCGTTTCGTATTGATTTTCTGTTCATAACAACTTTTTATAGATTATTCAATTTACAATTTAATCATACCAGACTATTATTTCTAGCTCGATTCTATACGGGTGAGGTGAATATTACTTGTGTAAAAACTACACGTCAAAATAACGGAGTTTCAAAAATAATATTGTCCATGCGAATAACGTCTGTTCCTATAGTGACTTTAAACTGGAATAATTGCGTTATTTTAACGCAATAAAAACGAGAAAATAGAAATAAGTTTACGTACGTACTTTGAGATGTAAAATTCGTTTCTGTCGCTAGACATCCAAAATCGATACGGCAACAATCGACCGTGAAGTACATCACAACCGAATTCGCTACGCTACGACAACATTTAATTCAGACGTTTAATATTCGTGAAAAAAAAATTAAATTCAATCGGTTAAACTTAAAACTACGATGCGCACAAACCAACAAAGTGTTTTGGACGACCCCGTGTCCGACGGCGGCGGTTTGAACAAGACTTAAACGACAACGATTGATCAGAGAAAGCCGTCGACTCTTGTCCTACGTAATCGATTTCGCCTGGTCATCTCTACTTCCGGGTTCACCATTGTATCGCCGGGTAGCAGTAGACGAGCCGGATTCATTCTTTTTGTTTATTTGAACTTCGAACGAGACCAATATTCACCATCATATCACTGTTTCCGCACAGCGATACGCGTAACAGTCGAGCTAGAAGAAAAAAATACGAACAGCCAAAGAGTTATTCAAACATTCAACGAACTATCAACGGGCCGAGAAAGATTACACATACCAGCAGCATTATTTACTCCAAAAGTTCAAGTGAGACACTACTTCTCTTTCGTCGCTCCCTAAAGCCGCCGCCACTGATGACGTTGTCGATATAAATCGATGAGATTTTTATCAGATTACACGCATGAAAAAGTGGTCCATCCGAGAAAAAGATGAAACGTTCGAGTTACGTTCGTAAACAGGAGACGACGTCCCGCCGAAAATATTCAGTTAGACCTATCGATAAACATTACCACGAAGTTATTGAATATAGAGCTTGTTGTATGTACCCTACACTTGTACGTATACGCTGTACACACCGAATAACACATAATTCCCTGCAGTTGATAATAATAATATTATGTCGGTAGTTTATTAGTCGATTGTATTGTGTTTAGGGCGCATATTCGTTGTTATTAGATTTTCGCTGTACACGGTCGACGTATTAGTTATTTGTTGTCCGCGAGTAAAACAAGTCGACTACACAATGTTTACGGCAGTGCGTTTCAAAAATTATCGTCACCATTGTAGTTGTTGCCGTGGCAATATGGATTCCGTTATATCGTCGACGCAGAGTGCCGCCGACGAGCGACTGGCCTCGTCCGGCAACAGTCAGCTCGATCCCTTAGTCGCATTCTGACACGTTTCGGCACGTCCGAACCTTTAACCCGTTCGATAATGACGCCCAGACCGGCAAAATCGGTCCGGCGGGTTCGAAAGAATTGCGCGCTGTGCGAAAAAAAAAAAAAAAATCCCGACGCTGACGTACGAGCGTGTTTTTATTTTTCAACTGCCTAACGAAAATCGTATCGTTCGTTAATTCATTAGGCTCTATTGTGTGCCGCGCGACGAAGGTGGAAAAAAAACGCGAAAACGGCGTGTGCTCAAAACGCAAACGACAGTTTGTATTTTAGTTTTAGCAGTAACGCTGCGACGAGACGACAATTTTCGCTCGACAACGAATGATTGAAGTTTTTAAATTTTCCCCGTGATTTTCGAATCAAACGAAATCGGACGAGGTGACCGATGTAATAATGTAATTGTTAAACTTATTTTGAAAAATATACCGGAAACGATTCGCCAAGTTGAAAACCCGACCGACTCTTCGAGTCAAACACGCAATGACGCGCGCACGCAAATACACAAACAATTAATTAGTTAACACATCGTAATAAAATCAATACGTACACATCAATCGCTTCGCTCAGAATCTAAAATCGACGCTACAATTATGTGGATTTTTTTTTTCTTTCATTACTTTTATCCGTCGTGATCGTTGAAAATACCAATCTATAAAAAAAATACAGATTTCAAATAAGTCGAATATTTAATAATTATATTAATCAATAACATTTCAATCGGTCGAATTCGATTGGAATTTCGATTAAAATTTCGATCGACAGATTTTTTTTACGTCATCACTTTTATATTTACGCAACGTCGTGACGATCGTCACAATCATAATAATATTTTATATACAAATTATACCTATGTCCCATAACGCATTGGTCCACACACCACGAACCGTCTAGCGTGAACCTTTTTGTTCGGCCAAGTGTGCCCGAGTCAGACATATATATAATATATTCCTCAGAGAAACGATTCTTAATGACCGCCGCGAAGTGCATTTAAACGCCGGGGACGTTTCGGGCGAGGGATGTGCTTTATTCGGTCCTTCTCTAAGTACGCATCCTATAATAGTGTAAGGAGCGAGACCAAATACAAAACTAATCAGTATTCAAGATTATTGGGGCAAATATAATGGCACGACGACGAACCAGCCCAACAACAGTTTAGATCCCGAAGAAAAGATTGATTGAATAATATATATTATATTAAAACGTGTGTACACAGAACGTCCATTAAATTAGTCGAGGTCATTGCATGCTTTTGAATAATGCTCCGCCACCGTCGCCTTTGCTAAAAAAAAAAAATAAAAAAAAAATCTATATTATGTATAAAAATTGCAGACAAGCTCATTGTTATGATATAATTTATTATATATATATATATGTACATGGGTTAGGATGTTTATTCACTGAAAAAATGAATAAATGCGTTTACAATTATGCACTTAAAAATATCTTAACGTTGTAAAAAGTTGAAAATTATGCGTTGAAAATGAAATAAAATAAACGATAAAACTTTGCGCTTTGAACATGGAAACAATTATTGTATTCGTAAACTGCGTTTGAAAAATCTAAATACTCACAATCTATGCTCGCCGTATTGATTCGTAATTATTCTGAAATATGACATTGGTACGTGTCGTATTTGGAATATTTTAATCGAGAGAAAATCACGTTATATGACGATGGTTTGTTTTCGATTTTCTCTGTGTGATAAAAGCAAAAAACGCATTTATGTTTTTTTTTTAAAATAATAATAAAAACATCGGTTTTCAATCGGGTTCAGAGCGAATTAACGAAACACATACGACATCGTCGGTTCTCTCGGCATTTCGCCCACGAAAAAACCCGAGAGTAACCCAAAACGTACGGTAATAAATAAAAACGCGAAAACTGGGAGAGATAAAAATCGGTTAATATTTTGAGAACGGATTTCCGTCTGAGAACGAACGTAACAACAGCAGGACAGCTTCGAACGTTATACATATCGCGTCTCGCGAGTCGAGTACCTGACGTGTTCTACGGCGTTATGTCGTCTGAAATTCCGAACGGCGGAATTTCCTTTTCGCGTGTGCGACGCGATATAGGCGTTACATTGTAGAGCGTCGAGAAAGAAATTTAAACCCTACATAATTCAAATCAGAGTGCGCACATCGACTGCGGGCGGCGGCGCGTCACAAATCAAACGCGTTCGACGAAATAATATATTCGGCGGCCGCGAACGGTAGACAGTGGTGGTAAATCGCTTTCTGCGATTATAAATAAATTTATATTTTTTATTATTTATTAACATAGCCGTCTGGACCCCCCCCCCCCCAAATTTCTATAGTATTTTACAAATGTTTAAAATAACTATTTATTTTTAATACAAACATATATATTTTCAGTTATAAATGGCTTAAACTCTAATTAAATTAACTGTTGACTAATATGAATCATATCATCATATGCAAATATTATTACTTCGTCTAATAATAGATTATTATCGATAGACGAAGGAAAAGACCGCTATCGTCGCGGGTTTTGAATTTGTGTATGTTATCAATTCATTTTGTTTTTATGTTTTGTATAGTGTAAGGTGGCAAGATGTCAAAGTAATTTTGTTTATTTAATTATAATATATTTTATTAAAAGAAGATTAAAACTTTTTTGGTCTTATTTTTAATCAAATTTTAAAACCTTAATTCAGTAAAATTACAATAAACATATTTTGGACCCCCCCCCCCCCGAAAAATATTTCTGGATACGGCCTCGAACGACGGGCACATAAAAGATTTGATTTTCCAACCGAAACGCTCGAAAGTAAGCGCTGTGCATTGTGCGCGGCATTAGGCCTCGGCAATACAATATAAATATCATAATATATATTATGTATTCCGCTCAAAGGTAGAGGCGCGCAAATTTTCGTACGGTTATATTTGCGGCGGCGGCGGGAAAACGAGGTCGAGCACGCGTGAAAATCGATATTTACGCATTTGAAATTGTTCGGAGATTGCCGCGCCGGGAAAAGGCGACAATAATAATAATAATAATAATAATATAGGTGCTAGGCGGCGTGGAGAATTTGCCGGCGGCCGCGATGGGCTTTTGCGGCGGGCGCGGTCGAAAAATTACGACTCCGGCGCGTTTAGCGTTCCGACCGGGGCGGGCGGGTCGCGCGACCGTGCGGTTTCCGAAACGCCGCCGCCACCGCGGTCTTGATGAAAATAAAGGAACCGGCCGGAAACAAAAGTTCCGCCGGGTAGATTCGAAAGCAATGTCGTGTACGGCGCAAATAAATCATCGCGCGTTCGGAGAAGAAGAAGAAGAAGAAGAAAATTATTACGAGTGTGACACGTCGTCTCTCGGCGACGTATACCCGACCGTGATGTATACGCGGCAATTTAATTACGAGTAGGTGCTCGCCGCCGCCGCCGTAAACCTGCCGGTCGGGATTTTTATTACGGTTTTAGTTTCGCGGCGCGAACTGTGTGCGATACGAAAGCGATTTCGCGCGAAGAACTCGCCGCGAGTCTTAATAAAACGCGATCGTTTCGCAACGATAATATCGCGACGTCGACACAGCGGGGGCGTATTTATGGGAGGGGGGGGGTAGAGAGTTGGGATCCGAGAGCCTCCCCCCTGCAGGAATGTGTCCGGGAGAGTTTTGGAAAATCGGTATAATAATTCAATGTCTTCGTTTTATGTTTAATTATAAAATGCCGTTTTATTCGTTTTCACGGTTATGCGACGGGCGTGTTTTTATAGTTTTCGGACCCTCGGACTACGATTTAAGATAGTAAATATTAGCTCGCATCAAAGCTCAAAATAGCGTGCTCCGATGACCGTTGATATCGCGACGGGATTATAATACGATTGTCGTTTATGGTTTTAGACGAGTTCACAAGTTCTTATTTATAGCGGTACGGCGAAAAACAAAGAACATGCTTGCGATAAATCTGTAAATATAATACTTTGCGTTTTTTTTTTTTTACTTACTAGTTGGTTTTTTGTATACATTTTGATCAACCTCTCCCGAAATAATACGCTGCGGGATACGGCGCGTGGTCAACAGTGACAGACGCAGGGCCAGGATGCCGGGTGTCTTCGAAATCCTATAGAAATTCCTTTGAAAAATACATTCGTGACCTGAAAAATAAATAAATTAATAAATGTCCGTTAAAAATGTATCGGCGATTTAATAATACCCTACTGAAATAGACGATCGCGCAAACGAAAGAAAAAACTTTGTGCGACTTGAAAATATTCGTAATATATTTTGTAATTATAAACTATGGTATTTATACTCACTGTAGTATGACGATTTTTTCCTTTTGATCAGTATACATCGACTCGAAGGTGTACAAAATACGATATTGAAATGTAAAAAATGCCCTTGAAAAAATTAAAAAATTAATTATTTGGATCGGTATACGTTATTTTTAGTTAGGAAAAGACGTTCTAAAACAAAAAGTCATCAGACGCGCGTATAAGCTATATAAGTATGACGTCATCGAAATCATAATAAATTTAATATCATACGTCGTGGTGTTATACTATATTTATCCAAAGCCGGTGTTTGATTCTTTCCGAAAATGTTTTTCACGTCTATCGAAAAACGAACAAACGCCGATTGTTTTGGTACGCCTACGAGGAATTTGTCCAAAACGAAATAGATAAAACCGGGGTGTTGGACGAGTGTGTCATAAATCTCGACATTTTTTCGCGTGACCTCTTCACAGTATCACACCATTAATCGGCGCGGGGAATTCGACGGCAAAACGACCTCTCTAAAACATAACAAGACGAAACGTTTATTCGATAGATGACTGACTCTCAGAGCGCTCCCTCCGCGCCGCGCGAGGACAACAAAACGATAATAAAAAAAAAAAAAAAAAATAAAAAATCGTGCAGACAAAGAAAATATACCATTGTAAAAATGCAATACGCATTCTCCGTTCCAGTAGAATATTTCGATGGGAAAAAAAAAAGAAAAAGAAACTATAATAATAATAGTATCACAGCGAGCCGTCAGTTGTGCCGAGAATGCTTTTTCGTTCGGATTCCTTTCGATCCGATCGCTTAAAAAAACCTATCGCATTATAACGCCTATTCGACGCCGAGACTGTTGGCTTTTCGTTCGATTCCTCCGGAGTGCTACTAGCGCATTGGGGACGACGATGACGACGACGACGGTTGAATTGATAATAATTTTGCGTTTTTCGCAAAAGTTTTTTAATTATTTTGAAATCCATCAAAAAGTTATAACAGTTTAATAAAACCGTCCGTTGTCCTAAACATTACTACTGGTTTTGTTTTTTTTTCTGTTAAGAAATATATAGTATTAAATTTCTAAACATAAGTTTAGACACCTTTCATACACACCGTCACGCGGCAGTCGGCTTTTCGCCGTGACTGGCACGCATCAGTTTAATTACGTGTTGATTTTAGATTTTAAATAAGCCAACATGTTGAAATAGTTATTATTATTTCATTTCATATAAAATTTCACATCGAGGCTGGAATTGACTGCGAATATATTATGACATTTACTATTAATTTTTTCTTGTTCTCATCCTTGACGAGATCAAATTATAATAAGTAGGATATCGATATTATTATAAGCAGCTGTGTTAGGGGAACCAAAACTACCGACCTTCAACTTAACACCCCGAGTCACGCTTATTTATATGATTTCAAATAATTTCGACGGATATTATATATTTCGATTTTGTAAATTTTCAAATTCATTATCAGTTGAATTTCGTTTTCATATCTATTGGACTCCGCTCGTGTCCGTCATAGTCCCCGCCAAGTTCAACAACGTTTGTTGTCATGAAATGATATTGTTCTGAAATTTAATTTTCCACATTATGTCGTTTAAAACATCGAAAACTTATTATAGTTTTACATTAAATTTAGACTCATAATAGAGAGAGCATCGATTCAATTTACGATACTAAATACGATATTATATCACTATAACGTTATGCGTGTCATACCCGTCTCGATCGAATAGACAGCCGTCATCGTCGCGTTTATATTACATAATATCGCGTTACCTATTTGCAGCGGTACCGCTCGCCGGACAGTGTTCGTATCGATAACGATTTCCCGCGCCATTGCGAACGAAACGAATGAGATAAATAACGCAATAATAATAATAAAAAAAAAAACAAACAATTAACCGTAATCGTACACACGCTTTTCGTAGTGTTTTATTTGAATAATAATAGGTAGGTAATTTACACGACGTACCGCCTCTCTGCCGCCGCGCCGCCGACGTTGTTCGTTAAAAAGTCTATCGCTTTTAAATGCGCACAAAAGCGGAGGTAGGCAGGTATACGATATAAATTCATGACCGAAAAAACGTTACGGTCGTTAAAAACGTAGAAAACAAAAAAATAAAAATATCATTGTTTTAAATTCATAATTGTATATTATAACGAACGCGGCCGCTGCCGATTTGCATAAATCAAAACGCCGGCCGTTTCGCAGCGCTCGCGTTGATTCCCCGCGGCCTCTTAAACATTTCCGCCCGCTCCGCGCTGGTACGCGCAATTCGCTCCTTTTGAATGCGACCGTGTTTTTACACGTATTGAATACAAAACGGTAAGGACATGTCTTAATCACGCGCGTACGCCCGTCGTTAATGACTATCTACCTACCTATACGCGCGTATCCGCCATACGGTTACCGACGTTCCGCGTGGCGGGCGCGGGCGAGACGTGCGTCAGCGCCAGTCGACGTTTCTTTTATTTTTTATTTTTTTCTCCCTCCCCTTTTGCAATTCGATAAAACTTTCACCCGGTTAACCGGCTGCTCCACTGCAGCAGCAGCAGCGAATACGATAATTATTATTTTCCAGTCGCGTTGATCAATCGCGTCGCAGGTCCTTATTCTCTCCCCCTTTATCGTCCCGTTTTATTTTTCCCCGCGCAAAGTGCTTCGCCGGTCGACGGAACGATCGGTCGACGTAAATCCACCGATATTCACGCCGCGCCGCCGCCGCAAACGCGTGATTGAATATTTTACGCGCAAATATCCCGATTTCATTCACAACAAACCCGTACAATATACGTCACATTATAATATAATACCTACGTCATATTACGATAACAATAACCGAACCGTAAACGTACACGGCCACACAGCCGTGGGCCGGCCAGTCTGTTTTGGACATTTGGAAACCTATATCGACGGAGAAAATATTTCTGAACACTGTCGGATCACGATGATCGACTCTCGCGCCCGATCGCATAATATATTATACGTATATATACTCGCGCGATCGATGACTTGTTTGCTATTACGATAAACTACCTGCCCGCTAATCTCGCGACTATTATCATAATGTAAATACTACGAAAACAATTTGATCAGTCTTTAAACTCCGGCTTTGATTAATTGATTTATCATCGGACTTTGGACATTGACAAATCGTCGGAGGATCGTTTTGCTCCTCGTTCGTGCGCAAGGTGAAACAATAATGTATAAAATATTAGTGCCTCCTTGGGGGCGGAATAGATAGTGTTTGCTCTCGGGGTCGCAAACGTTCTATAATATACTGATATTAAAGTAGTATGTATATATGCCGCGGAGTCGCGCCGTGATCGCCGTCGAACGACGCATATAAGAACGCCGCGATTCGCAATATTTTCGCTAAAAAAAAAAAAAAACCGCGTTCGCATAAACACGAAATAAAGCCGGGGAAAACGTTACGCGCGTTGTGTTCTATTACTCGCACTACGCGCAAAGACGGGCGCGGCAAAAAGGGTATTCGCAATCCTATTGTCGTTAATGCACTCTTATACCCGCGCAAAGTCCGAAAATCGATCGGACGGATTTCTAAATTCCCGATCGGTCATTCCGTTGGTCACCTGCAGACGTGTCGCCGACACACGGCCGTCGAATAGTCGTTACACTTATCATACAAACACTATATATATCGATTCTCGTCTTATCTGCCTACTCGTAGGCGTGCAACATTTTGACACGAGATTGGAATTTATTGATTTTTTAATTAATCGAAATCGTAATAACAATAAAATACGAGACGAATAAAGGGGTCCCGTGGCGCGGGATTTGAAATCTTAAAACACGCGCTGTTATTGAATTGAATTAATGATTAATATTGAAAAATCAAAGGAAATATTACTAAACCGACGATAATGACGGCGTACGTGTATCTAACTATTATAATTAGGTTTATTACGTACGTGACCGTACTAAAATGTGTCGAATAATTTAGATTTTATTTTTTAACGCGAGTGCGACTCGCAGGAAGAACTCGTCTATTCCGCCTCGTCTCGGTACGCACAGAGCCGACCAAACACGGCTATACGAATTTGAAACGTTTTCGTATTATGATATAATACGTATATCAAACGTGTTTGAGTATAATAAAAAACGGATAAAACAAAAACGCCGTAATTAATCATATTTTCACTTTGTGCTCCGTGTGCGGCCGGATTCAAAACTATGTATACTCATGTGAAACGGTTTCCAGTCGTACGTCTGCGAGTAATTAATATAAATAATATTAGACCGTATAAATGCGTATTTTTATAATTAAAAAAAAAAACAAAAGGAAAAAACAGAGAAAAAGTCGGACGTGCGAATGCCACGAGCGAATGGCGCGTGTTATTGATCCGACGTGCGAGCGATTCGGATAGACCACCAGATGCCTATACGTTTTATTGGAGCTGGCGGCTGCCGAGTACGTATGAAGACTAATATACACACATAGCAGCGATATTGCGCGATTAAATATATAGTGGCGAACGATTTTTTCGCGTTCGGACGAACGACGCGAACAGTTGTCGCCGTGATATTTAATAAATACGATCCGTCGTCACAGGGCCGCACACACGGTGGGACGGAGTCTTTAGAATCGTTTCTTTTAATTGGACGTTTCGATTTACTGTCGATTCACGCGAGATCGATTTGGGGAGAAGAAGCTCGTTTGCATCGATAAATTTCGTCCGATAAAAACATAATCCGTTTGGGTAATACACGATCTATACACGGCACGCAATGTGTGTACTTAATTTATTATTATGTATATCAATTATTAAATTATTGTTATCGCAGTATTGTACGAGTTTATTGGTACATTTTGACGCGACGAATCTCACGTAAACCGAAAACGCGAGTCTGTGAGTAATTTTAGTTGCGTTTTTATTTTTTTCAACGAGTCGTGTATGTGAAAACCTCACGTAATAATGTCATAACGTTAACGTGTATTGACCCATCTATTATGTGTTTAAGAGTCGACTTAACAATCGAGACGAAAAGACGTAAGGATCGTATTGCGGTCGATGATTATAAATTAAGTAAAGTTGAAAGTCTTAGAAAGCGCTTTGGTTTTTTTTTTTCTGTCGAATAAGCAGAAATGTATGAAATTATGCGCTCCGAAAAACAAAAAAAAAAATTCATTTTTTTTACCATACGGTGAAGTACGCGACAGCGCGCTGCGGAAAATCGGAAGGAAAACGCTGTTTCATAAAAAGTTATAAATCGGTCCAAACCAGACCATTGATTTAATACAGTCTTGGTGAAAATTCGGTCCAGACGGGTCACGAAATTAGATTTATGTGAATCGATTCATAAAATATCGATAAACGTTTGGAACAACTACAGATACGTATCCCAGGGGACTTTAAGGGCGACCACTTCCGGCGGTACTTTCACAGGGATATTACTGTTTCATACAGACAAGTCGTATCACAAAATTGTTTGATTCGTACTCGCGATCCTCTTATTATTATTAGGTACCTTTTTCATTTGTCGATTTTCGTCGACAGCCCAACACTCACTACAGGGTTGATCGAGTACTCGCGCTTTGTTGTTTTACCCCGTTAAACCCGTTAACCCCGATCGAATCGTTTAACATATTTGTATAAAATGAAAATACAATTATTTTTTTCCGACAGTTGTCAACATCCTCGCGATATGATCATGCCGGAGGCGGTAACATCAAAACGGCCGCGGGGCGTCAAAATCGTTAATTAATTTCAGAACGAATCGACGCGTCGATATTGTGATGCGTACGACGACGATCGCGTCGGCGAGTCAATAAAAATCAAAAGAAATTTGATTCGAATATCATATTTATGGCCAACACGCGATCGATATATTTTACGTATAATGTCGTCAGCCTCAAATAGTCAAATGTCAATAGATATTACAGGGCTGTTGTTCGAAACGATGCGATTTCAAACGGTCGTATATTTTAACGTTTCAGGGGTCGAGAGTAAGTAGAACAATATTAATAATATAATATGTTACGTTTGATAAAGAGAATAACATTTGGAATTCGATTAATGGCGGTGTACTTACATAAATGTTTTACGTGGCTTCCCATGGTCACGTCGAACGACGACGTCTAGTCGGTAGTCAAATTCGTCCAGCACTTGTCGCAGCGCGCGTCTCTTGTAATCGACTCCGCCGTTGTAGTAATTCTATCTGTCGACTCGTCCAGAGTTCGGGGGCAATCCGCAAAGTGTCAAGTTATCGGGCCAAATCCGACGAGGTTTTCCTTTGCACAACACCATGCAGACTGCAAATTGATTTCTCCGAACCGCCGCCGCCGCAGCGGGCACTGTGAACGATCGTCGGCACATCGATCTCGCGACCACGACGAAGATTGCGCGTTGCATTACGAGGACCTAAAATCGAGCAAAGTGGCACGCGCCGTGTGCAGCGGTAAATTAAAAACTGTGCAGCGCTGTTATTCATGTTGTTCTGAAGCAATTTTTAAGTGGGCGTCTCTCATATTATTATTCGTTTATTTGTTCGATGTATGTTTTCCAAAAAATTTTTAATTGCGACGTTTTAAAAACACAACTGTTGTACATAACATAAACGTTGTCGCCCGAAACCATTCAGGATTCGTTTTACGTAAAGATAAAACACGTCTTGTTTATTTAAATGTAATCTACATTCAACGGTTATTAGTATTGGTCGGTTAGAAAAAAACAGGCGTCCAATAATTCTATTGAGCATTATATTTTTAATAATAAACTATAACTTAACCAAGACGGTCGACGTATTATAGATTGTATTTTAAAATAAGTCACGGCTAATAGTTGTAATTTATAGCTACCGGAAACGTTGAAATTACACGAGTAATTCGAACGCACAAGTCCGGGTCTAATATATTTCAATGTGTCTCGATGAGTGGGAGGATCGCGTCGTACACACTAGGAAAACACGTGAAATGTATGCACCGCGTCGAGCGGATTATCATTATGTTATCGATCGGAGTTTTGAAAATCGCCACGGACAAAACGCTTCGCGTTGTCCGGTCGACATGTTTGCATTGGAGACCGACTGCTTATAGCCGTAAACGATAAGGGTAATTAAAGAAATTTATGACGTTCTAAAACTTCCCTTCTGTTTAGTCATAGTTCACGATTCGATAAGATAGAGTTTATCATTAAACGACCGTTTGAAATTTGATGAATCGTTTTGAACAACACTGTAAACCTTAGACGGGGGCTCTTTAGAACATAATCTAATTCGCGAACGGGTTTTCGGTGTGAGACAGTGTCGGTTTTTTACTTGGAGGAGGGGGGGGGGGTACGAAATAGCGTTCCGTGATATAGTACAACCGTTATCCGAAGGAACCCGACGACGGTCTAATTCCCCATCGCCGATCGTTCCGGATCGTTAAAAGTTGCAGACCAATCGCGTGAAAATAACTATAAACTACCGAATTCAATATGGTCGTTTTCCACCCGAAACCGATTTTTCAGTAGGTAAAGTTTTTTAAAAAATGTGGCCTGCCGACGAAAACATTATCTAACAAATTTCCGATCGAAAGCCAACTCCGTTGTCGTTCCGATAACTGACACTGCGAGAGGACATGTTTTTTTTTTTTTTTAGGACGCGTCATAATTGTAATTTTAACAGGCGCGTGCGGAGTACGAATAAGGATCGTAAAAATAATTTACCGAAAAAAATATTTATGAGGACGATGTGGACATTCCTCACGTCCGTCGGACATTTACCAACACTCGCGTGTGCATAATAAATCTCTCCAGCGTCACAACACAAACGTCCGTCTCGTTTTCGAGATTCCAAAGTACCGATCAATAAAGCGCAAACATTAAGTACAGTAGCGCCTCGTTAGTGCCGACTTGAGACGTGGGATTCGTTGGATTGCCGGGGAGGGTTCGACCGAAACGAACAAATTTCGGACCGTCAACGCGACCAAATGTATTTAGTAAGAGTGTAAATCCAATTAAATTTACGTCGCGACGAAAAGCGTCGGTATATTCAGTGATACATTCGTAAAAGTCGTATTGAGAGTATACGCTTCAGAAAATTTTGAAAACGTAACGCGGCAGAATAAACTCGCCACAACCCCCCTTCATACCGACCGCGATATCGTCGTGTATTTTCCATCTTATTAATTGTACTCCCCTTTAAAACCGCGTCGACTATACGCGTTGTTTTAATGAAATATTACGTGAAAACATTTTCCGATTTTTTTTTTTTTTGTCACACTAGAAGTTTCCCCTATAAAATATACCAACGAATACAAAATAATTACGACAACAATAATGTAAATAAAAACGGTATTGACGTCGTAATATCTACTGTAAACATTTTGTACTGTGCATATATGTATAACCGAGTGTGTCGAATAAAAACGTTTGAGTATACTGACGAAAAAAACTAAGAAGTCGTTATAAAAAGACCTAAATCACCGTTACTTTCGGCTACATCGTTGGACAACGGATAACTGAGGTTGTCGGACTAGAAGCGGCGCATTTACAGTCGGGCACGAAAGGTACAAGCCTATAGAGCGGCCGCGGCTCGTCCTTAGAAGCGCGATCGGAAAAACGAGCAATACCTAGGACTATGGATTTCTAAAAAATAAAAGTTCTAAAAATAATATCGTATAGCAGCAGAGGGTGACCACCAACCTTTCCCGAGTACGGCGGGCAATATTTTCAATCGAAAAAAAATTCGTCTTTTTATTAAGGACATGACGACGCCGGAGATTTTAATAATAATTATACACGCCGCGTCAAGAGTACAATAATCGTGAAATCGTAAAAATAATAGTATATGTTCGACAAACAATTGCCTATAGGAATATTATTTATATAACAATCGATTCTCATCGATCTTCTCGTAGGCAACCGGAGTCGTATTAATATTATGATAAATAATTCATTTTATTTTTATCCATACGTCTAATAAATTTAATTTTATTCGAGTGCCGCTGAATTTCGGCCAACGCGCCGACACTTTGGCACGCGCGCCATAAGTCCGCCACCTCTGATAGGTATAGTTTATTACAGACTATAAGTCCGAATAAAAAAACGTGTAAACACGTTTATCAAAAAATAATGTTTAAAAAACTGGTGGTGGACTGGTGGTGGCCGGTATAAGTTTTAAATTATTACAGCTCAATGGGCAATATTAATCTTTACCCGAACTGATACTGGACCAAGTATTATAGCTTTTTCCTGACCTATCCGACCTAGCCACCGACGGGGCACACGTCGAGAAAAACGATTCGTAAAAAATTAACTAAAAAAAAAGTGAATGAAATTCAAACATTAAATTTCCGCGAAATCATTGTCGTGACATGCGAAAACAAATAGATAAATAAACGTACGTTTAATGTTTGAGCAACCGTCAAATCGTCGAAACTTATGATATTTCAACAAGATTTAGGAGGGAGGGGGTTCGTTAAAGGACACGACGATCGTTTCTCGGACACCCGTGCGAAGAGATCACCCTCGTTAGACTGTCGTGAATCTCGCGAGTCCGTCGCTTCGGAAGCGAAACGCGCTGCAATAACACACCGGCGACCGGTACTTATCTCCATCGATCCGACAACGCGCGCGCATTGTTATTATTATAATATACACGACGATGCATGCTAATACGATACGAAACGGGGTCGGCGTACGTTGCTGCGGAAAGAGTGATGAAACAAAATGGAAAAAAAAAAATCGCGTCCCGGGGAAATAGAGTACACACACGCCGTCGTGAAACCAATAACTTTGTCATTAGTCCGGATCGTAGAATAACGATGACGCGCTCATATATATCAGCGATAAATGCAACAAAAAAAAAACACACGCGCGCGCGATCGTTTCGTTCCGACCGTCTCTCTCCCCGCCGCCGTCCGCTAGACGAGATATTTCGAAATCATAACGAAAGCGTTTAATAAGCGTATACGCTTTGAACTTTACGCGCTCGGCCCTCGCGGAAACCCATACTCCCACGCGAGTTTATAAAATATTAAACTGTTCACAACGAATTATTATTATTCGCCGTCGTCGACGGGCGCCGCGGCGGTGGTCCCGCAGACGCGCTCCGAGTGTTTATTTTCCAAAAGGATTGCAAACACAACAATAATACCGGCGCTAAACTTTGTCGACGGCGAATATGACGTATTTGATTTTCGGTTTTTGTTTTACCGCGTGACGTGACGTATCGAACGGTATCGCGCGCCAGTGCGCGTCCGGGCGTAAACGCGTGACGACGACGACGACGAGTCCGTTTCAATTCGTCTTGTATTTATTTTGTTTCCCCGTCTCCTCCTCCTCCTACTACTACCCCGTTCTTTTTTGTTCTCGCAGCAGTCGATATCTCGTTAATTGTTACATTTCCCCCCCCCCACCCCGCACGAAGCGCGTAATAAATCAGCCATTATGACGCCTTATTTCGAGTAAAAAAGAAACGAAAAACAATTCGCGTTATTTATTCACTTGTTACGATGTTATCAATCTGACGTGTACTATATATTAATATTTTTTTCTCTCGATCAACAACGTGAGATAGTGTTGTGTTTTACGTGTGCGCGACATAAAAACTTACGAAATAAATTATTCAGAAGAGTGTAAGAAAAAGAAAAAGCAGGTACGCCGCGCCGCCTCTATCGTTATGATATAATGTACGCGATATCGTATCGTATTAAAAATAATAAAACATTTACACGCAGATTCTGGGGCAGAAACGACGATAACGACAATTCGTTCGCCGCGATAATGTTTCGAGTCGTAATAATAATTTTCCACCCGGTATTTACGATATAATGTATATGACTTTTTTATTTTTTTTCCTACGCGCGCGTAAAAATCACGTAAATGCCTTTATAACTAGTCGCGTTAAAGAGAGAGAGAGAGGGGGGGGGAAGGAAAAAAACGCCAGACACTAAATCATCAAAGGTAAAGGCGTCGCGGATCGTTATAAACGTTTTCCGCGTCTCGAAATAAGAATTATTTAAATGTACTCAGACACACGTTCAAGTAGTCTGTGCACGGGCAAACGACAAAGTCGATATATACAGGTCCGCGCGTACAAATTCAAAAGTAAATTATATTATTTCTTTTGAGCTTTGACAAAAAAAAAAAAAATTTAATGAATTTCTGTGAAGAAATATTAAATTATCGAAACGCTTTTCCAATTGTCGTCGATTCGCTGTCATATTTCAGCCAACACATTCGCGCGGGGAAAATTCAATTTCGCATTCGCCAATTCAGGCGCACGAGAAAATGAATATCGATAGAATAATAAACGCCATGTATAGAGCACAAACGACGCATTTATTCTATATCGCGGGGAGACTGTCGGTGGTACGCGCCATATTAATATGGTCCCCGTTGCACTACTCATCGTAATATTCGAGCTAGTATTCGGGGTAGGGGGGGATGAGGGGCACGGAGAAGTCGCGGGTGGAAACAACGGCGAGGGGTGATTGATTATTACGACCTTTTATTTTTGTTTTATCGATTCCGAATGTTTTTTCCTTAAATTTTTTTTTTAAATTTCTCGTGCCATATACGATTTAGACTAGAAAGTTTGCTCAAATCGTCAACGTTATTGATGGATTCTGATAGAAAATCATAGCCAGTCGATGCGCTCGACAGATCAATGAATTTTCCAACAGTTTTTCACAAATTATCGTGAAAGACTGACGAAAAATTACAAAAAAAACAACGACAATATAATTTACGGCATTATATTATAATATAACTCGTCGGTTTTCGTCAATTTTTTTTTTATTATAAATCAAAACGAAATAACAGTAGGGACAATTTGAAAATTTCACTAAATATATTTTATATTTCACTATTTTCTAGATATTTTATTTTGTTATATATGAAATTTTAATAAATTTAAATAAATAAAGCTTTTATAGATTTTTTTTTCGTGTAAAGTTTTGTTAAAATATAACTTTGCTAGGTCAAAACATCTCGAAAGCTTAGCACAAAAGCTCCTCGTACATCGTTCTTATTTTTATCAAAAAATACAGAAAATCCACTCGCACATTTTTATTTTTTTTTGTTTTTTTTTTCATCCGTTTATATATGTGTTGGAATTTTAAATTTTGTCAAAATCATAAACAAGTGTATGTGCAAACTTTTCGCAGTTATAAAGTCATAAAATTTTCAATTTCAATAAGGCGCGGAAAATGTAAATCAAGATTCCGCATGAGTTCCTCTTTATAGCGAACGAAACAAAAAAAAAAAAAATAAATAAATAAATAACTAAACAGGAAAGACGCGAGAAAATGTTATATAAGCGTTCGGAAGAAAATTAAATTTTTACGAAATCGGGTATATTTCGATTACTCGATGGTATTGTTGATTTGTTTGGGCGCATAACGTTTAAAAGCCAAAGTTAATTATTACGTCTGCAGTACCTAATGGTTTAATTTAAATTACGTTTGCGTGACGATTGAAGCGGAAAAAAATTATTACAAAATAATATATAAAATACTCGTATATATTTATATGTCTACACAACTGCGCGTATTTTTTACAGGTACGTTTTTACTCGCCGCCCGAGTGAAATTTTCCGAGCGTTCCGAGACGCCAAAATAAGGTCTCGACTAATATTGTCATAATCGCGACGAAATCAAATGGAAACTATAAACTTTCGAGGCGTCCGTCGCGCCTCGTGCGCGAACATTTTGAATTCCCGTCGAGCGTCGTCGTCGCGCCAAGACCAGTGTCTCTCGATCCGGGAGGGCGCGCTAATCGGAAAAACATCAACGACATTTTGCACGTCCTCAACGGTCAGAGACTCGTTTGGAATAATATCATGAAAATGAGTTTGACCGGGTGGGGGGGGGGGGCGTTCAAAAGGTCGTCAAAAACCGCAGTGAAACGGCGCGGCGGCGGGTCGAAAAGATCCGGGAAAAACTGGCGTAGACGAGAGCCGGTGTTTGCGCGAGTTTCTATGTGTTTTGCGCGGCGCAAAGGTAAATAATAATATACACTTCGCGTTGAGCCTCTCCGGATAAATATATATAACGACAGGCGTCAAACAGCTATAGCAGGCGCGTCGTCGGCCCGCGGTTTATTGGAAGAGCGTCATCATTATTGTATACGTGTCGGAACGATTATTTTTATTTTTTTTTTACTGACAAACGCACGCGTTAGCTAGACGAAACGAGGATTTTTTTTTTTTTCTCTCTCTCTCTATAGTAAACCCACACATTGTAGGCGTATGCGCGCGCTCAGGTTCTCCACTCGGGTTGAGAAAAAAAAAACCTACCAATTATTCAGACGTTTCGAGCCATACGAACATAATACGCGGACGACGTACTCGAAGGCGTTTCGCGGGATCCGAGACGGACTAATTTCTCGGAACCCTTTACTTTTTTTTTTTCCAAAAGGAACGTTTGCGTGCAGCAAAAGTCGTAATGTTTTCACGACGTTTTTCCTATCGCTATACAGTTTGAAGAAACGAAAGTATGTGGTAGTGGGGGGGGGGGGGGAAACCGACCGAGGCGGAACGTATAGACTATTTTTTGTTACCGTCGTATGTTGTTACATGCTTTTACGGCAACGTTTTCTACCATGAAAACGCGACTGCTGCGTTAAAAGAGAAATAATTTGAATCCGGAGAGCGCCGTAAACGCCTCGTGTAAAATCAAAAGAAAACAACGTTCCGGTGAAAATCGCGCAGATACTCGTCGTTACTCGCAAAGAAAAATATCGCACGTCGAATATAAAATACAATCGTCGGAGCTCGATTAACCGCGAACTCGTTTAGTAACGGACGTTTCGATGTCTCGGAAATTCTCATCCCCCCGCAGCCCCGTTTTTATACTATCAGTGTTATGGCTTTAAACAATTATTATTTATCGCGCGGGCTTGTATTTTTACGAAGTAATTTATGGATCCTAATGACGCGTGCTATTACACCCCGGCTTGCAGTATACGTACACACGCACAGTGTTCGAAAACAATAACGTTCACGAAACGACAGTGTTAAATCTCGTATCGTAAAAATATCGTAAAATCGTGACAAATCCGTTTACAAACGTACGATTTGTCAACGCGAATCAATGTACTATGCTCGCCGTGCACATTTTTTTTAACATTTTAATTGCACGCCGTTTATCTCGCGCGCGCTCGCAGGAGCCCATGACAAATGTCTCGCAATCGACCTCACACTGGAGACTTTATGGAACCGTCTCGCGGACCGTTACGCGAATACGACACGCAGTAGTGACGAGAAACAGATTACATAATATTATACCTAAATCATATTGTGCTACTTTGTTACATAAAGGTCCGTTTTCACGGTTATGTCACTCTGCGACTTCGCGGCCACGATCGCGTGATAGTGAGAACCGTTTGACAAATCGAATTATCGGACGGACGTTTCCGCCGTGAAAAACGAACGAGGTGTGCGCGCGGACTGTTTGCTTATTGTTTATTAATGAAGTGCATGCGACTACAATAAGTAATAGAGAGTTAAGCGCCATCACTAGAATTCGTTTGTTTTAACTCGGTAGACGTCGGAAAGAAAAAAATAAAAAACACTTAAAATGTAGCAAAAAGGCACTAGAGTTCTAAGAAAAAGCGACGGAAATCTTTTTTTTTTTTAAAGAGAACTTAAAAGATATAGGTTACACCTATAATATTATAATAAAAAAACTGTTTGATGCACTATTTTGGTTTTATTTCTCGCGTTTAATACGTGACAACATTGTTTTCATTTGAATATGATATAATATTTTATAATACGAGAATTATAACGCGTCACGGCTCGTTAAATGTTAACGTTTTAAATTTGTATATTACGTAATTTGTGGTTTCGCGTAAAATGGGTAAAAAAAACACGTAATTATTTTTGATCCGTACGTCAACGAAAAATCAAACCGTCGTCGGTGTGTGCACGTTACGAGATAAAACCGTTTTGATCCACCGCGATCGACGTTATTGTAGGAATGTAAAAATAAATAATAACCTTTCGAATTTGCTATTACAGATAATAATGTCAACAAAAGCGGAAAAAACGAAAACAAAAAAAAAAAAAAAAACCTTTCAAATATTTAAAATGCGCGCGGGTACATATTATGACGTTTTATAAAACAGAATATTAAAAACGTAATAGATAACTCGTAAAAAAAAATAAAAAAATAAATATTAAAGTAAAAATGACCCGAAAAATATTTTAAAAAAAAAAAAGCACGCAAATTCCCCAAAAAAAACGAAATTAAATTTCGCGTATTAACCCCGCGCAGAATATTATTACCAAACAAAATATGAATATCCGACGTAGCCCGGACGGTCCGAGAGTCCGGCCGATCGCGACGGAATTACTACTTTTATTCGTACCGGATTCGAACGATCGTCGATAAGTCGCGTCGGCTCAACGTGTTTTATCGCGCTGAATATATTATAATATAAAACACGACCGCCGTCGTGTCGCCCGACAATAGTTATAATAATTCGCCCGTTCTCGGCATTACCCCATTTCGAGCGCACTTTTAACACCGTCGCGATAGTCCCGAGTCCAGATAATAGTTTCTTATTTTAGTGCACGCAATGCAGTTTCAAAATAAAATTGCGCATACTTGCGCCTTTTCGTGTAAATTACTTTTTATCCGCGTAAATTTCATAGAACGCATCGAAAATTGTACACATTCAAATCATTAATTCAAGTCAAATTTTTACATCTTTTATAACTTTGCAATTAGCGGAGAGATATAGATAACCCCCCAATAAGATAATACATTAACGCAAAATCTCCGTAAATCGATGTCAAAAAGTGGCAAGCGCGTGGATATGAAGAGAAAAGAATAGTTTTGGAAAATAAAAACAGAATTGAAGAAGATTTTACGACTAAATTAGGACTACTATTCCTAACCTATGGAAGTTCGAATAGCGGAAACACGGCTAGGCGATTTTTTGAAAATACAGAAATGTCACGATCCATTACTGGATTAGATATTGAAATTGTTAATCGTTTTAAAAATAGTTATAGAAATGGAATCAGATATTAGTAGTGAACACGAAGACTCTATATCGATAAATTCGACAGAATCGTACCTAATAACTGAATTTTTATGATATTATGTATAATAATATTATTCTACTAGAATCATAAAAAAAAAAAAATGAAAAAAAGTTAAGAAAATCGATTTTTTTTTGTTAATATTTCTATTTTAGCCAGGGTTTTAATGAAAATAACCCACTGTGCGTCGCGTTGTTTCCGATTATCATAATAAATTAACGCGGTCCAATCGAATTTTTTAACTTAAATTCGGCTATTATAATACATATTATTAAAATGTGTCGTTGTATTTGTCCGCAGACTGTATAAATATTATTACTACGCGCGTATCGGGATCCGTCGAGTTCAAAATACACAAATAATAGTAAATAAATATTGACCCGTCGCGCCGTGTCCCGACCCCGGGGACCCGGAGTGTGTTTTTGCGAATAGGTACACGCGATTCTAATCAGAGTTTTTTTTTTTACAATATTCTTTTCATACCCGACGACGGATTTTATGGTCGCGAATTATATGCACTTTTTTTTTACATAATTATAATAATATTATATACTCTAGGCGTGTAATATTTTTTACTAAACATATTTTATACGGTTTTAATAAATCATTTTATGTAATTCAATAATATTTCGTTATTATTGTAAATACGCGGGTCGGGAACGCGTGAAGGTTCGTAGTATATTTTACGCTCGCAACGCGTGGAATAGGCGTTTGATTACGGTAATATTATATGGTGTACTCACTCGTGATTTGTCCAACGGAGGTTTGATTTTTGTGCGGCGCCAACAAACGAACGAGAGAGTTGCTTTTAATTCGAGTGTACTTTCAATACCGACGATAATAATCACAGACACAGAAATAAATAATAAAAAAAAACGACACTGTTCGTACTTCGATTAAGTTAACGGAAGAAAATTTAACGTGCGACCGAGGCGAGTGTTTGCTCGAAGATTGCCGGATGTAGACTGACGGTCTCGAGTAGTCGCAATAACGTACAATGACATTTTGTTGCGTGTCCCGCGGATTGCGCGCGCTGCTCGGCTGTTATTGGCTGCGATGGGCGTGGTATCGAAGGAGACAAAAAAGGAATAATTATTTTTTCTAATTTTATGCGGAAATAATAATCATCGCCAATTAATATTATAATATTACATAACTAATTAGCTCGGAAAACGAATGATACATTAAACTGACGCAACTGCGTAACTGACAATAGTTACGATAGTGAAATTATTATTATTACGAAATGACATCGATTTGACGACAATATGGTCTAATATATATCTATATATATAAAAATGGAGACAAAAAATTGAAAATTGAATCAGTTGAGAACGGCTGGGCCGATTTGGCTCAAATTTTTTTTAAATGATAGAGAATGTCGGGGAGCGGGTTTATAGCATAAATTATGGAGAAAATTAACCCTAAGGGGGTTAAAAGGGGTAAAAATGGAAAAAAAACTGATAAAATAAAAAGTTATACTGCACACGGGCGAAGCCGGGTTATTCAGCTAGTAATCTAATAAATATTTGAAAATTGTTTTACTTCGCTAAAACCCCCGAGCTATAGCCGAAAATACACGCCAAAAATCGATAGATTTTTTCAAATTTATTACACGATGTTTTCGGCTAACGTTATTGACGTTTTATGATATTATACGATTTTTAATTTTTAACAATTTCATGGTCGAAATGTGATAGAGAATAGACAAATACAATTCGATTATAAATCACGTGAAGCGTATAATATGATTTTTGAATAATTACATTTTACAAATAACGAAGGTTTTATTATTCAACGACCAATAGTGTTATTATCATCATTAATAATGATAATAATATACCCTTCACGCGGAATGAATTCACGCAATATATATATATATATATATATATATATACATGTTATCTATTGCAAAACAAACATCTATATTAATTGACATCGCGCAGGTCTATCACGTCTTAACAATTTACAGTATACATGACGTATATATTACATCATACAAAATAATTATAAAATCTCTCATCAATACATCGTTAAAACTTCTTCTTTTTTTTTGAAAACATTAATTAAAAATATCATTAAATAAATTAAAACTTAAAAATACCAAATGTAATATTCATTTATTTTTTTTAAACCTTACCGTAGGTATATACGTATATATATATATAATATATACACGCACTTTACGAAATATCTTTTATAAAATCAATAGGGGAAAAAAAAAAAACATCAAAAATGCATGTACTCTTGAACCTTCCCGAAGGTTAACAAGAAAACGACCGGGACTTGTTATTATGGAAAAAAAATAAAACAAAATGATCGAAATATAGCGCAATAATAAATATTAAAATATATTTGTATAAAGTATGTCGGGCATTACCAACGGGTGACTTACTCGATCGTTTTATGTGTCTTCGCATAAGGAGACTATAATATACTGTATTTGTTATACAGATTGTATTATTTTTTTTTGAAACAAAAAAAAAATCACGTAATACTTATTGACCTGTGAGGTTTCAATCGACCACGTGATAGTCACTTCCTACGAATTTTTCTCCAAATCGTTAAAAATTCAAAACTAACCGTCATCATAGTATAATAACTATACTCGTTAAATATCTGTACGCGTATTCGCGCGGTAGCTGTGCACGTCGTCGTCGAAAGAATCTTCGGGTCGAATTAAAATATTAATACGCGCGATTTGCCGACGCGTTATTATAACGTTTTCAAACGCATCTCACTCGTGTTTGATAAAAACGTATCGATTCTCCCGTATTATTGTATTACGTATGTGAGAAAGACGCGTAATAATAATCGACGCGAGTGTTATTTCGACTCGACGTTTCGAACTACGGCGGATATTCTCGCGTTCGACGAATTTATTTCATTAGTCGTACAATTAATAATTAACGACGTTCGCCGGCGCGCGCGTTTATATACGTATATGTTATTGCGTCGTGGAGGCCGCGTGATATTTTATTCACCGCGTTCGCTGTACCTACTTATTTTTATTGCCTACTGTTTTTTTTTTTTCTTTTTTTTTTCCGTCCCGCCGAACAACAGTTGGTCAATATTGTATTGTACTCTTTTTCAAAACGTTAATTCGATCAATTTCCCGTTCGACGTCCAATTTCCGTTCGTGTCTGACGAGGAAGTCGTAGTCTCGTCTGTAACGCCGCGGTATGCCTACACCACCACTACCGCCGCCACGCGTTTAGCATTTCGCCGTTTAGCACAACGCGTCACTACTGTACATTATATATATATATATATATATTATTACGACTTACAAGTGCACGAGCTGTAATAATACGATTTAGTTAAATTATTTACGTCTCTCTTTATCTCCCTCTCTGTATAATATATATCTCACACATACACAGAGATTATCGACGAGAAAAATCGACGAAACGCGCGCAGTCTGAGAAACTAGGGGATGGTTATACCGGGAAGCGTTTAGCGCCTCGAAAATGTAAACCTTAACCCTAGAAACCATTGTCTGGTTAGATAGCGGGTGCCGGTGTGAGAATAACGACCGGATTATCGGTTTGTTTATTTATTCGAACTTTGAACACGACCGGCATACATTTGATCATCGTCGCGGCGACAATAATAAAGAGATAAATATTTATTTACGGGGAAGATTTTTACACCACATAATTACCATATATAATACGTATTATCCGTATAGATAGTATTATATATATAAAAAAAAACAACCATTTTGGCGTCGTTCAACTGTGCGTGACGTTGGAACGTCTAAAATAATATTTTATAAACGTCTTTCGGCACGGATCGAGCCCAAATTTTTTGAATATTTTATGAAATCACACTCTTTTTATTAATTTTTTTTACTATTAGCTTATTGTTTTGTTATTATAAAGCGATCGTGGCGTTGGTCGAGTACCGAAATTCTAAAAAAAATCAAGTCGACGTCTAAGTTAACGATTAACCGAGAATTTGTATTCGTAATTTTCGGATAAACTTTTGATCAAGGGCAAAAGCAAATAGAATGATAATTTAAAAAATACATACTTTTCAAGGTATAAAATACTCGCTTAATGATAAATATGGGTTAAGTAATCTTTTATCTCTATCTAGATAAAAAAAAAAAAACCACTCGTCTAATCCGAACACTGACTAGGGAATAATTATTTATATTTATATATTATAAACAGCGTCTGTATTTACAAAACGGTTGTATCGGATATTTTTTCATTTTTTATTTCGATCGCCCCACGCGATAATAATAATTTGAATCCGTCGCGTTGTGATTGCTATTATTATTATAACGCAGAGGTGTAAAAACAACGGAAACTACAAATCAGAAGAAGGCCAAAGTCGTTCGCGTCGGATCTCCCCGGGACACACCCCGAACGGCTGTAATATTATTATTGCACGCGCGTTCACAACATAGAGGACGACTTATTCTGCACTTGGATCCTTGTCGGGTACGGTTTTCGGAAAATACAATATCATACGTGCGACACCGTTGTCGGGCGCCTGGTTTAAGGACGCGCGTATCGGCCGGCGCGTGCGTTCGTATTTGTGCACCGCACGCGTCGAGAATCTCGTGCACTCATAATGGAAAATAGACATGCACCTAAAGTTTATTCTCGTGTAATTAATCTTCGCCGCCGCCGCCGCCGCTCTCCGTGTAGACGCAAACAACGCGAACACGACCGTGACGACGACGACGACGACGACGGCGACGACGACGACGACGACGACGACGACTACGGTGGCGGCGAACGCGCGCGCCTTCGGTATAGTAATGGATGGTTAAACCATTTAAAATGTAATTACTTTCACTCTTAAACTTTAATACGGCCGAGGGAAAAATATCGGTCGATAGACGGTGGCGGCGTACTGTACTCGTGTATATATATATATGTATATTAATATGTACGCGCTGTGACGATCAAACTAGGCCGGGACGCCGCCGCCTGTTCACATGGGGGGGGAGGGAGCATGACCACCCTTAGAGAGAATAAAACCCGTAAAAAATTGTTTTTCTTGATACTGGACTTGACCGCGATTTAACTGATCGAGAATAATATTATCTCAAATCGTGCTGGACACAAGTCTTTTAAAACGATTTAAAATAATGTGATAATAAAAACCAAGGATAATTACTATATCACAGTGGATTACCGACCACGGTATTGTTCAGACAACAGCTGTAAGTAAACTGATTTGTTAGTTATGATTAGCGATAGACATACGTTTCGATTTCGAACTAAGATTATCGTATTTTTACGTTAATATAACAAAAAAAATAAATAGTACTATATCTGTTTGTGGTGACTTGGTTCAGGTCTGTCCTCCCCTGAAAATTAATTTATGGCAGCCCACGCCTGCGCACCAAGACGGTTACACGAGGGGACGAGGGTGATTTATGGATCGCGCCCCCCACGATTTTCGGTTTTAATCATTCTACGAGTTAGCACCGACGACTTATAAAACTATTCACATTAGCTTATTAGAAAAAAAAAGTATTGAAATCGACAAACATTTGTTGACATTTTAAACACTAGTGTACATTTTGTATGTTTTGGTATACTCGAATAAATATTTTAAAGATTAAACAGCTATACGTGATATTTTGTTGAAGTAGAGAAGGATTCGAAGGGGAATATGCTGAATGTATCGGTAGTGGTCGAAGAAAACCGCTTCGGTTTGAACCCGTCGTAAGGCGAACGGAGCGAATAAATACCTTTGACAAATTTTAAAATCAAATAACGTATATATAGCTGTTCGACCTTATGTAAGTAGCCTCGAATATAACACATAAAAAAATAGATCCGTTCTGATATCGTGTTATTTTTTACCACAAAGTCGAACGTCAACCGGTATTTGGAAATTATTTACCATAGGCCGCGCGCGTCATGTAACCACATGACATGTACTAATAGTATACAATATGACGCGCAAAAAGATTTATATTTTAGTAACAGTGTCGCGAGTAGAGCTTCTATTTTGATTTTGGTTTTCGAACGAAAGTAACAAAAACGGTAAATGCGGGCACAACAAGTGGCACGACGACATAATATTTCGGTTTTATATAGGTAATAATAATAATAGTAAAAAAAAGAAAGCCGAATTCATTACACGATATAATAATAATTAATTACCGCGGGGGTAAATATTTACCCCGTGTTCTAGAACACCTTCCTAAACCGCGCGCGGTATGGACCACCGGAAACTGGATTATTTTCCGTAAACGATTAGGGTCGGTAATAATAATCATCTCGCGACGGGCGGGCGGGCGTCGTCGTCGGCCCGCGAGTGCTTCAGCGGTTATCGGAACTGTATCTTCTTTTTAATCCGCAATGTTATCGCTGCAGATAATTCGGGGATGTACCGATTGCGCGTCGAAATGATAATATCCTTACCGGAGAGTACGTCCGTAGAGAAAAAAGAAGAAAAAAAAAGGGGTAAAACTACACGGTGTTTTTACGCCGGGAACGTGACCGCCGTGTAACGTGTACGCCGGCAACCACTACGATCTTAATTTTTAATTCATATAATCGTACTCGTTTTGACGGAAAACGATCCGGCTCTACGTCCGTTGTATGCGTGGCGCGTACCGTTCGTTTATTCCGTTCGGCCAAAAGAAGTTCGTCGGGGTACCGCCGAGACCGCCGCCGGGACTTGATTTCGTGAAGATTAGCGGCGTTTGAAAATCGACCGAAAAAAAAAAAAAAAAATGTAAAAACCAATTTTCCGAGCGTAATTCGGAGTTCGCCTCTCCGTGGGTAATGTTTTAACGAACCGGGCACGCACGCGGGGACTGTACAATAAAACGATTGTTTTTAATTCGAAAGTCATATGGTTTTTTGCGGACGCACTCGACGCATTATACGGGTATCATTTCGGGACACATTCGAGGCAAATACCCCTTGCAACGTGGATAATTGGTCGGAGGTCTAAACCCTCCGTAAGCCCGCCCGTAGATTTGGAAATTCGCCGCTGCCTACTGCAAACAAAAAATTTGCATATAATCGCCACTGACAATAATAATATGGATGTTCGAACAGACATAAAACTACAATATTTTAAGTCGCGCGTATCGCTTGTTTTTCCAACAGTTTATATTACTTATTTTATAGAGGTAGCGTGGCGTGTTTTTTTATTCTTACGTCGTTTTTCAACAAGTACCTACTGATCAGTTATAACTTTCTTCATTTTTTTTTGTTTTGTTTCATTGACAAAAAATGTACAATAATTGGTATGAAATATGTTTTTGAATTACATTTTATCGTCCTCATTTTATTATAATATAGGTGTTGATGTATTTTTCTCTATTAAAAATAGTATTTTTATTCTCTATTGCTAATGGTTCTGTACTACATTGAGAGTTTTTTTTGTACCTTCTGCGAAAAAAATTGTAACCTTTTGATTGCGAAATGTTGGCGCGTGACCCGAAAAAGGTTTGTTACCCTCGATTTATAACATCCATTTTTTACGTTTTAAATCACGCCATTTCTTTTAATATGACCCCCATAATTAACACCCACAGGTGTCCTATTTACACTGTTGTGAACCACAAACGTTCAGTCTAAAAGCTATATTTTTGTGTTAAAATAATTTCTTAAAATTGTGGTTTTCTCTATATATTCTGTATAGTTTCGAATAAATTACGTCGTTATATAATAATATTCTTAATTTGTATTAGGCCCATGAATTTTAATCGTTCATGTTCAGGATTTTCATCATGTATATATTTTATGTTGAATATTTTTAATAATTGCGTTCGCGTGATATTTCTCATATTATTATGATTATTATCGATTATTGTTTCTGTTTTTTGATTTGTAATTTTACATAGTTTAAAAATAAATAAAGTACTTATGAAATAAGTTATTTCGAAACGTATAGATCGTAATAATTATTATAGTTTGTAGACTTTTCGGAAGTTCGAACGGTCCGCGAGGACGTGTGGAAACGAATTCGCGAGAGACTAGAATCGAAAGTACATACGAAAGTACATTGTTATAATATAAGATCGCGCGTCGTTCCAACGACGGATATAAAACGGTTTTCGACATTCATCTTTGACGACTTACGTGTGTACTACGCGATCGCTTACACTGCACACACACGTCGAACAGAAGATCGTACCCGAATAATGCGCAACGCGGTTTTGCGCGGTATGATGTTTAATTTTGAATTTAAATTCATTTATTCCGTTTTGCCCGCGCGTACGCGTCGGACGACTACATAATGATTTTAAGTGTTTCCCCTCCGAGTATTAGCCTGTATCTCACGGAAACGCATTAAAACGCGTATCAATTTCGTGCTTGTAAGTAATATAACGTTATTTCGCGTGCCGCGGCTAAAACGCTTTTTCACTCGTGTTGCAAAAAAAAAACAAAAAAACAACAAAAATTAAGGGCAAGGGTGAAAAAACCGCCGCGAAACGCGCGGCCGTCGTCGTTATTATATGCGCCGAGATCTTTGTCGTCCGGTTTTAGTAACGCCCGCGTGTATATAAACGGCCAGCCGCGCGTTTTTAATTGTTCCGTATAATTTCGCACTCGTCCGATTTCCACCGGCGGCGAAACGATAATAATATCCTCCGGCTGCGCCGCAGATAAACTTTTATACGTTTCTCGGTGAAATCTTTGATTTTATTATTGTCGTTTCGTCCCGGACCCCGCGTAATGTTATCGTTGCGCGGAATAGCTCGGTTCCGACGTTACCGACGCGTACTGTTGTCGAAACAAAAAACCGGACGAGTTAAGTACAACACTCGGGTTACGTACAGGTGACGGCTGAACTCGTCTTCGAAACGAAATATGCATGTCCACGCCGTTATTTTAGAAAAACGGTTCCGAGTGAAAAAGGATCGCTTTTCGTTTCTAGATCGCCTAGACCGTAGTTTTAACGAAATTTAATTTTCTCACGTTATCGTAATAAATCTTTTCAAATCGTGTGTTCAATTTTCTCAAAGTACTGGAATTCAGAGTCTTGTGCATTTTTAACACGTTGCAGACTTTGCGATTTCGTCGAGTTTTGTCGACGTTTAAAATTTAAACGCTTATTATAACCACCCGTGAGAGTGGATTTTCAAAATGTCTCACACGAATAAGAACAAAGTATGAGAAACTTCGACATAGATATTTGAGTTATAATATTGAGACGAATTTTGCCCTTTTTCCGTCAGTTTTTCTCAATAATGGAAAAGCTAGAGAGTACATTTCAAACTGACCTCCAAAGTACCGACTGGATAAAAATTGTTTACAAGATATCGTCCTTAAAGTCGAAAGTCCAAAACGTGATAAAACACATACATAATACTATTATAATAAAAGCACATGTTATCATAGTAAAACTTCGCTCAGAGATTATAACAATGATATTTTGGACTAAAACGTCTATATAATAATAATTGCAAACAATGCGCGGGCACATTCGATCGGAAAACACGCGATTTATTCCTGCAATTTTCTAGCGATTTAATTATTCATACTCGTATTTCGAGTATCAATTTACCGCGCGCGAAACGTACGTACGAGTAGCTATTATTATTTATTCCGCATTGCGCGAACACGATAATAAAGCGCGTTGCACCGTTGTCGAATCCCCGTCGGTAATCTATAAAGAGATCCCAATTTAATTTCCGTCGTTTTCGAGGAAAAGCGATGCGCGGTTTTTCCCCTCTCCCCGAAGTTTTCTCTTCTTTTTTTGGTCGTCGCGAATGTAAAAAAAAAAAAAAAAATCGCAAAACACGAATAATTCCGAATCAGTAGAGCGGACGAACGATTGAAATCGACGCGACGTCACTGCAGCATAAACGGCCGAATCCGTTATTAGCACGCAAATCGCATATTTTTCTAAACCGAACTCGAACGATATGTTAGCGGATTGTTTTTTCTTTTTCAACGTAAAAACAGTTTGTTTCCAGAGCGCGGCTTTGGGAGTTTAATTTATTAAAATTACAAATTCGATTTTCGCCGCCGCCGGGAATATCGCGTCCAACGGATTACGAAAAACGTGAAATTCAAAACTCGTCCACACACCGAGGGGGCGACTCGGATTTGCAACTCGTATTATCGTCGACGTACGAATATTATAATAATCGTCCGCTGGACACTCTATTAGTACAGCGATCGCGCGACGGACAACCGCCGTTTGTGTACAATTATTATAGTCATCGCCGAAACTTTATTCCATTAGTCACTGCCGTGAATACAGCAGACGCGCGCGCCGTCGCACGGCTGCTACACCTCTGTGTATATTATTATAAATGCGAGAGTGCGAGTGTTGTTCGGCGAAACTATTCGGGGCCGAAGAATTTTCCGGAAACACCGAGGCCGCGCGTTATTTTATAGTTTGCCCGAAAATGACCAACGCGTAATGTTATACGCGAGCGCGTAGGTAATGTGATATTTGTGTCGCCCGAAAGCATACTTCACTATTGCGGGGCGGTCATTATTATATTACACGACGATCGCGCTGAAAAAAACGCGAAAACGCGAAAAAACCACCCGAGAGTTTCGGTTTCGCGCGTATACGCGCGCCAAGCCTATCGATGTCGACGTCGTAACGAATTCCGTACCCGTTCGGGTTTTTCGAGATTCGGATTATTCATCCAATGATTTCGTCGCGGTTTTCGAGCTGTTCACGGCGACTAACTGCACTCTTACAAATGTCGACCGTCTCAAAATCCACAAAACAATATAAATATCGCCACGAATCGATCAATTAAATTACGATGAATTTTATATTGAATTTTTTTTCGCCGAGCGTCCCGAACGTTACGTTTTTCGCCTTTCGTCACACATTCGTTCCACGTCGCCGATGGCACTAAAACACATTTTATCGGTCGAGACGCGTACCCGAGTACGAATACGACTGAAAACAAGCTTTTCGAAACAATACTTCTACGCTAATCGCTCGCCTCCGCGAAACCGCTCCCACTCGCACGCTCTCGTCCAATCACACTATAGTATATAGTGACTATGCGGTTGTCGTCGTATCTAGGCTACACTTAGAGACTTTCGTTATCTTTCGTGTTCCTCAAAAACACTTCAGTCAACTTCGCGACACAATTAAAAGTCACTTTGTTTTTAAAGTCCGCCAACTCGCTTCGAATTTGTTCTCATCACATTTTCCTCGTTAGATTCTAACACGTCTGCGGCCAAATCTTTCCGGTAGCTCTATATATAGGTATTTATATAAGTTTAAACGTTTCCGAATAAAATTTCGTTTGAAATAAAAAAAAATTACGGACGTATTATACGTACTTACCTTTTTTTTTCCGCCGCCGTTAAAATGCTTTTCGAATAGTTTGACTTGCGTTTTCAAACCCGTTTGCGCGTGATTCGACGGGCAATTGTTGTCGATTCTCTTTCTAAAACGAGAAGAAACAAAATGTGTTTTTTTTTTTTGTTTTTCTTTTTAAACTTTGCAGTTTACACGGAGGCGCCGCCGCCCGTGACGTCTATACGTTTAAAGGAATCGTACGGGCAGGAGGGAAACGGTTCCGAGGCGAAATACGATAATAAAGAAAATAAACAAAACACTTTTATATTTTCGCTGGTAATTCTATATACTGTACAAAAACCACAAATTCATTAAAATTTCAATCATATTGTAATTCTATTCGTTTTTTTAATACGACGGGTGCGAATTGTTATTTTTATTTTATCCGTATATTATATATTACGCATATATAACATTAGATATTATAATAGAGATCACAGTGGTTACAAACGTTAATACGTCTTAAAGATAATTTTTTTCCTTACATTACAAAAAAAAAAAAAAAAAAAAAAAACGTTAAAACAAATAAAATTAAACTTAAAATAAAACATAACATTACATTATCATATATATATATATACCTATCGATGACTATAATACATAGTAGCGGTGTTTTAGGTATGTATTTGCATTTACGTATGGTACAATAATATTATTAACAAGACGCTTTCGCGCGCGCGTACACATACCGCGTGTGTATGACATCGCGCGAATAATTCAAAAAAAATCGTGTACATGACATATTATTATTATTACATACCCTAAAGAAATTTTCATCTAATGACCAGTTATTTTCTTTCATTGCGACATTTAACGCCTTTTGTTGTATGTACGCACAAGCATCGAACACGCTTCCGAGATTTCTTTCATTTTTAACAACTAAAGCGATGCGTGGGAAGCCCGCGAAGCACAACGAATTACAAAGACGCTAGATTAAATATATTTATCCCGATGACAAATAGACCTCTCCCTAACCACCGTTTTTTTTTTTTTTCACCTAAAACTATATAAATATATACATACATATATATATATATAAATTATATATATATATATATATATGTATATATATCATATACCTTTATTATACGTAGTATTTTAATTTTTTTTTTTTTTTCGTGTTATTAAAAATACAATTTGCGTCCTTGGTGCTTAAAATAAAATGCGATATATCGTTTATAAACAATCAATGTGATTTCATTGACTTACACGTATAATATACGTATATAAATACATATATATATTTTTTATTTTTTTTTAATTTTTTTTTTTTTTTTTTTTGAGTGGAGAAACCTGGGCCTCTTTCAGTTTATCCGGCCAGTGTGGTGTCTATGGCTTTAATCTTTTAAACCCGGCTCCGTCCGATCCGAGTTTGAGTTCTTCGTACAATGTGGGAGGCACTTCGGTGGCTGTGTGCAAGTGATCTTGTTTCCATTCCGCGGTACCGACGCCGTTGGCAGGGTTCGAATAAGGCAAATCGGTATGGTTCTATAACACAGAGACGACGGTTTTCCAGTATTTTACCAAAACGGATTTTTATTATCATGCGCCGCGCGGTTTATTGGGAATTTCGCGGGGCGGGTCGGGTCGATATTATTAATTTTCATTCCGTTTCGAAACGATCGTCGTCACGACGCGTCGTAGTTTTACCCTGTGCGAGTTCAAAGAAACAGACTTGTCAGATTCATCGACAAATAGGTGCATAACGTTTGATTATTGATTATACGTACGAAAAAATATTTAACAAAAAAAAAAAAAAATTAAACGAACACGATTATTAGGCACGGAGAAATAAATAAAAATTGATTAGTTTTTACAAAGCGATTATTAAAATTATTATTCCTTTACGTCAAACGTAATAATAAATTTAATTTGTTTCGCATTTTAAAGACAGTCGAGACATTGATTACTTTTAATTCTCTACAACTTTTAAATGAAATGTAATTAAGATATTTTAAATGCGAATAACTCGAGCACTATTATTACAATACTCGTACTTTTTTCTTATATTATAATATTTTTTATTACAACTATCGTCGAAGAAATGTTTTATAATGTTTTCCTTGTAATTTCTTATTGTATTCATCAATATTGTTTCCTTATATATTAAAAGTTTCGTCCATGCAAATTGTTAAAACGATCGTATACTATAAATATATTTTCAAACCGACGATTGCACGCGAACAATGTTATTATAGCATTTATATGATAGTTGAATGATTGATGAATTTTAATATAATATTTACATAAATATATATATATATGTATTTGTTTATTTTAAATTACCATAAGTAATATTGATATTAGGTTAACTCGCGTTAAATTGTTGAGAATTTAATTTTAATATATGCGTTACGTTAACGTAATGGAATTTGACGATATAATTTTGATTAAATTAATTTAAATCGAAAACCTTACTGAAACACTATTCGGGGCGTACAAAAAATAATCAAATAAATTAATAATTAACTTATGATTTGTTTTAGTTAATGAATATTTGCTCGATAGCTAGTTGAATTATTTTGAAATTAACTTCGTGAAAATATGCAGTTGTATATGACACGTGCTTTATTATTACGGTCATGAACTATTAGTATGAAGGAGGCATTTAAAATTACAAAAATTCCATCGAACGGGTATTCGGGATAACTTCATGAATTATTGTTTATTTATTTATTATTTATGTATTTATTTATTTATGTATTATTTATGTAGTAATATTACGAAAATGTTTTGGTTATTATGAAAAAAAAAAAACAACCAAATTTGAATAACGTAATAAAAATATAATTACCATATTTTCCATGTTGACTTCCCTGAGGTAACTTGGATTTTCAAATGACACACCACTTGATGATTTGTGTAATAAATTACCGTGAGCGTGCATGTAATAAACTACACCGGCTACTATGCCTCCGACGATCATAATGGCAACAAATACACCAAATAGAGTTCCAATATCAGCTCGGCTTTCGCCTAAAATATATGAACGACAAACCAACATTATGCTAAACTCGTCGTCAAAATTGATAACTTTTAGTAAATAACATTTGATATTGATACAGGATATTAGAATTGATTATTTCGCGACAAACGTCTCTTCCTATCTAAAAGTTAAGATCGTTAGATTAATTAATTTGAGCCTCAACAAAAGTATTTTTGCTTTTTTCTCTCTTGGATAATATATATACGAGTATATATATTCGATTTTAACAAAAAAATGCAATTAGTATTGTATACTTTATAAAATTAAAGTTATGAGTTTAAACACTTGAATTTTACATACTTCCTGGTTTTGTTTTTAAATACATTCCCGACTTTCCGAGTAGTTGGAAAAAGTAAACTATAAAGCATAGACTAGGTAATTAGAAAGTTTACGATGTTTTCTCAATAATGAAAAAAAAAAAAGTTGGCTACTTGTGAACACAGACAAGCGGACGGTAAAAAAAAACAACCAAACAATGTTTCCATTTTAGAACTTTTCCTTTTTTTAACCCCACAGCCCGTATGAAACATCGTTCCGATAAACATTTAACAAATGTACGATAATTTTTTAATGCACCCCATGAACTTTAGCTTCTTTTTTTTTTAAAAAAATACACGCACGCGAAACCGTAAACTCACCCATGCTGGCAGCCGACGTGACGTCCTTTTCGGCAGTGGTAAACCTAATGGGTTCGGTTAGCGTACTCATGCCTCTCGAGTTGCCCGCTTTGAGCACTAGCTCGTACGTCAAATCGTCCTTGAGACCGCCGATTCTCATGGAAGTTTCTTTGGTGTCGTTCTTTTCCGGGCTGTTGTTGCCCACTCGTCTCCAGAATACCCTGGAATCACGGTCAAGGTAAAACGAATATTGTGCAAACGATCCCGAGATCGAACGCGCTACAAGACGACTGTCGCCGTCAGACGTGCGAGGACAAATGCATAACAAATGCAAAAGCGGTTGCCGTTGCGGTCGGTGAAAAATATTGTCGGGCGTTCCGGATAGAACCGGTGAATTTCGAGGAAAACGCGGCAGGGCTCGTCAAAATTTGAGCCGATTAAATACCTAACGGGCGGCGGATAATATTCGATGCACACAATACCATCGAGTACTATTTCGGCGGACAATAAACTGTTTATGACTGGTCGGCGGTGTACATAATACGTGTATTATACGCGTATTGGCAGTCGCCAACCGAAACGTCTGAAATCGTCGAACTTTCACGAGTGTACGACTGCAATCAACGCGTATAGTGTAGGAATAAATAAAAATACAATATTATTATAATCGTGTGCAGACAATCAATTATTGCGTGTAATGTGGTCGTCATATTAACGGCGGCGGTCCGGTAGTTTTCGTTCGTATTTTCGTGTTTTTCTCGAGAAACTGTAAGGGTAGAACGCGTTGTATGAACGTTATTTTCAAACGCTGCCGGCAGCGGTCGCCAAAGCAGCGCGCGACGGTCGAAAATAAAAATTTCACTCCTATTTGTCATACGGTAATAATGTGTCTTGCGCGGACCAATATTGTGGAGACAGTATTTTACAACAGACTCATCAAATGTTCACAGTACCTATTACGCAGAGGAATTATTTTGTGCGTAACGTTTTTATTTTTATTCATTTTTTGATCTAGTAGTGATAAGAGAGTTCTCTTCAATTTACTGTGAACATATCGAAAGGCTACTGTGAATATTGTCCTCATAAAGTGGGTTCGCGTAAAACGGTTTTTACGGCCGAAATGCGGGTGGTGCGGCCGGCGCGGCGTCCTCTTAAACGGTTATGGCTTTCAAAAATAAAAGTACTTAACAATAATAATAGACGATGTAATTCAATTTTCTCAAATAAGATTCATAGACGGACGTTATTGGAGTGGACTTGACGCTCGGGGGTGTTTGCTCGTTGAAATCGTTTATCATACACACGTTGTGGACAACATTACAGATTACACAATGTTGGCGAGTAAACAACAACGAGCGTCTTTGGCTAATGGGCATGAAAAACGTTGGCAGAACACCCTACACACCTTTTACCGAATTTCCGCTTATGAGCGGCCGATTAGAACCTTAAAACTCGGCTGGCCATTACCCTACCTATTCGACACGGATCGGGCAATCGCAATGATATCGCGTGCCGTAACGATTGCATTGCATCGCAACGACGACAGTGATTTTTTACCGCATTTAATTGTGGCGTTATGACACACATAGTATTGGTGAAAATCACACTAACAACGCGATGTTAACATCGTATCGATATTTGTTCGTACCTGTATACTTCGACGGTCATGGGATTCTTGGTCGGTGGATCCCATTTGACCGTGACCGTGTGAGCGTCCGCGTTCTCCACGCGCACGTTAGTCGGCGGCCCCGGCAATTTGTCTACAAAACGACAACAGCGGAAACGCGCGTTACAGTCGATGAAATCGAATTATTTCATCACGACAATAATAGTTAATGACACAGTGCAAGTACATTAAATTCATAAATACATTAATTAATAGTCAATCGATGCGTACCTCTGAGCTCGTCGAAACAGGCTAGAATAGACTTGGAGTACGACAGCACGCACATCTTGTTGTTGACGGGTTCGCCGCGGCACCATTCCAAACAGCGTCTGGGCACCCCGCGGTCCGAACAACAAGCCCTGTGATCCGATCCGTCTAAAACGCAAAAAAAAAAATAAAAAAATACTTAAAACCATACTCGTTTCGTTCGTCTACACGGGCGGACCGAATGATTTTTATTATATTTTTTCCGGTTTTCCTCGTTTATTATTGTTATTTAGATATGACCTAACCTGACGCGCATTTCATCAGCTTGTCGAAGTCGTTGAAGCAATCCGTCCTGGCGATTGCTACGTTGATGTCCATGTAGGACGAGGAACACGCGTCCAAACAGCCGGCCGTCACGTTTTGCTGGACGCAACACTGCGTCACGTTGTTGGTCGTTACCTGTAGAAAAAATGTAAAAAGCACACGTGTAAGAGATGCGTGCCCGCAGAACAGCTAGTCAGATTATTATATATATTATTATCGTTGTTTTAGCGGCTGTTAAAAATTTGATATTATTTTTATGCGACAAGGAACGGCCGTAAACTCCGCCTCTGCCTCGAAAGTTGTTTAAAGTATGCCTCGGCGTGTCCCCGAGCGGTTACGTCGCGCGCTCTTAAAACGGCGACTGTCGACTGGGAGCGAAGGCGAGTTTTAGTAGTGGTCCCCGTATAATATTACATTATAGAAGGGAAAGGCCGCCGTAGTAGTTTTCAGGGTAGGTATAAACCGAAACACTGACGATATAATATACAGCGGAGGGAAAATACGTGTTTTGAACGACAATAATACTACTTATATAATAATAATAATAACATGTGACGGGTTAAACTGCAAGTGGAGGCGTGTGGTATCAGGTAGAACGGGACGGTCACTGCAACACCCGGTGGTGGGCAATATGCAAATGCCGTGTCATCCGGAACCCGGGGATCTGTCGCGCGCGCACATTATAATATTTATTTATAGACACGCGCGCGTTAAGGTGATTTCGAGGATTTAAAAACGTCGGGCCCGTTCGTCCGTCAGTCAACGTCCGTCGCTATTAATTCTCGTTATTATTATTATTATTATTATTATCATCATCATTGCTCGGTAATGGCTGGTAAAACACGGATTTGCCAGACCGCGTCTTGTTTATACCTATCGTTACTCTCTCTCTAAATATATATTTATATAAATATATATATACACTAGTGGTTCCCGGGTCCCGGCGCACGTTTAATCCCCCAGCGGCCTTTGATCCTGCCGTGACAAATGCTCCGTAACGTGACTCGCCGCCCCAGCCAGCCGTCACGGTGGCGGTGGATGTATCCATATACAATATGTTCGTTTGTTGCGGGCCCATCGTATAATTTATCCACCTCTCCTTCATACCCCCACCCCACTTTGTCGTAGTGCCGGGGGAGGCGAGGCAAAGCAAAAAAAAAAATACGGTCCTAAGCCCCCGGGTTGAGTATACCCTAAGCTATTGCCGTATTTTATCATTTGAGCGCGCTCGAATTCAAAACGCTGAAAACCCATCGATACCATATAATATATACTTAGCTACTCTCGCTCGCAAAAGGATATATATATATATTTTTGCGCGCGCTCGCACCCCACGTTAAAGAATGCAATATAAGATATTATATTTGGGAGACGCCGCGCGCCGTGTGAAACACAAGTGTGCTCCTCGTACCGATCGACTTGGGATATTTGTTTATAATTTACAACCGTGTCGAGTTCGGATCGGTCAGAATGTCGACTGTGGGTTCGAATACCGAATCGATCGGATCGGGTAGAGAGGACTACGAGAGAGAGAGAGAGAGAGAGAAAAATTTAAATTCAAAAACTGATCTGCGAAAGCGTTATACTCACGGAGTTCTTGATGCGCACGGACACGGGCTTGGTGGAACTGCCGAAGGAGTTCTCGGCGTGGCAGAAGTAATCGCCGTCGTCGGTCTCGGTCAGCTTGCTAATCGTCAGCTCCATGACGAACTTGGTGTAGTCCTCTTTGGACCGGATCACGTTCACGTCGTGTTTGCTGCTCTGGATCACCGGCGTCCGGCCCTGAGCGTCTCGCCAGAACATCATTTTCGGCTCGGGATGCGCGTCCACCATGCACTCGAGCGTCACGGTGTCGCCCAGGTTGGCCATGGTGATTTTCGACGCCACCAGTTTGGGCACATCTGAAACAAGCGGTTGATTGCTATATTATCGACGGTGGTCGTGCGAACCGACAGACTCTCGGGCAGGTATACGCTGACCGGCGAAAACCTACTCTCGCGTCGACGGCTTGGCTAATCGAATCCGGTCGCGTCGACCGACGCTACGGACGTTGTTTAATTGAATATATACGAGCAGACTAGTCGCGACAAAGCAAACGTTCCCAATTATCGGGCGAAATAACGAAATAATAATACTCTACCCAAAACGCGGCATTACGGTTATAATAATATTTGTCTACAAACCCGCGCGCGTATAACAGAGCCCCGCATAATCGCGATAATATTCGTCCGCGCTGTACACCGATATTGTTATTGCGAAAACAATACCTATACGCTAATATTGTTATAATAATATATGTCGGGATGTAATTCGATCGGAAACGATTAAATCGCTAATAAATTACGCTATTAATAACGATAAAAAAATACGTACGAAATATTCCCGAGCGTTATAAATAATAATATCGTGTTTTTAATCAACACCCTTGTTTGTCGTTATTTTATATGTATAAAAAAATAGAAGCGATTTCGTATTGATTTTATTTCTAGAGAGTTTTTCAACGACGCGAACGCCTTATTTCTCATATGTATATATACGAGTATATACTATATACATAGGTATTTATTTATACCGTACCGAAAATGTATTATCGTTTTACTTCCTTATTGAATCGTATTATTACGATTCGGGGATTTTTCGAGAGTCGATTATTATTTTACAACGCCAAAAGAGCGTTGTAAGTTTCATTGGGCTGCGGCGGCAAAGGATAAATGGGGTGGAGGGGGCGCACCGCGTTTTCTAGTCGTTTTTCCGCGTCGGCCGTACCCGGGGAGAGCACCCCGAGACGCGATTAACTCGAAACGACCCGGATAAAATAAACCACCGCGGCGGCGTTCGCATTCGACTTAATTTTCGGCAAACGTTTGGAACGAACGCTAGGCATTTCGTCGGCGATAATAATTATCGCGTTCCTTTTAAGCGGCGGCGGCGGCGCCCGCGGTTCCGGCCGTCCGTTTTATATGCTCAGACACGAACTTAGTTAACTAAACGGGCGAATTTTGATGCGATTTCTGACAGACGGCAGAAAGGTGCTGGCCAGGGGGTGCCGCGGCGTACGAAGGAATAAAGGACGGCGATATCGATTTCGCGTCACGCGGCCTCGGAGCTTATACTTAAATCGTGTCTCCGCGGCGTGGCGGCGGCGGCGGCGGACCGACTGTTCGGTATAAAACAATGACAACGAGTCGCGCGCGCGTTAGAGAGATAGAGAGAGGGGGAGATAGAGAGAGAGAGAGAGAGGGTGAGAGAGACAGAGTGTGTGCGAGAGAGAGAGAATGAGCCGGAAACGGTGGCGGTCGAGGCGGCGATTTGCCGGTAAACCGAGCGAAAAACCGCCGCGGCACACCGACGCGTCGCGTCCCGTCGCCCGGAGGGAGCAAAACGCCGTTTTAAATGATATATCGCCCGGCGTAAACGGCCACCAGGTTACATAATAATAATGATAATATCGCGCGGGTTTATTGTAGAATATTATATTATATTATATTTCACACGACGCCGCCGAGGAGCACAAAGAGCGTATATAGCCGGGGTTTGGAGCTACCAAGAGTACGTGTAACAACAAAACCACGCACTTCCCGGTTTCTGTACGTTAATATTCCGTCGAGAAATTCGTAGAACTCGGGCCCCACCGTGGACTTAACTCCGCGCGTTCGCGCCTATTTGCCGAACGACTGACTGCGAGCGCGCTTTTACACGGGCACTTGTGCGCTACGCGGGCCCTGGCCGATTTTCCGGAGAGTTCGCGATATTCGCGCGGCGATGACGTTCTCTGCAATTCGATCGATTGTAATGGTCTCGATTGAAAATACTCGATGACAGTCGAGGTTTTTAATATAATAATTGCCGTTGAAAAAGTTTCCGCTGTAGAAAATACAATTTGCGAATTTCGCCTACTATATTATAGTAGTAATAATTGCATATTTGTTTGTTTCTAACGGTTTCGGTGTGTTATAAAATAAAAATGACGACCGTAATAATATTAATGTTATTTTCAATCAATATTGTATCGTGAGAAGATTGGTTAATGAATTAAAAAAAAAAAATGACCTCAAGTCCCCTCCCCCAACCGTCATCGGTTTCTGTTCGACGCAACAGATGGGAGGGCGGTCTCCGATCGAATGACGAACTTCTATCGCGAAATGTGAAATAACGACGGATTGGATTACGAGAATCAAAACCGACAGAAGAAACGCGTGCTCCGGTTTTCACGATTTTCGCAAAAACCGCGCGGTTCGCGGCGCGAACAACCGCTACGTAAAGACCAATTGCTAACAGGAATAAACGTTATAAGCTCATATTACAGTGTGTACATATACACTATAAATTTATAGAAACAATTTCGTTTTGCCGACGATAACAACTGTTAAAACTTTTCGTTTGGTCCTGCGATTTATGGCGCGCCGTTGAATTTTTCATCGTTAAATATTTAACGCGCTCAGCACTTTTTCGGCCGCTAAAACACTGTAAAACCGCGTGCGCGTAATAGTATAATAATACGGCGTACCTACGTGTATACATACTACCTACTGCCACGGAACAACAGAGGTGTGTTTTAACTGCTTCGAGATTAAAACGACACATTAAACCTTTCCGCGTTTTATCCCATTACGTATTCATCCGTTTCCATGAAAACAAAAAAAAAAAAATTACCGCTGTGGAACATTATCAATTTTCACACTTCAACGGACTGTTATAACCAAGCGATATATTATTATTATTATTATTATTATTATTATATTATGTATAATAAAAGAACAGTACTTCGCACAGTACCACCTACTCCTTAAAGGACGAAATAAGCGCTCACTTTTTTATACTTGATGTTATTTATCAAATACCGAACGCTTAGAGACATAATATACGTTTAATGATCATCAATAGTAAATTGAAAACATTTACATTAGTGGGAAATTTATTTACGGGGAAAAAAACAATTCAACAATAGCATTATACAATAGTTTAATGTCGTTCGATTAGTTAAAGATTAAATTATTAGTCGTTTTTTTTTTTTTTAACCGTTCGCTAATAAAATTACTCTAATTATAATAAATATAATAACCATAATTGATTGAATGTTGCTTTCAAAATTTAAAGACACGAATTATAATGACTAATTCGAAACGGAGTCTTACCGAAAATCGGGCTAATTTTTAATTCTTTTTATCGTTATATTATATTTATATAAAAATAAATATTTGAATTCTATTTTATTTTCAATCTTTACTTTTCGTAATTGATTGCAATCAGATACAACGTATTGGCATTATTCCGCTCAATTGGTTTTGTAAAATAATTGAAACCAAACACAATGGATGCTAAAAACATATATTGTTTTCAAGGTATACACAGACGATTTTAGTTTGACCTCTCGAAGCGAATAAAGTTCAAAATAAACAATGATAAATTAAAAATCCTAGAATTTTATTACGTTAACGATTCAAATTAGAAACGATTGTTAACAATCATTAATATAAATAAATATAAAAACGAAATTGAATTCACGCAACGTATAAAATACATCTGTCCAAAAACATTTATTTAACCATTATTCAAGTTCGGATCTAGTCCCGTTGTGTCTCCACTGTGTTTGATATATACTTTGCAGTCAGAGCATCCATCTTCTGGGGGGGGGGTGAAGATGAGGGAGTTAAAACTGTGACATAGAAATACTACTAACCAAATGAAAAATATACTCTTTCTTTATTTCTATCTCGAAAATCCGTATGTAGAGGCGTATTTCAGAACGTCAGGTAAAAATTAAATCTCTGATCAATCCGAAAACACTGAAAATTATGTTACGGGCAAGTTGTTTCAACTAATATATTTCATAAGTAATTTTATCGTTTGCGAGTAAAAGAATTAACGAGAATAATTTTAGTCATTTAATCCGAGGTTTAATTAATTACAATTCATTTTTTATCCTTAAATCAACCACGCGAAATAAAATATGCGCAGGAGGTAAAATATTCGTTATAACTTATAAAGGTGTGTGTCTTAAACTTTTCCTTTATTCGTCATTTCATATGCATATGAGTAAATAAATTATATATATATATGTAACCGTCAATCGAAAAGTTTAGAAAATTATTGTATATATTATATTATTATAATATACGAGTAACATAGGTAACTAACTGAAAGTTTTTGTAAATCAACGAATTTTGAAATATTATGCATATTCAATACAAAGCTCGAAAATTAATAATATATACGAGAAGGAAAAAAAAAAAACGTTATTCACTTTTCGTATAACTTCAAAGAATTAAAAAAAAAAAAATCATTTCACGAAAATTACATTGTTGAATACATTTATCAAAGCGTTCTTTTTAAACTAAACTGTCAACGTCCAACAAAATAATGGAAAATCTATATTTCAATTATTTCATTCCTATTTTATTTAATTATTATTCTATATTTTTATATTATTTTTAGTATTAACGCGCCAAGAAAATGTTAGACTTTTCGGTTTATGCTTAAAACTAAATTTGTAATATTTTCATTTTTTTTTTATTATAATGCTTGTTTTATTGAACATTTGGTATATGGGATTTCATACGTTACCCAAAAGGCTTTTGAATAAACTATTATTTATTTAGCAAACACGCGAAAAATGTTGTTTATTACCCTCTGATAGTTTTTAATATCTTAACATTCTTAACACGTAGATAAACGAGTACTTTTAATGAAATGATAATTAAATTATGATCTAAACGTAATTAAGTGAGTTTTTTTTTTCTATAATAAATGAAAAAATATTTTAAAACGTTTATAAATTACGTCGTTGAAAAAAAATCAAGAATAATTTAAACTAGTTATTTTTATTATTTCTTTTATTCTAAGATTCATACACGATGTAAGTGTTTTTATCATTATTATTTATCAAAAAAAAAAAAAAGGAAAATAAACGGCAATAGTATTTTTTAAGAACATAAAAGCACTTTTAAAACGATAAATACTTGCCTTTAATTTAAGTACCTATTTTTTTTATGATTTGTTACCTGATTATTAAAATACAATTTAAAAGAAGAATACAATGAATACTGAATTGTATAATGTATGTATAGTTGTATACCTACATTAAAGTTCAACGTTTGACAGTTTTTTATTCACTTTATTCTTTGCGTTAGACAGTTTCATTAGTATTTATTATCAAGTTTTAAATATTTGGCTCTGTTTTTTAGAACGTACTATTATAGGACATTACGTAAAAATGATTATGTCGATCATTATTTGAAAACATACACTTACGTTTTACCTGAATTCATATTTTTAGTCTTTTTCGTCATTTTAAACGGTTTTTTATTTTTTTCAATCTTTCTAAGAGCCTAACGAGTTAAAATTATACAAAAGTATTTAGCGTTAACTATAATTAGTAAGTAATATTATAAATATTATAAATTAACGACGATTTCATTAGGTACTAAAATAACAATTATTCCGAGGGTTTTAATACTCAATTAAGATTTTAGAAAACTTTAAGATAATTTCCAGGAATAAAAAAAAAAGAAGTTTTAAAGAAACGCTTTTAAACATCGAAACGCCCTTCTTTTTACCGAAAAACAACGAAGCGCGACCGATTATTAGATAAAAAATTAAAATTTCCAAACAGTGAATCGCGGAGGATAAAACGACGACGCCTCTAGTTTTCCAGTTTTAAAAAACAATTGTACTCCCGGCGATATGAAATATTATACACGTAACATTAATAGCAAAAAATATGAAAGGTTTACTCACAGCTTATGCTGATTTTTCTCGACGACTGCATCGGCGTGCCGTATCCGTTGTCCGCATAACACGATATTTCATCCATGTCTCGCGTGACGTTGTGGATGACAGTCACCATGTGCCTGGACGTCTCTTGTCTGACCAATCGTCCAGATATGTACAATGATATGGTGGGCGACGGGGTACCCATTGCAATACACAACACTGTCATACTGCTACCCTCCATCACCAGATTTATTGGATGTACTGTGGGTGGCTGTTTTTTTTTTAAAAATATCACATAACAAAGTTATTAAAACTCAACGAAAATAGTAAATAATGAGAGAAAAAAAATTGTACATCAAATTATAATAATAATGCCGTCGGATCGCGGCAGCTCGAATGACATTTTAAGTCCCTCCGAATAAATTGTATTATTAATATTTATCTCAATATAATTCTATTATTTTTTTCTCGCTTCCGCTTTGGATTCCAGTTAAAGTAAGTCCACTGTATTATACGGCTATATTATAGGGATGGGTTTAAGCCAAGCAGGAAACTCGTTTTTTTTTTTTTTGTAAGGGTCCGAAATTATGCCTATTGTTAATTTGATCAAGTAAAAACGTATGAATTCATAAAGCTCGCCGTTATTATCGTAATGATTTATGGTTTACGTTTGCATACACGTACACTAAATAAACCGTATCAATGCGAACAGTGTCATTTTCGTCGGTAAATTTAATTAGAAATGAGATTTATAATGACGTCCGATACAAATATTAAGTGACGGCTGTACTCTTACGCTAACAAAACATTATCGAATAAAATAAAATAAAAGTTTAACGGGAAAAGCCGCCGAAAGCACGGGAAAATCGATTAGGTCATACGATAAATTATCAAAAATAACTAATAAAATCAGATGTAAAACTATAGAAAACGTAATGAATACATTTTCATCGTTTTTGTTCTCATCGAAACATTATTACGCACCTCAACAAATGCCGGATATGCCGGGTCGGTCCAAGCGATTAGTGTCTCTGAAGGCAGACTCTTTCCATTTTTCGACACGGCCACTATGTAAATGATGTACTGCGAGTTTGGTGATAAATTGTCCACCGTGTACGCAGGAACAGCGACGTCGACCAAATGGTACGACGTGTCCGCGACTGTTTTCCAATACAACCTATAAATAAATAATTAGACGTGAGATTTTCACAGGTGGTGCGTTATCGAATATAAAAACGATCGTCACATAATACGTATATTTAAAACCTTTTTTCAACACCAAAAAAAAATTATAAAATAATAAATATTCAAAGATTTCGTAACGACTCGAGAGTAACAGAAAAATAACGCAAGTTTCAATTTATATAAACACTATTGATCGATTAAGATAAAAACTAATATTATCGGTCGATCGCGATCATAATCTGTAACACGAAACGTGCATACACTAACAACAGGTCGTCGCGACAAGTGTGGTGTCCAAGACGTGACGATAAAATTATTTTATTCGGTCACAAATGTTCGGTTCGGTTTGAAATCTGTTCAAGTGTGTAAGCACTAACCGCCACTGGTACACTTTAAATTCTTTAATTGGAATAATAGTAAGTAACAACTACGAATAAAGTAATTTCCAATGACAATAATGTTTTATAACTCTCTTATTGATGGACGACGAGGTTGGTTTTTCTTATTTGACGTCAAAGAAAGAAAAAACAACGGACGATGAAAATCGTGAAAGTGAAGGACGTTTTGAAATATTAATTAATCGACATTTAACAGGCAATCGCGTTGTGAATATTTTCGAATTGATTATGAACGATTTAACTTATTGTTTTCATTGTTATTTGCAAATAGAAATGGTTTGGTCGTCGCGACGTGCGTCGCTTAGGCACTGCTGTCGAAGCAGTACTGAAGTAGTCTCGTCGACCGCAGCGACCAAAAGTTTGCACGCCGCGACTTGCAGAACAGGTTATACGATTTCCGTAAAAGCATATACCGGCGACACGTCGCGCCTTGCAGACCGTAACTTTGGATTGAATTTACTTTTATTCACATCTTATTGAGTACGTAATACGTATGATTTTATTAAAACATTAATTCGAATATTCAACCTGATGTGTACTTTTAATAAAACGTATTGAGGAAAAAAGAACGTGTCGAAGGCCAAATATGTTAAAGCTTTGAAACCGCGGTTTATTAGTGGATGGGTGTTAGGACCTTTGAATATAATACGAGTATGTATATTCGATTTCCTGTTTGTAAACTATTTTCACATTTTTTAGTATCTGAAAATATGTGATCGGAATTTTCCTCGACGACTTGATAATAAGACGCGGCGGGGTTGTGCGGAAGAATCTAATATTCAACCTGGCGCTATTCATCGTTAATAATTAACACGTCGATTTAAAATGTTCCAGAGTTTATTGAAAACGACACGTTAAAAAAAAAAAAATGAAAAGAAAAAATAATGTCGAGTCAAATTTTCACGTGTATATAAAACTGCGATTATTATTCGCACATGGCACGAAAACGTGTTATCTAGGTTTACCCGTGTGAAACCTTGTAAGACGATAATTTAGGAAGGTGTTTGAAAACGGCAGTTTGCCGATAAAATATAGCGCTGCAGATGGGAAATTCGGCTTGTCTTTAAAGCCCAGTTTTCCCACATAATAACAACGGACATTACGAACGGGGGGCGCCTAGTTTTATTGCTTTTGGTAGTGAGTACTTTTCACAAATTATTATAAAACTCTTGATAGACTCGAAAACAACCCATGACGTATGGGTAAATTAAAATTAAAATCCTATACTAAATATCTACTTGGAAATTATCGCATTATAAAAATCTTACTTGTAAGTTATTTCTTCGGACAAGTGACTAAACTCGGGTGGCTGCCAAGTGATAGTATAGTAGTTGGCACTGTGAGCCGACACTGACAACGAATGTGGTGGAGATGTAACGCCCACGATACCCTTGCTGTCCAAATCTAGTGGGGCCGGTGCAAATATGTGTAATATATATATATGAACACATCAAAATATCGTGATAAATCAATTTTACCTGTTTCGGTGATGTTGAGCAAAAGTATAGATGACGGTAAAGATGTGCCGTGCGTGTTTTTAGATACAACGAACACCTTATACAGTTTTCCAGTTTCCAACTTCTTCAATAGTACCGAGTTTTCGGTCACTTCGACTTGCTAAACATACCAAATTATTGCAAAACACACATTAGAAATCTTATTCGACTAAATTATCTTGTCTCTCATTCATATTCCACATTTTTTCTTTCAGAACATTTTACGTTCTAGTATACTGCACGTCGTTCTAAGATACGACTTAAACAAAACGATAGTCACTTATAGATTTGCACAATATAATATATCTTTAGTAGATATTTGCATTTATACGCGAGTATAAACGTGTACATGAGTTTAATTTAACTGAGAAAAAAAATGCTTCATAAGTCGATAGGGGATGATGGGAAATTTTTGAAAGGGGGCGTGGAGTAAAAATAAAAGTTGAGAAATATTACTCTATCGTTACGACGTACGTTTAATTTAATTTAATATGCTCTAATTCAAAACAATCATAATTGACAAACTATACCTGATCCAGTTTTATTGTATTTTCGTGCACCGTGGCGTTATTGACTTTTTGATAGTGTACCACGTAAGAGGTGACATTACTCTTGTCGTTGGGAGGATTCCATACCAATGAAACACTATTGTTGGTCAATTTCACTGCGTGCATATCACCCACTGGGCCTGGTAGTTTACCTGTACCTGTGAATTTAATCGTTACGTATGTTTAGATAATCTATTGATTTCATATCAAAGCTGCTATAATAGTTATTTAAAATATTGTAATTGTTATTAAAAAAAAAAAAAACCCCCAGTTTATTATTTTACGAATATTATTAAACCATGTGTTTATATTAAAATTGTACCGTATAAACTTATGTCAAAACAAATAAATCACTTATAATTCTTTATAAAATGTTAGCGTTATTAAACATAATATGTTTCTATATGTATCGTTACGTACGTAACCTTTGAAAGGGGGATATGATATCAAAATTTGAAAACACTCATCTTACTAACGTTATTATTGTTTATATTTTATAACTTGAAACACAAACAACAGTTTACGATATACCACGCATTAAGATCGAATGACACTTTTAATCTATCAACATGTTATAACTTTAACGCTGATTATATCAGTAAACTTTGTGTACTTTTAACATAAAGTACAACAAATATTTAAATAAACGATAATAACTTAAAACAAAACATACTTGAATAGGTTTTCCCCAGACTAAATATTTATTAATGAATGTAGAATAAGCGACTGTATTTTATGTAATACAAATATTTCTAAATAATTTATGATTTCAATGAATTTAAATTTTACCATATTTATAACCGCCTATATAACTTTCATTACATATTATATTTTCCGCATTTATTTATTTTTTTACTTCCACAATTCAAAAATAAGTTGAAGAGGTATGGATTAAATTTATCGTTGACAATAGATAATTTTAAAAAGTTTTACGGTTAATGTAAAAATAACGAATTAATGCTATACAAGCGTTATCGAAAACTTAATTTCATGTGTAATGTTTGCGACTGATTATTTCACAGCGCTCTTGAGTTTTCAAAATTACCATTAGAAACATTGTACAGGTTTTTAAAAGGTTAACACATATACTACAAAATTATTCATTTTACATTTTCGTGTTTAATTATAAAATATAAACGGCTGTTGAACTATTTATAGTTATATAAACACATTTTTTAAATTAATTCGACTTTGAATTTAGATAGATAAAGTAAAATGGAATCACTGTTTAGTGTTTATTTACTAATATGCCTTTGAAGTCAAATGTATTATTTGATGAAATATATTGATATTTTTTATATACGTTTTGTTCATATGAATTTTTACATTAATTACGGTTTCATAAAATCACATAACAGAACACGCGATTCATTTGTTTGTTTACAAAAAAAAAATTAAAATAATATCAGTTTCAAACTATCGTTTAAAAATATCATGTTTTCCATAATTATGTGTATATTTTAGTATTTTTAAATTACTTTTTTTTATTACTTCTAAAATATACTAAATTGTATGCGTGCGTGTGTTTGTGTCAATGTGAGTGAACTAATGAGACTAAATTACTCCGAAAAAACATAACGAATCAAACATATTATTATTTAAATTTAAATATCAATATTAAAAAAAAAAAAACTCATACGCCCTAAATTTGTTTGATTATTGTAGTTTTGAATGCACTACATTGTCGTGTGATAATGTGTAAATATTTAATTTTAATAATTTAATTAACTGCGCGAACAAAAGTTTTAGAGAAGTATGCTATAAAATAAAGTGTTGTACGAAACACTGAGGCAAAGCCTACTCGTCTGAGAATCAATTTAAAACGATCGACAAACGTATTGGTAAAATATGTGTAAGCAATAGTAACGTCCGACTGAATTGCCGGATTTCTGACAAAACCATAAATTATTGAAATAATATATTGTTAACCGAATAAAAGATGGCATTTTATATCAAAGCGCATTAGCGCGAACGAATGGTATAATGCGTTTGCGGTGGCACTTAGGAAAAATCTGTTGAAAACAAATGGAAATAATATTAATTTAAAGACCGCAGTCGTTCCGGCGTATTGTGTTCTGAATTTCTGATGTATAACTAAATAACACGGAAAATATGACACGGAGAAGATAAATTATTACGTTTGTAATAAAGGAATATAATTTATAGCAATAACGTTTATAAAGCTCTATGTCGTGCAATGTTGCGAGAATTTATACGCGCGTGTACAATCTGCCCGAATAATTATTTTATCACGGAAAATGATCGAACCAAATATTATATTGTTGTTTTTTTTATTACTAAATACTATGTATCATTATAATTACACTGTTCTGTCGATTATTTCAGAATGACGGTCGCATTAAATGCGTAAAAATGCCAAGTATAATTCGTATCGGGGGGGGGGGGGGGGGTTTTTTTTTTTGAGTTACGAGAAAAAATAAAATTTTTACGCATCGACTAGAAAAAAATTGCTACCGGAAACCACCTTTGATGTTGACGGGACCTAGTCGAAATAGTGTACACAAAGTTTGTATTAGAAACGCCCAAAACCGAAAAATTAATGACAAAAAACACACGCACGCGCGGGTTTACTCGGTGGCGTAGTTACGGGGGGAAAGGTGTAAGGGGTTTCCGCCCCAGATAATTATTATTTTTTTTAATGATATTTAATTTTTTTGAAATATTATAGTAAAACGATATTTTCATTATAAATATCAAATATATTATATACGAATTAAAATTAATAAAATAACTTGTTTAAATTAACCTGTGATTATGAATTGATGACACAAGTCTCCGGAAAAAAATTCCATCTACGCCACTGGGTATTTTTACTTATCGTAACGTTACTCGTCGTCGAGTTAAATCTCAGGTGAGACGGTATATAAATATTGAAAATAATTCCAACAAGGGGGGGGGGACCGGAGGACCTGTAGGCAGTGGCGTACTAACGGGGGGGGTTTTGGGGATAAAACCCCCCCCCCGAAATTAATGGATAATTTAATTTATTATGAGAAAACTAAAATATCTAGTACCTGTATATTAATTGTACTGAACTGTACTGTACTTAGGTATAACAAATTATCTGAATTTTCTCAAATTCTGAATTCTGAATTATAAATATTATTAATAGTACAGCTTGTCGTATGTACGATATGTTTTGTTTGTTCAGGTGTCACGTCATCTAATATGTTAATTAAAAAAATTAAAACCCCCCCCAAAGTTCAGGTCTAAGTACGCCACTGCCCGTAGCCCCCCCCCGACTAAAGCTTTGCGCGCGCACACAAATATACATCGTGGCGAAACAAACACAGATCGTTTCGCTCAAACGGGCGGATGAAAAACAAACAAAAAAAAAAAAAAACGAACGTACCTTCTTCGAAACACTGGACGACGTTGCCGATGAACGAGGCGCAGTTGACCGCGACGCTGAGCAGCGAATCGGGCACGACGCCGGAACACAGCGGCGTGCACAGGCCCGGCACGCCTCGGCGCGTGCAGCAGGCCCCGTGGTTGCGGCCGCCCGCGCCGCACTTGATGAGCTTGTGCAGCTCGGCGCCGCAGAACGGCGCCAGGCTCCTGACGTCCGTCATGTTCGCGTCGAACGAGCACAGCGGCATGCACATCTGCCGCAGCTTGATGTTGACGCAACACTCGGTCAGATTGTACGGCGGCTCGGTCAGTTCCCGGTCGTTGACGATCTGCAAACGTTACGCGCGCGATGAGTTCGGCGGGGCACGGATGAAACGTCCGTCTCCGCGGACCTTTCCGAGTTTAAAAGGAGACGAGGGGAGAAGGAGTTTCTAAGTCGACTAAACGCCGATTCGGCGGGGGAAGGCGCCGCCGCCGCTGTACACGTTTCCGCGTAGTGTGATGGTTAAAAACACTAAAATATATTATTATATTTCACTTACGAATTCGAGTTTTCGATTTCTTTGAATTTATTGTAAATGAAAAATAACGGCTGCGTTAAGGGGGTAACTGTGGTTTTCGTGTCGAGAGAGTGACGAGATATATTACCATTCGACAGAGGCTAAAGGACACAATACGTGTTACACGTTTAATCGAATGTCTGCCATGTCCAAGTATAAAAAACGTTACGTTTATTTCCAATATAAAAAAAGTATTACCTATTTATTGTTTATTGTAAAGTATTACGACTGTGCGCGTTACAAGGCGAAATTAATTAATTGTTATGTAAAGTGAATTATTAAACCGAAAGGACGAAAGAATTCAAAACGGTTATTTTCAAGAATAAAGCCCATTTCTTTTGGTTGTAAAACACGTCCGATTAATTAAATATTTAACGTTTGTTTTCCACGATATTCATTAGGACTTTTATGCTGACATTTATCGTAAAAATAATATTACGAATTAAATTAATTTTATGGATATAGGTTTAATGTATAATATGTCAACTCTTCTTGTTACATTCCAAGAAATTAAATAATTGTTTTAATTACAATGTATTGAATTGAAAAATAAAGAATAATTTCATTGAATTTCATATGAAAATAATAAAAAATTGTAATCAATAGATAAGCTGCGAAACACTTGACATTTTATCTATCGAAAAATTCTCTTAAATTTTTTATTGCATGAATTTACCGGAAAACTATTTGTTATTATATTGTGTAACTACTAATATTTATTGGAAAACAAAGACAAGGAAAACCTTCTATTTTATTTTAAACCGCGAAACCGTTTTCGGTCGATTTTCGACAGTTCGCTTTTCCCAATAACAAGTGGTTTATTAAAGGGTTGGCTGAAAAGTATTTTCCCCCGAGATGCCCGTTATAGGAAATGCTACCAAAGCAGAACACTTTAATAACGTATATATTTATGAGAATTTTCATTTCAAATCTTTCTTTTTTTTTTCTACTAATTTATTTTTTTCTGAGTTTCTTCTATATAAGACTTAAAAAAAAAAAAAACTCGCATAAATGCAGGTAAGCAAGAAGGGTAAAAAAAATATTTACTTCGAGTAGAAAAATCATATTTTACATGTCACTGCCCATGAGTCATAAAATACCTATATGTATATAATACAGCCCCGACAGATAGAAACTATAATCAAAATGATTCTGTGGCAATCTTGTTTGTTTGAAATTGAAAGGCCTACTACCTACTACCACAAAATCGCATATAAAAGACGCATTGTGGCGCGGAGAAACACGAGTATGTGAAAATAATATATTTTCCTAATAAATTCTCCCGTTGTTATGAAATGAATAAAATAACGTAGTACCTGGCTTTTAGTCGGGAAGACAATTCTGTATGAAGGCTTTCCGGCACCGTGCTCGTTAACTGCCTCCACGAAAACTTCATACAGTGTATTCGGCTTCAAGTGTTCCAAAATAAATGGAGAATGTACGTTGACTATTGAATCGTATTCGTCGTCGACCAGCCTGTAAAACACATTATAATGTGTTACGGTATCTGCCAAGTCCTTCGGTGGTTCCCAGTGGAGTATGGCAAAGTTAACGTCCACGTTGAAAACGTGGAGAGTTCTCGGGGCAGAAGGGACGATGCCGTATCCCTGAAAGAGACAACTCCTGTAGTCGTCCATAAATCGCAAACATCTGAAATAAATATGAAAAAAAAAAGTCGTATCTAGTCATATCGGTTTTATTGATAAAACCAATTGTTTGTGGTTTACTTGAAGTAACTGAAATCGATTTGCGTCAGATTTCCAGCGCATAAGTTTTGACATAACGGCGGTAAACCTCTTGCCCGGCAACACGGCGTGTGATCCATACCGTTTGTGAGACAGCTGAATGTCTGAGACGCCCACGGAGCACATATCATTAAATCTGTGACCTCGGCCACATCGGATCGCGATGGATCGCATAGTTTATCTAAACACCTACGGATAAATAATTCGCCTTAGTATTTACAAAATGCAATTCAACTGTTTGCGAATAAATATATATCATATTGTTTCGTCGTGACTTTAACAATATATTGTAATGTGTTCTAAAAGCTCAAATATGATTATTATCCGATCAAATGTAATTATTAAATAAATACATTTTATTTATTAAACGATAATATTTTTTAAAATGTAAACGATTTTCATTGCGTTTGAAAATGTAATAATCGATTTACTTACGCGGAATGCGTGACGCCTTTTCTCATACAACACGATCGTATGTCGGGCAACGGCGGTAACTTGGAAACATCTGTGTTCTTCTTGCGCGTTGTTTTTTGGTCGGCATTAAGTGTAATAAAACGGATCGCTGTCGAAGGTAAACTAGAACCGTGCTTATTGATGGCCACTACGGTTACTTCGTACATCGTATAAGCAGTGAGTTGATCGATCTTGACTTTAGTGTCTGTCCCGAGTGCCTGATAAAAATCAAAAACCGTTGTTAATCAAAATTGAAAATTAAACAATCGCGCATTACACACGCACGACCACTAAATTATTTTCGTCCTACACCGAAAATATAAAATCACATCACATCAGAGAAAACACACTATAATATTTTATTTCGTATACTCTTTTACGTCTAAAGTATCAAAACAAACCCATTATGCAAAAGCTTAGAATATTTATTAGCCTTCATTTCTGTTGCTATTTATTCAATGAAAACGCACTTTCGAAAATCTATTTCAATTTTATTATTTATATTAGGTACGTTTTTGATGTCAATATTTAACTTAAATAAAATAACGCTTTATAATATTAATGGATATTTCATTGAAGTTCAAAACAAACAACATTTAAATAGAATAATAATATTTTATCGAACAACGATAATTTAATCGGTAATGAAAATATCACGAATTTGGACATTTTATTATTATTTTTTTATTTTTTTTTCCGAAAACGAAAGAAATTATGACAGGTTTTATTTTAAAACTGGGGTTACTTTATAATGTTAAGATCACGCGAGGGACTTCGGCATTCGTGACGTTTTAGAATAAAATTCCTTAACTCCGACGTCCCCTAAGTGCGTTCGGAATAATTTAAAATATCGATCCATTAGACCACGCAGCCTACGTGAATACATTACCGTACGTATATACGCATTTGAACATTTGAGTTTTATTTTATTTATTTATTGTATTATTATTATTATTATTTTTTATGTTATTCGAAACAGGTTAGGGTGATATAATAGTCATAAAATGTAAACAGTGCATGCTCGCCATTAACTGTAGGTAGTCGCATGGGTCGAGGCACTTACGAAGTTACCCACAATTCCTACAAAATAAAGTATACTAAGACGAGAGTCACGAATAGCAGGGTAACCAAAAAATAATTTATCCTCCGTACCCTTTATATACACCCGAACCCAAGGGTATTACAACTGTAGTACACGTTTTGAATTATGAAAACACATAAACAAGGACCACTACGTGAGCAACATTCCATTTTCTAAGTGAAATGTGTAAATTAATAATCAAAAATCGTATAGTATTTAACTGCCGGTTAGGTTTGGCGTAATAGTTTTATAATTTTTCTCGTACCTTCACTTGTATGGAGTGGTTTGTTGTCAGGCCGTCGAACGACTTGAGCATGGTCACGTTGACTACGAACTCGTTGACCGACGCCGAGTTGGCTGTCGGTTTGTCCCACGTCACTAAGATCATAGAGCTGCTATTCACCTCCACTTGCACATCTTCGGGTTGACTAGGCAGAATTTCTGAAACGTACGTTAACACACAATATAATACCTTTATCAGACCCCATGAAAGGCCGTGCGTTTCATAATAAACACACTATAGTAAAAAAAAAAAAAAAGTCGAGTTTCTGGTTCGATATTTTATTTTTTCGTATTAAGTCCTTTGCCCATAGCTTTTATGTCAATCAATGATGTTTACCTATCCCCTCTACGATGCACGCCAACGTCTGTTCGGTGTACGGAGAACACGAGACCATGGTTTTTATATTATCCGTGATTGGAGTATACTCCCCTTGGCAAACATCTTGGCATATGTCGGGAATACCTTCCTGAACACAACAGGGAACATGATTTCTGCCGTCTGTAATGAAATAAAAATACAATGAAAATAGACCGTTTGAGGAATTATTTATAAGAGAGAATAAAAAAAAAAAAAAGGGGGAGAGAAAAAAACGAATAGAACAGCTAGCGGTGGTAATGGCGTCGTACTACTGACCTGCCATGCACTTCACAATGGATTTGAAGTCTGGTTCACAGTTCTCCGGATCCTGTCCCGTACTGCCGTCCAATATGCTTTGTATATTACAAAAGCCCAAGCAGCTCGAACTGACGTTTCTCGCCACACAACAGTCCGTGTAATTATGGTTTTTAATGTCGATCGGCTCGGTTTCGTCGTCTCTGCCGTAGTACTCGGCCGTACTGTTGTCCATAGGCGGAGGTTCCAGATTTCCCGACAACACTGTTGGATGGATTAGTTTTTTTTTTTTTTTCGTTATAAATACTCGCGTTATTGAACCTAACCGTGTTGTAATAATTATTCAAAGTATTTATTTTAGTCCAACCGACCTGAAAGCGAGTGGAACGATCTGACGACGGGATCGCTGTTCACTTCACAAGCGTATAGCCCAGAGTCGTTGAACTTGACGTTCTTGATCGACAATACCCATACGTCGCCACCTGTAAAATCGAACATTTTAAGTATGAGTTTTCGAGGTAAATATCGAATTCAGAGTGACCAAAAACGTTATGGAATCACAAAAAAAAAATATATAATTTTCAAGCAACACAATTGTATGTAGTACTGAAAAGTAAATACATAATATACATTTGAGTTTCTTTACATATTTTTAGAATTTCGTCATCAAATGGCTATCGGTTGTACCAAAAACATATAGGTAAAATATTTCGATAGAATCGTTTATAATATTGTATTGGAAAAAAATATTGGATTCAAAATGGTGACTTATATTATAAGTAAGCTACACAAATGTAACACAATTGATGAAAAATAATATATTAACGCGTCAATTTTCGTTATATAAAAATTTCGAACATAAATATTTATGTATTATAGAACCCTTACATTAAATAACAATTAATTACTTTTATGATCACTTTATAAACTCGAATATAATTAATCATGATCTTCTTGTTTATTTATAAAATTAATAATTCGAGCAAACCTGTACTACAAATACTATTAAAATACTATTATTTATGCATAATGGTAATTATAAAATTCGTAACGCACGCGAGAACAAAACAATTACCTAAAAAAGTAAGTAATTATAGCCGGTTTCATTTCGTTTAATTTTTAAAAGTACGTACCATAATATTGGCGCGTGCGAATATTTCATAACATAAAAGTAAACATATAAAATACGATAATTGAATTAAACAGAATCTCGAGTTGAACAACTTGATTAATCAATTTCCAAAATTATTGCATGACAATTAATTCAAATTGAAATCGTAATCAAATATTTACTAAAACAAGTATAATATCAAGCTACCAATTCGGGCAGTACAGTTGGATAAACAACTGATAACTGTACCTATATAATTATATATCCGCTTGGTCCATTTATGGTTTATATATTTACATAACAATAACCGTGTTATCTAGGATGCATATTCGTTTATTACATTTTAAGATTTTCAGTCAAATACTTCATTATTTATTCGTCGGATGATATTAAAACTTTGCATTATATAAGAGAACATTAAATTGTTATCGAGAAACTTTCGAACGAAATGTCTTTATTATTCAAACGTACCTCAGCGGCTAAGCCACAATTTAATTTCAAAATTTAAAACGTTTATCGCCGACGCTTTTAATGATAAATTCTTATTTGCCTTGCCAAAGGTATGGACGTACTCGTCCAACAAACTACTACTGAAATCCTTCGACCTAGACATAATTCTTTAGGATTATTTTAGTAGTTTTATATATCATTATAGCCGTATCGCCATCCGCTCACCCTCTCGTGCATATTTCTTCCACCCATTCGAAACTACCCTGCAAACCCAGAGTTTTCTCCAGAACCCTTATCTGCTACGGAAAGGCGAGAATATTAATTATTCATAATCTAGGGATTTTCCAAAATGTGCATACCGCGTTTAACAAATTACCAAAAGTTCTTATACAGAAATTGACGGGACTGTGAATTTCCTGTAGTGTAAATTTTGAATTTACTACACCATTAACAACAAAGACATTTTAAACACCGCAGGATATATAATGAAACTTTATTGAGTTTATATTGCGTAAGGGCCGAAACAATACTTATCCACTACGCCAGGTCGATGTTTATTATGATAAAAATGTATGTTGTTTTTGTTTGACTTTATTCAATCAAAACCAATTAAAATATACTGTAGAGTCAAATAAACACAGATTTAGGTCACTTTACGTGGGTTTTTATTTTAATTTTTTTTTTTAAATATTGCATAGTTAAATTTTAATTTATTTAGAACTTTTAAGCAGTTTTAATCATCACAACCGATTACTTAAAAAGTTGTTGAAAAACAAAAGTTACTTGTAAAAACAATGTAAAATTATCTTATTAATGGTAAGGATAGGTATTTAACTAATTCGGTAGTTTAAATTTCTTTATTTTAATTGAACTAAAATAAATATTGTTTTTATTTTTTTCAAGACAATATTCATATAAAACTTTATTTCAACGTAAATTCAAGTGATATAGAATATTATGGATCTCAAACAGAATGAATAAATTATACATATCGTTTTACCGTTTTAATTTAATATAAATCTAAACAAATTAATTTCATTATTTTGTTGTCGTTTAACAGTTTTTTTTTACCTATAATCTATTCCGAACTGATGGGCAATGGAACATAAAATGTAAATTATAAGTAAATGCAAATAATCACGTGAACAATAATTTATAATTCATATATGAAATGTCTATGTGTACTACAAACACGATATTATAAAAAATATTAAAATGACAAAAGGCCAAAAATCATCTATAAAGGACTTTTTCACGTTGATAATTATTGTCCATTGCAACCTATAGTATTTTAAATACTGTAATTCCTGTATTAAATATAATATATATATATAACATGGCTGAAAAATCAAAGGTATTGTTTAAAGTTTAAACCTTCACGTCGATTAACGAACGAAGTAGAACGCCTAATTTAGAACGAACTTTCAATAAACTTATTTATTAAATTAAAAACATATTTTATACATTATAAAACACCTTGTTTATAATTGTATTATAATATGTAATCTCATTACAAGGCATTGCAAAATTATTTGTGTCTAACTGCAAAAAGAAATTGAATTTTTGGACAATTTTAATATTTCACTAGTTTATGTCTATACGATTATTATATAAATAAAATTATTATTATTATTGCTTTATATTATTTCCTTTCCACCCACTAAAACAATAACATGTTCCGTGACGAAATAATTTAAAATAATTATTTTGTTATGATCTGTCTCCCCGGACTAAAAATTGTACCGACGTTCCTGATACATACATATATACGAGTATATATATGAATATGTTATAAAATAGAAGTTAAACATGATTATTATTACTTTGTAATGTAATGAAGTAGTTGTTTAAATAGGATATAGGAATAGTATTCATATAAAAAAAAGTATAAATATTTGTGTATAAGCAATTCACATGCATTAGTATGTACTTCTTGATTTCCAGTGGGTAATTCGATAATTATTTAAGATTCCAAACATGAATTGCGAAAGTAATTTACCAAAACTTTGCCAAACTGCCAACTGGCATACTTATTATATTAAAGGTTTATTTGTTGGTGGCAAACTTAAGTCTTGATGCGATCAAAAATCTTCACGGACAGTATAAAGTTTTTAGGGTTATAAAAAAAGTTTTTTGCAAGTATTTTTCTGTGGGTGAACTTTATTTTCTCCCTTTTCGTTTTCCTTTATCCTACCGCTACTACTAAGATTCTGGATGGAAATTTCCTATCAAAACATGATTAAATAACTCTTTAGGAAAAGGAGTCTAATCGATTCAGTTAAGGTGTTTTTTTTTAACAATATTCCTCCAAGGATACGTACATTCTTATTTTTTCCCCGCAAACCCACAAAACTTTTTTGAATAAGTAAACGAATTTATTGATCTCTTGAGAGTGTGCAATTACCATCACGACCCTTTCAAGTATGTTTTAATCGATACAATTCTTTATTTATACACGCGAAAACTGTTTAGATGTGAATATTATATTACTATTCAGTTTACGTAGTTTGTACAAATTGGTTTTGTCAACAGTAACAGAAGGATTTATAAATAAGCTTTTTGGCATGTTTAAGATGGAGTGAATTGTAAATTGAACAATGAACATATTGCCCGAAAAAGGGTTCAAATAAACTCCGACAAAAGAAGAATTTTTATCGTTTCTCTTATCGTTTAAAAATACACTATACCGTTTCAAAATATGACTAACCATAAAGCCCACTTACCTTTGTCGTGTAAAACCTCAAATCTCCTGTCAGCGGTAATTCTAGACTCCGCCGCAGTCAACACCTTCCAACTGTGCCTGTCTTTGTTTTCGGTTTTCCACAAGACAGTATGATCTCCTAAATTTCTCACAACGCATGTCATCAGAGCCGAGTCACCTTCTTTGGAGTGTATTGGTTTCGAAGTGGGCTCCTGCATGACCGGCAATTCGGCAGTGTCCAACAATTGCACTAAAAACAATAAAAAAACGTCAAGCTTAAGTAATGTAATGTAGGCCATCAAGACGTAAAAACTTAAATCGACCTTCAACTTATTACTCTACTAATATCCTATTGTATCTATCATCGCGACATCGGGGGGTTCCATCAATATTATGTACAATTAGGCCAAAGTTCAAAAGCCACCACGTACAATGTAATATTACAACTGACAGCACATGACGTCCTTCGAGACATGTCCTCGTTTAAAACATCAATCGCCCCAATTCGCATGGTATCGATTGGGTAAACGAAAGACAAAAGAGGAATTATTATGTATTGGCTAACCATGTACGGATTGTTTGTGTACATGTGACATACGTATTTGTATATCTGTACTATATCGATTATCTAAAAGATGCATCTTAAAGACCATTTTAACTAGACAATGATCAAGTATTCAAGTCTATAGAAAACGAAATCGGTCGACCGATACTATTTAATAGCCAATCACTATTCACTAGACGCGATATTAAACAAAATTGAAAGTTAAGACGTACTGTGTGAAGTTTTCTAATATAAAACCGTACACGGATCAACGACAACAAAAGTATTGAATTTAGAGTATTTTAAGCTCTAAAAAGCAATAATTGTTCGTACATGCTATCCGTTAATAAAACTAAAATGTTCTAATAAAACAACTCGATGTAAAATCATTGGGATTTAATTAATTATTGAATTACAACGTGGTCTTTCCAAAATATACGGCGGTATAAATAATAATTACACATATTAAATAATAATTATACACAGTAAGTATTAATTTAAAATTCGCCGAACACGGTATGACGACTTTGACGTATATTTTAGCTTAAGCACAATTGGAAAAATGTTTTTTTCGTACAAACATTTTCACTAGAAATTTAAAGCAAAACACAAGTGTTTACTCTATAAAATGTTACTGACAGGGACTGAGAACAGTACCATCCAAAAGGCACCTGGGTCACATCTACTCGTAAATCTTTACGTTCTGGCCACACTACTGTATCTTTTATATCAATAAATAACATTTTACAACATACACCGAGCTAGTATTCGCAATACACAGCGTCATTCGCAGGTGTCGATGTATACACTATAAACTATTAAAATTGGCAAACAGTGGGTTTTTTAAAAAAAAAAAATTTTTAAACAAACATTGTAATTTTATAATGGGCAAAATTACTTCTAACATTCATAACATTAAGAGTAATATTATATCATTTAAAATAAGTAAGTAATTTAAAATAGACATCGATTTTATCAATAGCATGATAATTTAACCACCGACAATTTAAAATCAATATCATAATATAATTTTACTCTATACGTGGTAATTATGAAATATTTAAAAGTTCGATAATCTATTTTCAGAGTACACTGCGATTTAACTACGGTCGACTATATTAGTAAAATACTACTTGAAACTGGAAAAAAAAACCATGTGAAACAGTACTTGAAAGTTGAAACAAAGTTCTTTCAAAAATATTTTTATAGCAAAGAAAAAGAAATCCCTTCCACTTGTGAATCACTATAGAAGTATACTTCAGAAATCATTGTTCCAAAAAGTGTTGGGTTAGTAAAATTATTATACTTGGCAGAAAAACATTTTTACGTTACTACAAAAACCAAATACTCTTTATTAAGTGACTGACACTCAATGCTTGAAACACTTTCTAACAACGTACTTGAATATGCAAATTGGAAAAAAATCAGAATAAAAAGTATGAAACATCTCGAACGAATAAAAATAAGATACACTCTTTAATAATGATACTTTATACCCTTGGGCAATAGATGTCTGAACCAATCGTGTTTTTTTTTTTTATCATTAAAATATATTTTATGTAGTTTCGGACATAAAAATTAAAAGTTATATATTTCAGGTCATTACTCAATTGATTGTAGTTTGATTACATTGGTATTCGAGTAGAATTTAACAAGTTTAAAAATTAATATATTTTTGAATAATTCAATTTTAAATCTATGTACTCATTTGAACGTCGTACTTATTGGTTAAACTATGAACATATTTATAGGTATATATAGATTTTTTTCTCATTTTAAACATACAGTAAAAACCATTTTATTTATTTTTTCTACTCGTAATAATCAAGTAGACATTAATTAAGTCATTGTTTTTAGGTCATTCTTTGTTCAAAGCCTAGACTTAGAATTTCAGAAGAACTTTTTCTCATTGAAATGAAACAATAAGTTCTTGACGAACGTATAATGCGTGTAATTAATATAAATCTCAGAAAGATTTTACCTAAAATATCTACTAACTTAAAATGTTTAAAAAAAACGAAATATAATTGAAATCGAAAAATGGTAAAAATATTAATTTTTAAACGGTATCTTAAGTACCTAGACAGGAAAATAAATAAACAGAAATTAATACATTTTAGTGACAAAAGTAAAGTCTTTGATCTTTATTCGTATAAATCATGTAGCTGTTTAATAGTTTTATGATTTCTCAACGTCTTTGAAATAAACGTAGGAAAATAAAATACCCAAAACACTTGACCTAACATACACTTGAAAACGATGATTTGTATTAATTTTATTTCGGCGTAAAAACACTACTAATATGAAAAATTGAAATGAGAATTTACATAATAAATTATAACTTACTAGCTGACCCGGCAAACGTTGTTTTGTAATGTACTTCTAGTGAATTTTGTAGTATAAAAAAATAACCAACTAATTGTAAGTGTGTGGGGACGGCGTCTACGACTGAAAGAGGAATGGAGCGCGCACGCACGCAATTTCGGTAAAAGTTATGTAATAATATATGACGTTGCAAAATCCATACCTTTTGGTAAACATCGTCGGGTTTTCGCTTTAATTGTATGCGTCACGGTCAATCGATCGAGCTTATCGACCAATGACGATAGATTTGCCTGCTATCGTATTCGACCGACCAATGAAAAAAGTTCTATTGTATTCGTTTTATTGTTCATCGCACGCACGCGATTACGGTAAAAGTTATGTAATAATATAATATTGCAAAATCAATACCTTTTGCTGAAAATCGTCGGATTTTTCGATGACATAATAATCTATTTATATAAAATGCAAATTACCACGCACTTGCTGCTGATTGTTGTATCTCAAAATCTTGCCCGTGAAAAGTTATCCCCGGTATGAGGGAGAAATAACGTTCTTAATTTTCAACCCCTTTAACCCCCTTAGGGGTTGAATTTTGGAAAATCCTTTCTTAAGGGGCCTCTGCTATATGAAACGAAACTATATTGACCAAATTTTATAGGTACCACAAAGCTCCAATGGCTCCGGATTTTTTCCATTTTTACCCCTTTTTACCCCTTTAGGGTTAATTTTCTTAATTTTTTTTTCGTAAGATCTTTCTCCTGACAATAACAAAAAAAAAAAAATGAATTAGCTAAATCGGCCCAGCCGTTCTCAATTGATGAATTGTTATACATTTATGGTTCCATTTATATATATATATATATATATATATATATATATATAGATTTTTGTATATAGATTAGGTTTAAGTTCGAAATAAATGGAAAGTATATAATTTCTATCTGAATAAAAATCATATGCATGAAACAACTGTTTATAAAATATACTATTTGTGATTTTATAACTCACAAATTTCAAAATACAAAATAGGTTTGTAATAGATACCTTGAAAATACTGAAAGTATTATATTCAACTATAAGCAACCTATTACTATAACTCTTTTATCAGTTTTTTTCTAAAGGCTGAACGTTTTTGGAACTAAATCCGCTTTATACATATCTTCACAATCATAGAAAAAGATTAAATTACATGTCATTAGATATAGAGTGTCGATAAATTCTTGATTGGTCACCCATATACAGATATTCAAAACTTAACCGTTAGATAACTCAAATATTATACTCAATGTTACCATTATGAAAACACGTAAAAATGGTTAAATAATTGATACGAATTAGGCACCGGATAATTATAAAATAAAAATGGAAAATTAGGACTATCTGATTATCATAAGCAGGTTAGGTTTAACATCGACACCTTTATAGTATCCCAGAGTCTCACAAACAACTAAAAACCACTGACAGTAGTGAAAATTTCCACTTACACTACATCTTCGCTTGTTCGCACTACAAAAAACGTGAAACCGCAAGTGTTGGCCATTAAAACAATTTTTTCATCGATTCTCACTTATCTAATAGTAAAAACATGCGAAAAACGCATGGCCCGTATCGGCCGCAACCGTGTCAACTAACAAGAGGACGTTATACCATTTAACGGCTACGGTACTCAATAGCCGGAACGACTCTACGCTAGTCACAAAACATACGACCTTCGGAACTACGCGACCTAATATTACATTTTCTATAGTGTCATTGGCAAAACATGAAAAAAGAAAATTCGTGTACATAATATACAACGGGAATATCTGAGAAACGAAACAAACTAGGTATGACATTAAATTGACCGGATGAATAACCTCGTGCTTCAAAACATTTTGAAATTGTGTGAATGTACACTTTGGATACTGCATGAAGTAAATAAATTCTGAAATTATAATTTCCAAGTGTATTTTGTATTCTGAAATGATAGTAATGGTTTTCATATTCTTTGTTATATCACTATTATTCAATGGGTATTCTCTTATCTGATAATAATATATTTAAAATATACAAACAAATACATTTTTACTTGAAAATTATTTTGCAATTTCAACTTAGGCAGTGCTTGAATTTGAAAAAAAAACAGAAGAGGGATGCATAAAAGTAAAAAAATTAGCGTCTCCAGAAATATTAAAGTCTCATCTAATCAACCCTTAATCTTCACTACATTTACATCATTTCTTCAATTTTAAATAAATTCTTTATTGATTTGGCATTAACAACATACTCTAATGTTTTAATTAGTTAATTAATTAATTAAATTATTTTTATTAGATTAATAATTTAAATAATTCATTGTTGAATATAAAATAAATTGTACTGACAAACTTACAATAACATGTAAAATATTCAAAGCATTCAGAATTTAAAAAAATAAATATATTTTAAAGGAATATATTTTGATAAGACATTCCTTATTTCAATTTATAACTTTATTGTTAAGTAGTGTGATGGATTTTATATACTTTATAAGATAAAGTAACTATTATTATTAAAATGTACACAAAATATATTTATTGTTTCTATAATTTTTATTCAAATAAAAGAACGTTTTACGGCTATACTTTGGTAACAAAAGGAATAATGAATACTGACATCTCCAATGTTTTTAAATTAACACGAACACAATAACTTTTAAAGAAATCTGTTGTTTTTTTTTTTCCTTTTTTGATGTAATTAAAGTTATTTTAATAATTATTAAAAATGTTGTAATCACCTTATTTTAAATTTTCATTCGCCAACTATTATGCATCACGAAGAATAAATATGTATTTAAAACTCTCTAAATAATAAATTGCTTTGAATGCTTTAAAAATACTACACAACAACTCAATGTTGTTTTTTTTTTTTTTTTCATGACAATACATTTCATTTACAAAATAATTACGTCAATGCTAAAAGTTATCCTCTGTATAGATATTCCGTAACTACGTTCTTCCTGTCATTATGTGTTGAGCAAATACAATACACATTTATTTTAGTATATTATGTTTTTACATATATCATGAGTAAATCATATATAATTTACGACAAAATTAAAGCGGTGTTGTAAGAACGTCATATAATTTTATCTTGTTGTAATATGTTTTTTTTAAACCATAAAATCGATTCCGTCAGATTTATTTAAAACATTTTATAAGTCTGGAGATCTTTCCATGATTTGTTCAAAGATATATATCGTAATATTTAAATGCATTAGATAATTAAAAAAAAAAATTAACACCATTCGCATAGAATGCAGATAAATCAATGGATTGAACGTCTAAAATTAACAATATTAAAATAGGTATAATTCTTATAAAAAAACTATTTAGGCTTATTTGCAACCTACATAAACAAACGAACTAGAAGGCAAATGTAAACAAAATAGTACATTATTTTATTAATCGGTACATCATTTAGAAATGTATATAAAATACTGAAAAAAATAAGTGCACAGTTTAATCATTTAAAGGAAACGCATTTAATTCTATTGAATACTGTTTAATTTTTAATTCAATAAATTATTAAAAGAATACCCTAATCTACATATTTTATGATAATTTTTCTTTAAAAATTATTAATTTGTTTTTCGTTTCGTTTTTAATTATAACTTTATAAGTAAAACTATCAGTCGTGTGGTCATAAGCGTAACTATAGGCCTTAAAGTTAAGGGAGGGGCGATAATTTTAATATTTGTTTTAAACAATAATTCATAAAGTCAGATCTGTCCCTCGTACAGTTCTAAAACTATTAATTCATATTGAACATATAAGACCCCTTGTATGGGTTAGGGAAATGAGCAAATATCCAAAAAAGCAACCGTAAAAAAACAAAAAAATAAATCAATTTAAAACTTATAATGTTAAGGTTTTTAATAGACTTTCACATATTAGTTAAATTATGTATAGCTATGTGTTTTTAAATCATAACAAAATAAACCATTACTGCCCATCTTTTCGAAGATAGTAAATTATCTCTTTTACGATTACAATATTATTAGATTCTAGAACTTATCAAATAAGATATATCAACTTTAAAAACATTATACTTTTTATAAGATAATCCTGCTGTAAAAATGTTAAATTGTTCTCTATTGACATATAAATATGTTCTCTTACTTAATAAAAAATAACCGAATCTTTTTTTTTACTTAAGGTTTATTATTTTATCTTTAATTTGCTATTTATTGTTTTTTTTTTTTATTATATATTTTAACTAAAACTATTTGACTTGATATTATTTTATTTGCCATAGGCATTTGGTTTATTAAAGTTAATAAACCAGTAATGAAAGTAATAGATTGTAATTATACTGTGGTTTTTTTAATAAAAAAAAAATACTGTTCTCATAATACGTAGGTACAGGGTAAAAACATAATAATTGCAATCAGTACAATAATATGAAATCAATACTATAAATGCATTACGGTAATATTAAGTAGATAAGCAAATAATATTAGATTTCATTTCATTAGTACCTAAGTGAAACTATAGAAGTGCAAACAGCCATATCTAATAAAATTATTTGTACTATGTGAACATTGTGAACTGTTATTTCTAAAGGTAGGTATATCAAATGGTCAACTGTGTTTAAACACATAATTAAAATGTATAACATGATACTTTTCACTTTTCGTATACCTCCTATAATACTAAACAATGAGTCTATGTAAATTAATATCTGTGTCGTTATTAATGTTTGTGTTAATTTGCGACAGAAACGCGGTGTCCGCATGGGAGTTAATTTTCGAATTGGTTTTAGACGCGAAAAAAAATGTAAATTACAAGATCACCTCTAAATACGTTTATGGTAGTTGAGCTCGTACAAAACATCGTATAGCGAGAAGAATAGAAAAAACTTTTGTGTACCGAAAAAAAAAAAAAATTATATGTTAAACGCTAGCGATGGTCGAGCGTCTGCAAGTACATAATTATCATACACACAGTGGACGTTTGATTTGCCATTAGTGCGTCCCATCTAATTACTATACAAGACATTAAGTTCGCATTAATCTGGCTCTGACACGATACCCCTGGGACAGTGGTACGGTGCAGTATCCTGCGCAGACATTTTACGCCGAATTCAAAGGGAAAAAAAGCAAAAATCTCGTGGCGGCGCCCGCCCTTTAAAAGGAATGGCAAGTATTAATTGTTCGCCGTTTTTGGACCCACTCCCAGAGCCCACGAAAGAGGGCCCATTGACCGCGTTAAAACTCCATAAATTTCAACCCTATCTCCCTTAACGGCCGTTAAACATTAAAATTAAAAACGATTTTACCACCTATAAAAGCACGACACAACACTAAGCGGATCACCGTTTTGACGACTATTGTTCCACGCGACTCACACTTCCGATCTGTTATTGATTTGAATCAGAAAAACGAACGAAGACGACAAACACAGACGACGGTTTTAGGTCGGATCAAAACGATAAACGTAGAAAATATCAAATGATCAACGACGAACACGGAATGTTGAATACGTCTTATCTTTCAAAAGAGGAAATGTAAAATACGTTTCGTAGCTTTATTATTGATTTCAAGAGTATGAGAAATATTTTCAAAATCGTTGTAAATAACTCAAATTGGAACTAATGGCAGTAGTGCTAAATGAAACTACGTAATTCCATTTAGGAAACATTCGTTTCCTCAGCGTCATAATATATTTTAGATATTCAATTGATCAGATTAATATGCGTGTCACTTTCAATCGACAAATTAATAATAAATATACGTCTCGTTCGTTTCAATAGTAATTTTCGAATACGAAATAAAAGAAACCTAGTCTCCGGGAGATATAAAATAAAATATGTATCAGGTCAATAATTAGCAACACGACTATAAATATTAAAATAGTTTGTAAAGTGAAATGTATGTTTTCTTCAGAGATGAAAATATTACCATAAAAACATTTTATGGAAAACCGAAATATTAAATTCCTTAATGGCTTCATAAAAACAAAAATAATGCTATAAACAAAAGCACTTACGACGAGTCAACGATATTTGAAGGCTAACAAATTGTGATTGAAATTCAAATTGAATTATGTGCATTTAAGATGAAATAATTTTAACTGACAGTCGCAATTGTATAAATACATAAATTAATATTTTAATAGTTTAGCAATAATAGAGTTAATTATTCATAATCACTAGACATTTACTCTGACATTAACGTATCACATAATAAATCAAATAACTGAATCATGAATTTCTCTTACTTTGAATTTTGAAACACAATTTCTAGCCCCTGACCAATTACAAAGTGATAAAGGAAATATAAACAAGTTAATTGTTGATTGTAAATATACACTATTGTGTGAAATTAGGAAAATCAAAAATTATTATGAATTATGTCTGTAAGTTGATAATACGATTTTATACTTTTAGATAAACATAGTTTAAATCAATAACACGAATGCTTATAAAAATATAATAAATAATGTGCTATAAGATGACTACGAGTTAAGTTTTTACGACATTTTCAGTTATTTACATAGAGTTGAAACTCGAAAATGGAATGTTTTTAAACGCTTTTGTTAATTTCAGATTCGAGTTAATTTATTTGCCTTCTAAACAATTATCAATACATTTATAAATCAGTGTTTTCTTTTTATCGTGGAATAAACGTAATTTTTATTTTCAGAATTTCATTCTGAAACAATTTTAACTATACTTTTTGACGGCTATACCGATTTTTCTAATGAATATATGATATCACCAGAATTAACCACAATAAATTAACAAAAACTAGAAATAAACTTACCATTATTAATGATGTTAATTAGAAGAAGTACAACCGGACCAATTTGAATGTTGACAATCATGATGACCCCAGCCAGCTGATCCGGAGTATGTACTTATGGTAAAAACTGAAAAAAAAAACAAAAAAAAAAAACGTTGCATTATAAATAATATTATAAAAAAATCAATCATAATATTCACATAGCTATAGTATATGACTAAAATAAACTATTGTATAATATTGAACTATTATTCAACGTGCGAATTATGTATTTAACTGTAAAACACATAAAACACTAACTATTGTTAACAAATATGTACATGAATAAATATAATTTTCTGTTATTCCTATAAAATCTATTCAATCGCCCTAGTAATTCTTTACCCTATAGTCATTAAATGACACATTTCTTTCGCGTTATTTTTCTTTCTATTTTCTCAATATTTTAATCCGATTTGGTAAGTTTCTTATTCAAGTTTAAACCTATTTCAATATTAAACAAATGACTATTGTCTATCTAAGCTTGTGTATATAATATATATATATATACACAAAATGTAATTAATTTAATGTACCTACACGATTAACATATACATATTATGTATTATTATTGTTTATAATCAATTACCGAGATATTAATTGATCAATAATGTAAAATATAAATTTGATATCATAACTCTAAATGTAAAATGTATTTCATATTTGATTTGAATAATTCAATTAAATTTCACGCACTAAAACAAAGAAAGGTAATAAACACATAATTCATAAAACCATATTACAGTCAGTTACCAGTGATGCAAGGTATAATTGATAAATATTGATTACCAATCGTAATCATTTATTTTAAAACAATGAAGGAGATCAGGTGTTGAAGGGTTTTCGGTGCGGCCTTCCAAAACGATTGAAATACGAGAGTATGACAAAACATGTGCGTGTAATATCCCACGACAGTTGGGCGGATCTCGCCCGTGTCCTCAATAGTACTATAGAAACGTACATTGTGGTTTATGGCCAATAATTTTGAGGTGGTAAACCGAAATTTTGATTACGCTCGTATTATAATTATTAATAGGCGCACAGATGAATTGTGATAGCCCGCGCAACGTTGACGGATCTTATATAAGTATGAATTTATTGCGCACGAAATTATAAATCATTATTCTCCATCGACAGGTGTCTAGAAATGAAAAGCAAATATTTATTTATTGTCAATATATTGCTCGCCATTCTCACGGGGTAAATTAACATAAAGGTAAAATCTAGTTACAGTCGTCGCATCATTCCTGTTCCAATACCAGCAAGGGATGTATTATAAACTTCATACACGATTTCACTTAATGACCCAAAAAAAAAAAATAAAATAAAGTCCTTGATAGAATAATTTTATGTGGTTTATTTTAAGGGGTGCGATAAATTATATATGGCCCGAGCAATCGATTCGACAGGCAGCAAGTCCTTGGGGTTATAATCCAAGAAACGTGAAAAAAAAAAAATCGATGTGTATATATATTTAGTTGGACGTTACACATAGAAACCGAGTGCGTAGGCGCGCGAGCGCACGCGCACACACACACATACAAATAAAAATATAGCTATAATAGTTAGCCATTGCGAAATTGTAATATTAAGTTAGCTAGATCAAATCGATTCGTCATAATTTGCCAATTCCGCCGCATTCGGGTATTAATACAATTATGCTAATCAATCACGAATAGCTGTTATTTACTGGTCGTGATATTTTTTTCGTCCAGGTGTAATGAACCAAATACTGTAATGGAATTAAGTGTGAAAAACACTATGACCTAGGACTATAGAACGAGTCGTAGAGAGGCCAAATTTACGTCATATAATTCGACGTTTAGATATTTAACAACGAAATGTTTACATAAATTCGTTAACAACAATAAGGATACAAAAAATACTATTGGACATTAGTCAAATTATGGTAAACAGTTGTATAATATATGTAGTAATTTTCGATTTAAAGATGGAAAAAAAAATATTATGTACGTTTTTATTTCATAAGCGATAAAAAAAAAAATACAAGACTCGGATGAGATACAGTGACGGATGATTGATGCTGGTAAATTGATATTTTAAATTTGAGACCAATTGGTACATTGCTCTCGAAAAAAACGATTCCGAGTGAAAGAGGTTAGGTGAATCAGCTTTATTTCTAAAGATATTAGTAGTAGAAGCGAATTTCTTAATGAGGTAACTTTTGCCATAAAAAACGAGTCGCAGCATGTAGATAATTATGTAAATTACATTGTTTTTTTCATCAATTATCAGTGAAACTATCACTAAATAAAATAAAATAGCACAAAAAAGTAAGAAATTACCACTCAAAAAGCAGAGACTAGAATAATGGCAGATTTACGTGATCTTCTCGAAAATTGAACTCCAAGAAATTTAAAAAAAATTTACTACGACAAAGTTTCGAAAAATATTTATACAGTTAAGAACAATGTATGTTATGAGTTGATGTTACAGGCAATATTGTTATACATTTCATAGTAAAAACGTATTATTTATCTAATTTGAATATGTCCAATTATTTTAAATTTCATTTCTTTCAAGAAAATTCAGATTGCAAGCTTTTTTTTTCATAAAAAAAGTAAGATACACAGGCATACAATAGTATTTTACGTAACTATTTTATATACCAATACAATTCTCTTGGATTTTTCGAAAAATAATGAAGTGTATGATTCCTTGTTTTCATATTTTTTACGTACTATTACGTAACAAGGTTAATTATTACAGAGTTTTATTATAATGTTTATATGCTATTAAAATAACAAATGTGTATATATTTCAATACGTCCGAGATTATTATGAGTTCGCGTAGAAACGTATAAACTTTTTCTAATATAAAAGTTTAAATATCTAAAAGATTAAAATTTAAAACTAATTTTATATTAAAAAATAATAATATGATACAATGGTATGTTTAATAACTCAATATAATTTAAGAGATATGAATATAAAAATATTCTATTAACTTTTAGCTTTTAAAATAATTTAATAACTCAAAACTATAGTCAAATTGTGAACAATTAATAGAAAAATCAAATTAGTTAAAATACGAGTATAATAGGCATATCATTTTATATGTATCAATATAGGTATATATTATGTTTATATATGCCTACTCAATATTTATTGAATATAAAGTAAAAAAATTGTATTATAAATTATATGAAAGAATTAGCATATTTTTATTAAACTATACTCATGCAGTTATTAATTATAAATATTACTTAAAATTGTATCATTATTTTTTTTATTAATTTAATAAGAATAAAATTGTTTCATTTAAAATTACGATCATATGTATTGGTACTATTTGCAAGAAAGATATAATCAATTAAATTAAATATGAAGGCATGTCTTGAATAATAACGAGTTTTCCATAATTACCTTTGTTAATTAAAGTTAAATATTTTTAATTAAAGTATAATATTTTTACATGAAAAATCATTGAAATATAAACAACTAGAATGGCATATCGTATTGGTGGACATAATCCACGTCATTATTAATAATATTACAAAAACAAAAAAATATGATCGTTAAAACGCGTCTTATGAAAATTACCATATCATCCTTGTGACTTAAATATTCTCCCATATATTTTATTGCACACGAATGTCTTTCAAAACAAAAGCATAAATTAACAATATATAATAAACTTTAACTGAAAATCTTTATGCAAAGAGGGCGTATATCATCATCATATTTCTTTCTTACACTAACTGTTCTAATTGATGTAATTATTCTGTTATAATTTTCACAATGTTAATTTTACATTTAATTTTTTTTTTCTCCAACTCAAACAATATATTAATTGTAGGCACTTTAGATGTGTATCATCGTAATAAATCAAATATTTCATATAATTTTTTTTTTTTTTTTAGTAAATTAATTCAATGTTTAACTTAAATTAGACTTGAATTGTCGTAAAAAAATGTAATAGCAACTTAAGAAAAAGCTTCATAACATACGTGTATAAATGTGTATGATTCCCTTAATAAATAAAATTATCTCACCACGTGCTCAAAACTATAGTCAGGATAATTAAGAAGAATCAAGTTGATAATATAGTAATAAATAATAATACTTTAAAATATTCTCAAAAACGTTTTAGAGTGTAGGTAAATATAAGCCAATATATTAGTGTATTGCTCTATTTTGTTGTTTATAAAAAAAAGATATGGCAAATTATTTATCATAGACAAACGGAATCGCGAGATTTACACACCTAGGTCAAGGAGAATTTTCTAAAATAACCGAAACTAAAATATAATATATACAAGAAAGTTTTTTTCTACAATAAAATGAGCAAAGGGTATTCTGAATTGCGATTTAAAGTTGAATCAAAAGATGGCAAACGCTTCTATGGCGTATTTTTAACCGGATACGTTTCTGCTTTTAAACTTCCGACTAAGGATAAAAGCGAATATACGCGTGACTTTAATGTTAATCACACAAAACAACATGCAGAATCCAACAGCAAGACATGCGACAAAAGTATAGCTATAGAAACCAAAAGTTCCAAAAAAGTTATTTTTAATGATTTTTAAATTGTTGTAAATTATGAAATTATAAATAAATGATCATTAATCTAAAAAAAAATTATTTATCCTTTGTATTTTGAAAAATGCATAAATGCATACTAAATAACTCTCGTGGGCATGCAACATACTATTCTAATATTTTTAACTAAGCTGTTATAAATTTAGAGCGAATAAAAGAATAATGGTTTCATTAAGAAGTGTTTATTATTTATAAATTTGTGAATGATTACATTTGTGATATGGAAATTATTTAATTCTAAAAACATTTGTACATATTATATTTATTTGAGTGAAAATGTTTGATTTGAAGTCGTAATATGTATATGCGTTTTTTCTTAAACTAATATTTCTCTTTAAACTTTATCATGTAAGTATACCTAGGCATTTAAATATCTTGTGTGTTTTGAAAACAATTTTGATATAATTTATTAATTTAAATTAGTTTGTAATGAGCAAACAAATTAATGTACTAGTTATGTATTATTATTTTGATACCTAACATATTCAAATCCTTTTATAAAATGTTTTTACAACAATAATTATGTAGATAAATAACTGGAAATTTAAAAATAAAACCAATTAAAAATTTGTATTTAGTGTGCATTAATGTTTATCAATTTCACGATTGTATAAGTGATTTGAAAATTAATATCTAAAGTATCTCTGTGAGTTTGATGACCCGGAACACAATCTACAAATATACCTACACATAAGGATAAATATGGCAACAAAATGTTCTTATACGATACATTTATAACTAGTCATGTCTATATTTCTTTTTAATGATGTGCCGTAAAAATGATAAATAGGTAGATAAATCAAATAATAAAATTAATATTTAAACAAAATTGTCATTTTACATCTGTTTTTGTGTTTTTAATGATATAATTAAAAAATAATTATAAATTATAAATTAAAAATAATATTCCTATTATTGTTTAATGTAATGTGATTTTAAGCACATAGTTTTAAAAAATCAAACAAATATTATGCAAGCTAAAACAAACTCAATCAGTCGACTAAACAAGTAGAGCTGATCTAAAAATAATATAATTTATTAAAGCAAAATGAACATTTTTCTTAAACGTATACCTTACCTAGGTACACATTGTTATAGATGCAGGATATGTTAAACGCATGACATGATAATATAAGTTAATTAAAGATATTTTTTCTTACAAACCTATTTGATCGAACATAAAGATTGATCTGTCGAGTAATTAGATTTATACCTATTATTATTTTTTAAGTCTTTGCTCTAAATTTAGAAATTAAATTGTGACGATAAATTATAATATATATTTTTTATTCATAGCTTATTTAACTTTTATATCAAAATATCATTTTTAAAGTACTTTTGTTATTTCTTAGTTCGTTCGCCGCTATATCGCGAGCTTTAATAACGTGAAAAACCACTCACGTTCTATTTTGGTTTCCACACGTCAATATTTTCGACGGAAAAATAGCCAATTCGTAATTCACTAGGGTTCCAGTTTAAGAAACGAAAGTAGTGGCATTGAACATTTGAAAAACTATAACTGGATTTTACGTTCATACCGAAAGTATGGTCCCGGTAATGCACCACAAAATGCTACCTTAAGTCTACGCAATAAAATTCAACGTGGACGATGAATTCGACTCATTTTCTAGAAATCATATAGGCACATCAGAATTCGAAAAATCGATATTTTTTTGATTAGAAAGTTATACTATTTTCTTCGGTGGAAATAAAATTATAATATTGTATTCAATTATATTCTCATTACAAAAAATATAATTTATGATTTCAAAAAATTATTTTATGTAATTATTTGATGGTTTTAGTACTAACTAAAAAAAAAACCCAATTAGTTTTATTAACTACGCATGGCAGTTAGATACAATGTAAACATAATAAACTTTCTAAAGACAAAAATACCGCTCTCAGTTTATACTAAATGTTCGGATAATCTGTTAGATTTTTCAGCGTACAAAAAATTTTGATTTATGAAACAAACTTTTGTAAAACTCATCGGACGATTTTTACAATGAAAAAGTTTTAACGACTATTTTCGTTGGGTTCTTTATCAAATCTCAAAATAACTATAAGTGAAATAGACTTCAATATTCTATTAGAATAAAATTAACTACACGTTATACCAATTAGATACTGAACGAGGCGTGTTAATGTAATAATAAATTTATTTCTAATTAAACGGTTAAATTAAACTTAAATCTAAAAAAATATGAACGTATATAACGATAACTTACATTTGTTTATGGCATAGATCCTTGGTCGGCAGCTTGTAAGAAAATTCCTGAAACATAAAAATATAAAATAAAATATTTCATTTGATAAATTACGGAGGCAAATTTTTATTTACAAGTTTTTATTATTCATAGTACCTACGTGTAGTGAATAAGATAGTGTACGTCTTCCATACCATTTATAACTAGGTTATTATAAATAGGTCTCATACAAGTTAAAAATGAGATAGATACAACTTTACTAGTCTAAACACAATCCTATTACTAATCAAATACTCCTGAAGTCTTTGCGACTTCTTTTCTTTTCTTTTTTTTTACTGAATTACAATTTTACACCATGACTGTACATATATATTACTCGATAAAATTACTATTGACCAACGATCATCGATTTACAAAGATGTGAAGCGAAATATGAATAACAAAATTATTGTTGACATAATTGATGTAGGAAAAAATTACCAATCATTTTTCTGTGGAGCGTTTTACTACAACACGACGAATTTGTGTATAATTTGATTTATACGTCTACATGTATTTATGTTTGTCGACTATTGTGTAAATCTTATTTGTGTTTATAGATAACAATTGGTACTATGTGGAGTTCTGTTTTGATAACACTCGATTTATATCGCGATTCCTAGCTAATCATTAATCCTTCAAAACCTAATGACTATGCCAATATAATACTAGTGGGTTGGTGAATAATAACTCCAATTTAACTGGAAAATATATGCAATTAGCAAAGAGGTGGTTGATTCAAAGAGTTTTGAATTCGGGTTAACGACCTGCATTAATATACTGGTATGACTTGTTGTCTCTACAAGTTGATATGGATACGACCTTGAATACAATAGTAAACTGTATTCAGCGCCAATGGTTAAAAATCAAAGTCATTTATCAAACAATCTTTTTTCGCTAATGCTTCCATACTAAAACACACTTGTCAATTAATCTATTTTAGTGATATCCATTTGATGTATTGAAAAAATTCTAAATATTGACCACTCAATTTTTAATCGTTATTGAAATCAATAAGTACAAAGAAGTACACAATATTAGCAATGAATAATATATCTAAAATATATTATTAATCTTTGAATTAGTTGCATACAAAAGCACATTTTTTATATAAAAATATTACTAAATTACTTGATTACTTAATACCAATGAAAAACAAGAATAGTTGAAGTATTGGAACTTTTTTTAAATTAATTATAAGCCATTAAAATATATATATTTTATCTAAGTAAAGTATTGAAATATTTAATCTAAACATTTAAATTGTTGTCTAATTATACTTGTGTAACTAAATGTTTTTTAAATTATGAACTCCTAGATATTAGGCAAGTACTAAGTACTAAGGCTATGATATTATTTTTGATTCATACATCATAGGCAACAGTACTATGTTGTGAAAGGTAGTAAAATTGAGATTTGAACGATAAACTGTAGTAAAACGCATGTTATAAATTAAAGTATGAAATAATTTTTAAATTTGTATACAAAAAAATAAAACTGAAAATAGGAAAACATGGAACATAAATAATTCTGCACAAAATCATGCTAATGTTCCAAATATCATAAAAAATACTATCAATTATATTTGTAGCTAAATGCAAACTCATTGCATAACCTACTCAAATAACGTCCGTGTTGTATTATATTGTTGGTAAAAATAATGTTTGTTTCTTGTTATTGCACATGTATAATACTATTGTGTACGAGAATTGCGGATGTAGCCAATAAATTCCATCAGAAAGAACAGCGAATATGACACATAGCCAACAGCTACTTAAATCGTATAAAAGTAATCACTCCGAGGATCTTAATTTAATCTTTGTTGCTGTTAATTGAAGCGTGGCAAAGGGGAGAACATACTATAACTATATTATATTGAACCGACCAAAAGTATAAATATACATTACAACTATACATTGAATTAGTAATACATAAATATTGAATTTATACACATACAGATTATAATTATTATTCTTTCTGTATATTAGTAAGTAATAATAAATATAATTCAAAGTCAGAATAAGCATCAAAATATTTCTTTCAGTATATATTTATATGTGTGTGTGTGTGTGTGTGTGTGTGTGTGTATACAGTGGAGTATCACTAATCCGAATGGGAAAGTTAGTCGTTCGGATTACCTATGTTCCTTAGTTTAAAAAAAAATTCTTGTTGTTTAAACTTATTATTTAAATTATAAATACGATCGATATTATAAGTTTTATATTTACATAAGTTATAAAAAAATCTTCGACATTATAATATATATGTACCTATCATATATTATATATTTATATATAAGTTTTAACTAACTTACTCATATTTAGATATTCAATGTGATTTTGTTTTTACCATATTATTTTTATTCGCCCATATAAAACGTCCAAATTATTTTTTATTTCTTAAAACTAATTATCAACATAATATCTATATGACAAAGCCAAAAACTATTATATAAAAACATGCCATGTATATGAAATAATGAAAAATAAGTTTTCTTATCAGAAATTGCAGTTACACAGAAAGTCAGAAACTAACTTATTCCACCAGTTGTTACCCAGTTTTGACTTTTTTTTGTTAAAATGTAAACACAAGAATTAAAAATTTTAATCTTCAAGTAATACTTGTTTTAAACACGAGTAAAAAATAACAATATTTAAAGGTTTTAAATATTTTTTCAAATATTTTATCTTCAAATGTAAATTTATGAACTTTTATACTTATTTTATAATTTAAAAAATAGAGGACATTTATATTATAACTATAGTAACCAATAAAAATAACATATATATATTTAAATTCTTTAGATAATCATTTAGGGATCAGACCTGATGGCATATACCCTCTTTACGTTTTTAATCCCATTGTTCAATACTTGAAAATCTTTTGTACGTAGTTTTTAATAAATTTTTAAATCTTGGCTTCTTTCTTGGCTTTTAGAAAAATCATTTGTGACGTCTGATTGCCTTCCAAAAAACAGGAAATAAAAGATTTTATCTTAATATGGACCCACTTGGAAACAAATTGATATTCATAAAACATTATATTAATTATTAAAAAGCCATTTTTAATCATATTGAAGACATTTGTCCGAACTAACATGAATTTAAACTTAAAAAGTCGATGTTCACAAATCTTTATTTTGTTTTACCGTTTTAAATTTGAACAGCTTTAAATAATCGAATTCAAATAAATTCCATTTATACATATAGATTTTCAAAAAAGCTTTTGATGTGATTAACCATAATAAACTTTTCATGAAATTAATTTCTTTTGGTTTTCGAGGATAATTTTTATATTGGATTAAATCGTATTTACTTTTTTTCACCGATGTAAAATTAACATTTTGCACTTCAAATGATTTTTAGCGAGTTCAGGTGTACCGACCACCAGGTTCTCATTTAGGTCCCCTGTTATTAATTTTATTCTTTAATGAATTACCTAATATGTTTAAAGCTTTGTAAAAAATATTAAATTGTTAGTATCGATTAATATTATTACATTATACTTGTATATTCACTACCCGTTTAAAATAATAATAGGATTGGAATAGAAGGAAAGTAAAGGGTAGCATTTTAAAATCTGCTTCCAAATGGTATATTCGGCACTGAACAATGTGCATTTGTATTATTTTCGTATATACATCTACTAAACTGCAGAATAAATTCGAAACGTTTAAATGTTGATAATATGTCATGCGTACACTATCTGTTGTTCTCAATAACAATAAACCAAACATGGATTCTCATATTCGAGCTACTGTTGTCTGGATGTGGATAGAAGATTGTTAAAAATATTTTAATGATTGAAAACAAGAGATTTTATAAATAAAACTAAATGGTCAAACGCAAAAGAGAGAAGAAAAAAAAAGGAGAAGAATCCACTATCGTTAAAACTTTCCAAGATATCGCGGTAAAGTAATCACGCTGTCTATGAAAAAGTTTGAAAAAGAAATATTTCACTGCAGCAGTGTTCGAGAGAAATTGGACGAGCAGAGATTATTTTAACGAATATTATTTTATATCGCAGTGTTTTTCTTACAGCAGCCTCGTGTCGTTTGTAAACAACGACTTCGCTCTGCTCCTCCGCGTGCACCGAGTTAATTAAACTATATACGTATAGTTAGATAGCGAATGTACCTACTTTATGACAATTCAGCCGAAGGTACAATAATTATTATTTTCTTATATTACAATATAATATACTTTGTGTTATTATTTTTTTATTCTATATAGATACTTGCGTTTGTTATTTTTTATTCCTTTCGAACTCTGATGTTTTTTTTTCCGCTCTGCCCGAACGCCGTAATATTTAAACTTATACGTATTCACAAACAAACACACACAAACACACACACATATATATAGGTAAAAGTATATAAGTAGAGACGGAACGTAGTATAGTATATACCTGCTGCGTAGACGAATTGGCCGGTGCACGCGCGATGTTATTAATTTGTACGCACGGGGAAATCGCGAGATTTGAGAGCGAAAAAAAAAAAAAAAAACAACGACCGAGACGCACTTTGCGGAGTTAATCGCGGACGTTAAACGTATTTAAAGGACGGCCGTAATGGCGACTATACGAGCGCGGTAGAACGACAACGGCGTCATAACGATCGGCAATAATTATATAGGTAAGAAAAAAATACATATATGTGCGCATAGGTATCCCACATAGGTAAGATACCTGGGTAACGTCGGGCGCGCGCGCGCGCGCGTAAACCTCGTCATGGAGGAAAGACACGCGCCGGAGAAAAATATCCAAACGTAACAACGATAATCATATAGAGAGAGATAAGGTCGTAATTATTATTTTCGTCGTCGCGCGTCCGTCATAAACGGCGTCGTAATAATATCGTGTCGCCCCGTCGTTATCGCCGCAGTTATTATAATAATAATTGTTTTATTGTCTTTGGGTCAGTCCCGTAACGGCGCGAGCGCGCGGCGGCGGCGGCGGCGGCCACAATGCGGTTAACCGTCACGGCGCGTTTATGCTAATTTAACGCACAGCCGAGTCGCCCCGAGAGTGCGGCTGTCGTCGCCGCCGCCGCCGCCGCCGCCGGTTTCGCGCGCGTGTCGCAACCGGTGCGGGCACGCGGCGCGGTCACGCGGGTTTCGGCCGGCCGGCGACGATATTGACCTTGGTCGAGTTTGCCGGCGCGAAAGGCGAACCGCGACCGGCACACGCGCTCGCGGTTTGCAAAACAAACCGTTTTGGGTTTTTTTTTTTTTTCCTTTTTTCCACCGAATTTTTTCACAATTCCCTATTCACATCGTACCGGGCGGCGCACGACCGACGATAACGTTTCAGAGATGATTTGAAAAAGTTCACGGCGGCCGGACGGATCTACAGGAGGTGATCGCGCGCTCACCCTGCCCCCCTCACCAGAATCTAGTTTCTCGACGCGATTATATAATATTATGATTCCGTTATTATTGTTAGCACGACGACGACGACGGTTGCGATATTGTTCGTACGTACTATAGAACTCTTCACGTATGAGTAATACGAACCCGTTTCACCGAACGTGTTGTTTATTGTTTTATCATTCGGATTCGGGGAAAAACAACGCGCTTGATATAATCATGGGAAATTAGCTGTCGGTTAATGATAACTCGATTATAGTGATATCGCAGTTGAAAATGAAAAATGCAGAAAAACGATTTGTTCCGTTCCGCTCGGTTCGACAAGCAGCAACAACTCCCTAGAACGATCATTGGATCCGCTGCTGGGACGGGTGCGGCTAGCTTCGTGATAATTTTAAATTGACCACGGATATACCGCGTACTCCACGTGGCACCCAAAAATGCTTTATTCATCGTGTGCTCGCTACCCGACCGACGCGACGTACTTGAATCGGGAAAACGAAAGAGAAAGAAAACAAATCCAACGTCATCGTCATGTATGCGTGTACGTTGCACGTACAATTGTGTGTGAAATATAATACACACGAATGCGTGTAGCGTAAAATCTATTGGTTTTACAAGGTTTTTTGGAAACACTTTTATTTAGTATCTAAATCTGCGCTGTGCCAGCAGTCTCACGCCACAATAAAACCGGGAATCGAATACAAAAGGCACTTACGTAAAATGGACAATTTTCAATTTTCACGATAATTTTTCCAAGTGTTTATGAAAAATCGAAAAAATAAGTTGATATTAATTGTCATCTAAAAAGCGTTGCCATTTATTTTGACGAAATAAATAATTATTGGTTTTACGTTTTGAATGTTGAAAACAAAGCTGTCATAAGCCATTTTACACGATATAAAAAAATCTGAAGGTTGACTCGATCAATTTTTTTCTCGTAAAACTTTGAAACTCGGCATAACTGATTATTTTGACAATCATGTTACGAATATTAATTTTAATCTTTAAATATGGGTCTCTGTACCTTCGTCTGTATTTTAAGACCTGTAATTTAAGCCTATAAGTCTCTTTAATTACGTGATACATTTATCACAACAGTATCCGCCGTATTCCCTCAAAATCAAATATATCATAGCTTCTAAATCTAAATTTAATTCATAAGCCCGAAACCCCGTTTTAAGCGTCTTTTATTTTCAGCTCTATTTACAACTCCGAGTACGTTTCACCAGCAGACCAAACATTACTAACGAAATTCTCTTTTGATTTCGCATCAATTCGTTGGAAATTCTTCTTTTTTTTTCCTCCGTTACTACCGGTTATAATAAACTCTCATACTTGTCGTGTTCTTGCTACATATTTATTATGTAAATCATTTAATTTAGTCCGCCATCGTTAAAACATTATCTTTTTTAATTTAAACATTTTAATCGCTATGTAATATTATAATCTATATGGATTATTTTGCTTGTACGAAATTGCCGAACTATGTTAACGCAGAAAGCTCTATAGAAATACGATTTATAAAAATTCGTAATACATTTAACTATTCGAGTTGACTGCCACTAAACGAGATGAAAATATTCAATAATAATTCAATATACATGTATTTCACACTGGCCTTGGATTAATATCATTTTTCCGACGCGATGATTTATTAATATTACTTTCGAATGTATATAGACAATACGACTAACAAACAACAAAGGACAAACGTTTGGACTTGGTGTCTTACCGGCTTTTTGTTTTTTGTTTATTGTTGTGTTTTATTGCACAGAAATCGCGGGGCACTGGGTGTTTTTTTTTTTTTTTTTTTTATTATTGCTCGCGTGAGACCAGCTACCATGTTCGTATAATAGTGTTGTTTGTTGCAGTTGTGTGTGAAATCGTGCAATGCGCATGTTATCATAATAATACATATTATATACTGGAAAAGGTTATTACTTATTATTGTTATTATCATTGATCGCTATCATCAATTTATTTCATTCTACTTAGCATCTGCAGCAAACGTTAGTGTTTCATGGAATTTAATTCTATTAATTCTAATTTCAAATCAAAAACAATTTTCAAAAAAAATTCAAACAATTAGTGTTTTCACCTTGCATTATTGTAATTATTGTTGTAAAAATGTTTGAAATTATTGACTCATCATCTCAATTATTACGGTCGGCACCAGAATATGAACTGTCGCTTGTAACTTATGACTTATATAATTTAAATTTTTAGGAAAGTGTTTTTTTTTTTTGAGTCGATTGTGAAACGTAGTTTTTCAAGTATAAAATTTGAATCGTGTAATAACAAATTCATTAATGAAACTTTTATTTTGCATTTTTAATATTTTAAGTCGTTTTTTTTTTTACTTTTAAGGTCAAATTTTTCTTTTTCAGTTTATTTTCCGGTATTGTTTTATTAAATTCCGTCTATAATAATTACAGAATCAATCAACTTCCAAATCAAAATTCGAATTCGATCAACATTTTTATGAATTTCTAAACTTGTGATTTTCACCATTTTAGACCAAACTATTTTAGATGATTTTTCAAGGCTTTTTACTGCGTTAAATTCACAGTCCTACTTTTAAGTTATCGATTTATATTTCAAAATGAACCCACTACACGCATATGCATTTATATTATCGTCGTTACATTGTATTGTGTACATATTTCATGTTATAAAACGCCGGCAAATATTATGTACTATGAAATACCTAAAATTTTCTGTTGCCACAGATTTTACAGAATGACGTCGGTCATTTCTAGTTAGCTATGCCCGACCAAAAGCCGAAATATTATGATATTTTGTCCAAGTGCCGACCGCCGAGGTCCCCTCGTGTTTTACTCGGTTTCGGCTTTCGCCCGTAAATGTTACGTGCACGGTATATAAGCGCATATTGTTGTGTTTGTTGCGAGCGATTTACTCGTTTACTGTGATATTATTATTATAAGCATTTGTAATTGTTGACGTGCGATTCGAAATCAAAACCAAACTTTGCACTTACGCTATTCGTAATATGTATATTCGAATATTTTATCGGTAGCTGCTTGCACGGCCAGAAAAAGTTGAATCGAATGGCTAAAATAGCACTTCTAGTGTATCGCGTGTGTTCAGAGACTTCTCGGACAAAATAAACATTGCCTACAGAACGGAATCAATATACGTACACGAGTACAGATATATCATATTATAATCCAAAAAGTATCATGAAAAGGAACGGAAATAGGCGGACAAAATATCGAGTGATATAATATATTTTTTATAATCGAAGAAATATAGCGTAAGAGAAAATAGCGACAATAGACCGGTGACGGAGTGTGAAAAAATCTAGAAAAAAGGATATTGGATTTGCCGAAAGGAACGCCCGCGTTCGCCTATCTACACGACAATAGTTACCGGACTACCGGACTACTATTGTTTGTTGTGCGTTATTTATGAGTGCGAAATAAAATTATTCAAATTAACAATATAACATTAATAACGAGACGCCAAAACGGCTAACACGTTTCACCGACACGCGCGCGCGCGTGATAAATACAAACCGCTCTATGAAATATGGTAAACGCGCGCGCGGAGTGTTAATAGATTATTTGATTCGGTTAAGGTCAATAAAACAGTATATCAAAGACAATAACTGCCTCCAGGAGCGAAGGCCGAAAATATCGTTTAATAATAATATTCTCGTAAAAACCATCGCGATACCATGGAAACGAAAACCGTGACGGACGGACGGAGCTGCAGTACCTTGATACAGGACGTTCTGTACGTCCTACGTCACGGGTATTGCTTGCACAGCAAACCGTTTTGGTTTCGATCGCGCGTTTAGATTCGTTTTGAATGTTTATCTCGCGGGGAAAGAACAAAAAAAAAACAACAAAAAAATACGAAAAACCGTAGATAATACGAACCGTACGTTTGCGAATGAAACGTACGGTTTTTAACTTTTTCGGTATACATAACGACACGTTTATGACCACAATTACAGCAGTAATTGTTCGACGTATTAACGTATGATCGTGCAAACCATAAAACACGATTACATTTCCATAATGCGTTGTATTACACGCGTGTGCGCTGCACGTCGCGTATGTAAATTTATTTAACGCGGTAAATAGGACAAACGTTTGGAATTCTATATACTATACCCTATCCTTAGGGTAGATTTTTCGCGCGTAAAGTTTTGATGTAGGTAGTTTTTTTTTTTATAATATTATCGTATTAAAAATGATCCGTATTTTGCAAAAACACGCAGCCGTTTCAGTAATATAAACCTTAAAAAAAAAAAAAAAACGTTTTCGCCCAAAACAGAAGATTAAACAACACATCATCATACCTTTACGTTTCGGTCGATAACGACACAGAAATTTAAATATCACGTTACGTGAGTTGAATATTGGATTTTAAGTTATCATAATGCTATTATACGTACATATATTATTACACTTTATGTTTTTTAAACTTCTCTGGTTTAAATTAAACAACTACTTTGTACGACGACCTTTTATGACTTTTTTCTTTTATTATCATTTTTTGTAATACTTCAATAAACTTAATTATAAGTTTCCAACGGACTTACGAACGAGTCACGTTATCAAAAATAAAGAGATTGAAAATAAACGACGATATTATTTGATTTGGCCCAGTTTATTCTTTTATTAATCGGTTTTATTACGATTTATTTTATATTATTGATCCGTCGGGGTTGAAATATCATACCAGGTACGTTCGTTAAAATATTGAATAACGACATTGTGGATGTGGACAATTATTTTCAACAGAGATAAAAGGTTTTTTTTTTTTTTTTTTAAACGTCATATTTTTAATTGTTTAAATAGATTAATAAATAAAACATATCATTTTTCCAATTTTTTTTTATCGAATTTGACATTCGAAAAAATTAATATTTAATCGTATGAATCGGAAATCAAAGTTTTTATGTATATATGCGAGTGTGTGTGTGTGTGTGTGTGTATGTATATTATCAAGATAGTACCCGTCAACATTATCAGATTTAACTGTTGAATTACTCGATACACTCTAGAATGTTTTCAATTATTTCACATCCGAATACTACTCAACCACGATTTCCTGCGTGTTGGGTTTTAGCGAAGCGAAATAATAGTTTAATTTGATAATGGCGAAAATGGAAACTCGAGAGACTCTCTATCTATCTTAGTAAATAAAAAACGCATCATTCAGTGCTGTTTTGAAAGAACATCAGTTTAGTTCAATGGTTTATCAATAACGTTTCTCCGCCATAGAATACATAAAATGCTCTCTATAGATTAAATATTAATTATATTATATAATTATTAACTACTAATAAACGGTTTTTTTTTTTTTTAAATATATAAACATACCTTCGGAGGGGAGGAAGTGGTATTAAACAATAGTGCCGCGGGTACAACGCAACACTGACGTTATTATGATTATTTAGGTAGTCGATAAATGTTCAAAATCTAGAATAAAATATAATAATGGGAAATTTCGTCGAAAGTTGAAAACGATAAGTGAACACACGTGCGCGCGCGTGGTTCGTCGAGAGAGAAAAAAATGACTATAATAATGTTCGTTCGGATTTGGCGGAAAAAAAAACGATACAAACATAAAGGACTGATTGATTTTTTTCACAGTGTTTATTCAAGGTCCCACGAATACCTCAGTCAGGGACCACGTCAATAACCGATTGTGTAGACGTACACAAGTATATCAAAACGTTCTTCGTCGTAAATCGTTCATTATTAATTGTTATAGAGCTGTTCACCTATACCGAATGAAATCATAAATAATTATAAATTAACACAGTACCGAACAAATAAACGCCCATTTACATTTTTGCGCGACTTGTGCCAATTAACTATTAATCTTACCAATTAATTTCAACAGTTTCTTCCGATTGCTTTATTATTGATAATCAATAAAAACCGTGGAAATTTACCATTATTTTTTTTTTTATTTTTTTCTATTTTTAACAAAGCGCTCTAACTCCGATAAACCTATTATTTTTAACTTCTTTTTCCATACTGAAGTTTCCGTTTGAACAATAAACACAGTAGTGCTTTTATTTATATTGCGAACGGAATTGAAAAACAAATGAAATAGTTTATATAATCGTAACAAATTTGAATAAATAAAGCGAAATGTAGATCGGATTTCAAGTTTTATAAACATGGACGCAAGAAAATAACCCAATCCTATATGTGAACCAATCCCTCGGGTGTTTAAAAAAAGCTGTTGCCAAGTACATAAGTTACACAAATACTTGCGAATACGAAATTCATAATAAACCGTGCAGTTCGTTTAAACGGGCCAATATTTTATCGAAGCATAAACATCGATTATGTCGTGTTCAACGAGGTTAGTGACATTCTATGTAATATATTAACGTTATACATTTGAATAACACCTAATTATTGCACTGCAATGTTATGTAAGGCGGTCGACGTAAGACCGTACACTGATTGTTATATTATAATTAAACGTGTTACCTACGGGGCTGATAGAATCGTTAAAAATACTTCGGTAATAATCGAAAAAAAAAAAAAAACAACATCGAAACATATTGTAATCGTATTTGTTTTAACCGCAATAACGGCGGCGTGAGATGAGATTTTATTATAAACAATATTACATTAAATCTTTATGAAATCTTATTTGAATATCCAGCGAAGAGACGAGTGGTGTACACTATCTAAACGTAATAGTGAAAATAATTTTCGACGTCATCGCAAAAGTGAAGTGCTAACTTTAAGTGCCTCCACTAACCCGCGACGGATTAAAATGTACTTATGACGAGCAACGCGCTCGTAGTTTGCGCTCTCACGACTGTCGTTTTCACGATTTTTTTTTTTTCATCCCCGCAGAATACAGATACGTACTTTTGCGACACGACTGAGTATATACTATTATTATTGTTCTAAAACATAACGCGATTGTTTCGTTCGAGTGTTTATTCCGGTTAATAAACAGCCGGGTTCCGTAATAGGTGACGGGTACGTCTTGATAATAACAACAATACGATTTAAAGTGCAGTTTGCGCTTCACAGGGGGGAAAAAAAAAAAGGTCACTTTAAACCACGAAGCCGTCGCCGCGCCGCCGCCGCCGCCGCCGATCGTAGTGATTATAATGAGCGCAAAAACCGGGTAAACGAAAAATAAATTAGAAATTCAAAAGAAAAAAAAAACTGTCGTACCCGCGCAAAATATGTTACGTCGACGACGGAGGAGGAAAAATGAAAAAAAAATAAAATAAAATAAAAATAAAGGACGAGAAGAGCTGTGGTGGTCTCATGAAGCTTTTGTAAAACGACTGTTTGTGCACGGTGCACAAACACAAAAGGACCGGAATGACTGGGCTGCCGCCGGTGATCGATATATACGTAAGTATCATATAGATATATGTACAATGTATATCGTCGTCGTATGGAGAAAATGCGCGGAAAGGAAGGAATGAAAAATATATATAGAAAATACGCGGAGGAGAAAAAATAAAAGTATTTATAGGTGCATCATATCACAAAGCGAAGGGTTTTCGAAACTCACCGCAATCAGAAAACACTCGAACGGGTACGAGAGGGGACGGCGTACATAAGGATAGAGATGATAAATATACCTATATCCTACATGTATAAAACGCGCGCATCAAAAGAAAATATGTTCCTCCGCGGCCGTCCGTATCGTATATAATAATAATGATATATACTGTCAAATATCACGGGCCGGGCGACCTGTCGAAATAAAAAAAATAAAATATTGAATTCCGCCGGAACGGACTATATTCTCTCTGCCCTACCGCCTTTCCTCGACCCGCGACCGGCGGTGGCGTGCGCGTCCGTCACGACCCCGGTAATTGCACGCGCCATTTGAATAATTTACCGCGTTTCGTTGTTTGGACTCGTTAAAGCTCGCCGCCAAGGAGAGCGCGGAATTCGCGCCCCGTTCGTCGTCGTCCGTGGGGAGGGGGTCAGACGCGCGTAATAATGCGAAATATATACGTTAAATTGTGTAGTGTCGGCGGGACGAGTGAGCGGCATGCACGTTATGTATATACGCGCACATACATATTATATACATGTCGTGTGTATAGGTAGAGGTAGTTGGGCGACCGGTAACCCCGCGGCTATTGTTGGGACTAGGCCGCCGATGAAGGGTTAGGTCCTCTTATGTTATATTAATATCGTCGTCACTGCACGGCTGGGGGGGTTCTAGGAATGCGAGAGAACGCGCGGACGAATTCGTAAAATTGTCAAATTCTTCGGTTACTCGGACAAACATCGTGTACTCGTATTTGTTTGGTATCGAATATCCGAGTTGTAAATAAGAGAGAGCCGCCGACGTATTGGAGAAGTCTTGTGACTCGTAGAATATTATTCAACAGTTGCTGTAGAGAGAAAAAATGCGTTTTGAAAACGACAAAACGAAACGACGCGCGACGATAGTGATAAATATATAGCCGGCTGCAAAAAACAACGATGAAAACGTCATCGGCGCGTCGACGCACATCCCGAACGCCGACAACACGAAATCAACACCCGTCCGTTTCATTAATAATTTATTCGCAGATGAAATTTTAACTCGAAATCTAATGACAGTGCCCACGTCACGTCGGAAAACCAGTCGTCGCCGACGACGCCTTCGTGCCCCCACCATTATACAGCGTCGTCTATACCCTTGCCCCTGATCCGGTCACTGGCATCACTCCGGATAGCGTTGCTATAACGACAAATTGCGGTACCTGAGCGAAGCGAACAATTTTTTGGGAGTGTCTGCGGGCACTAAACACGCGCTAAAATAATATCTTTATATACGTCCTTGAAATTCGAAATAACGACGCGCCGTTATGAAATCGTTAGCGAGTGCATTTTTATCATTTCCATTGTTCTCGGACGGGAAAAAAATTCTTCGACTGCACTAAGAATAAGTACTCGAGTACATTTACATTACTTAAAGAGGTACTTCTCAGTGGGCGGCGAGAGATCTGAATGTATCTTCATAATCTAGCTTTGCACAAAACCTATTAAGAAAATATCTCCGAGAATCTATTTGAATAAAAAATCTCGCGGTCCCGTGAACGTTTCGAAATATAAAATTGAAAAAAATCTTATTTCAGAGTAAATTATGTACGGGAAACCTTAAAATGCACTACAAATTCTATTTAAATAATGTAGAATATTGCGAGAGAACATTTTATACACTCGGTCAACGACGCACGAAACAGATTTGTGACAAAACGAGCGTTGCGCGTAGTTGAAAAGTAAAACGCAAATTGCATTAAAATCTCAGACCCAATCGTTGTACTCCCTCGGCGCCTAGGGCCGAATAAAAACCGAAAAGAAAACTCCATTGACCGGTGGCGTTTATCGACGTATAATAGTGGACATGTTTTAGCGAGATTATAATTTTTTTTCTGATCGGCTTTTTCATTTTATTCGGCTGCAATATGAAGTGGTAAAATTGCAAAATTCCAAATCATATCGTCCTGTACACGCCTGACGTTGATAGAAGTGAATAAATTCAGAACATTTTGTTCGACCTATGGCTTTTTTTCATCAAGTATATTATGTTTTATGGCTGGAATGAACTTACTCTTGTCTATAGTTTTTCGATAACTTGACGTGATACGTAAGTTCTAATAAAACAAAGAAATTTGATACCAAACACGAGTCATATGTCTTATATTATACTAGCTGATCCGGAAAAAGTTGTTTCGTCATGCACTTCTAGTGAATTTTGTGGTATAAAAAATAACTAATTAATTGTAAGTATGTGGAGACGGCGCGGCGTCTACGATTGAAAGAGGAATGGAACGCGCACGCACGCAATTTCGGTAAAAGTTATGTAATAATAAATGACGTTGCAAAATCCATACCTTTTGGAAAACATCGTCGGGTTTTTGTTTTAATTGTATGCGTCACGGCCAATCGATCTAGCTTATCGACCAATGACGATAGATTTGCCAGCGATCGTATTCGACCGTCCAATGAAAAAAGTTCTATTGTATTCGTTCTATTGTTCATCGCACGCACGCGATTTCGATATAAGTTATGTAATAATATATTACAAAATCAATACCTTTTGGTAATGATCGTCGGGTTTTTCGATGACATAATAATCTATTTCTATAAAATGCAAATTACCACGCACTCGCTGATCGTTGCATATCAAAATCTAGCCCGTGAAAAGTTATTCCCGGTATGAGGGAGAAATACCGTTCCTCATTTTCAACCCCCTTTAAGGGTTGAATTTTGAAAATAAGTTTATTGATTTTTCATCATTTGATTTACAGAATATGTATGCTAAGTTTCAAAAAAATCAGACAAAAATATAACATTTTACATTTTTAACACCTTTTAAGGGTTGAATTTTGAAAAATAAGTTGGTAGATTTTTCATTACTATGTATGCTAAGTTTCAAAAAAATCCTATCGAGAAATAACGTTTTCCATTTTTAACACATTTTACCCCTTCTAACCCCCTTTGGGTTATTTTTCTTAATTTTTTTCCCGTAAGATCCTTCTCCTGATAATAACAAACACAACAAAAAAAGTATTAGCTAAATCTGTCCAGCTGTTCACGCGTGATGAGGATATCTGGTAAATAGGGATTCATTTTTATAATATTATTTTTACCGATTTCAACCCTTTGAAAGCAACATTTTGTGACGTGATGACACTGAGGAAGGTATTAGGAACAACTCTGTGAAAAAAAATTGGAGAAAAGTTAAGTGGCGTCGTCACAAAATGGCAACATAAAAAAGGCCTGTTCTTTTATATATACTCGTATACAAAGGATAAGAAAAATCATAATTTTAATAAGCTTTTAAATGATAACAATTCGATAAAATTCTTTCTAAACGTTTCTTCTGTTTCAATATTGAAGACTTGAAAATGTAAAATTAAATTCTAAATAGGTCGATCTTTCTAGAGAACAATAAGTACATAAAATTACTCGAACTTTGCAACAACAACAAAAAATACATAAACGTTAGAATCCGTATATATTTTATTTTATTTAGAGAACTGACGGACACCGACAGGATAAGTGCGAATAGTAATCGTCGTGTACTATATTATTTTTTGGACACCGATGGGTCAATTCAGAAGCGTATAACTCCCCACTACCGAAAATAAAAATAAATTATGTACAAGTACGCCCCTGCCGCCTGCCTTTTATCGTTTTATGCCCTCCCGCAATAATAATATACCGACTCATAATAAGTGTGTAGGTGTGTGCGGGCGAGTTTACACGGGACGTTTGTGCTATCGATTTATCCCTTACGACGCGTATTAAATTGCTCATAAAACCGAATCACTACTTGTAGAGTTCGCGTTCCTGACGAGTACGCGTCTCGTGTCCACGACGAGTCTTAAACAATTTCACACGGCGTGTTTGAATATTATACAATATCAGAGTCAGTGGCGGCAGGCAGTGTGCGCACGGACGACGACAAACGTCGAGCGACGAACGGCGTATAATATTTCTCTCGATTGATGTCGTTTGATCAAACGCATATATTTTACGATTCGCGTGGCAAACGTACCGCAAAATATGTATTGAGCGTTTCGCCGAGAGTAAATTAATATGATTAGTCGTAAACAGAATGACGTTTCGCCATGTGACGTCGAATATTATGCATAGAATTTCAATCAAAATGATTACTAAACGCAGACGGTCACTGCTGGCCGCCCGTCGTCGTCGTCGTAGGCTTGCGCGTGTTTTTCATATATAAATCCAAATGCTCGGAAACATGTCGTACGGCGGAGAGAAACCGGAGGATGTTTGCGGTGAATTCTCAATGTATGAAAGCTAATCGAACGCGTCCCTCGTGCATTGCCATCGTATATTATTCGCCACTCGTTCGCCGCACTGTTATATGTGTGTCGTCGTGTTCGTCGAGTTGGAAAAAGCGTCGTCCGGAAAGAAACCGAAGCGATATATTCTCTAATATACTATAATGACTTCCATATTTTGTCGTATTGTTTTGCTTCGTTTCAATTTTTTTTTTTTTTTTGTTCCTCTCGTAAAATTACGTATCGAACAATTCGCCAACGTTTCTGCGTCGTAAACATGTTGTTCGACCATCGAAACAACAGCCGAGCAATACTTGTATAGTTGTATCGGTGGTTATTTCGATCGAGTCTTTACGAAAAACAAAACACGGTTCGGATAATATTCTCGATTAACATTCGCCTATCGATGAAAACAAACGCCCGGTATCGTAATTAAATTTGAAAATACCGAACACGTAATCCGACGAGTGAAAAAATGCGAATAAAACATTACTGTTATAGGCAGGTGTACGTATATTTTACAAATTGCAAGAAGTCGTAGATAGAATATTGTATTTTATTGTAAACGCACCTACTGTCAAATTATTTCGCGCCGACACGATTTAAATAAATGTCGAAACATGGACACCCATTGTTGTAGGTATACGTTTGTCTATCTCATTTTGAAATGCCAACTTCAAAATAGTCCGCTCGATGATGGCCAACAATGAGAATACAAATTTAGACAACAAAAGTCTCATAAACACATATATATACACGTCTACGCCATAATGTGCTACGTCACGGATAGCTTATTCACGACCCACCTTTAAATAATATTAAATTAGTGGTAATTTATATTTTGAAAATAATAAAATAAACGTTACACAATTGACCTCAATAGTTTAATATAGTATGATTAAAGTATTAGACGCTAAATATACGTATTGTAAAGTAGAATATAATATCGTACCTCTGTCATCTGTGTGGCCGAGATAATAATATTATTACGATGAAAATACATTCGTTGTAAATTGTTCGTCTTCAGTTCGAAAAATTAAATAAAATAAATATCTTTACCGTTTTCAATACGCGGCCCGGATGATAATAATAACATGCAAAACAAATACCGATGTCGTCAAAAGTATCCGGTGGTGCCGGAAACTCGGCGGAGGAAGGGCGTAAACACGTTTATTAATTAAAATATTTCATTAGCGCATGATTTTTATTGTGACGCGTTGAAATTAGGGAGAGTTATTTATCCCCCGTGCCACCCTACCGACATCCGCGTTTGATATTCGAGCTTCATATCTATCACGTGAAAAAATACGACAAATTTCAACTATTTCGTCATCAATATTGTAATGCGTGACGTATTAACAGAATGTTTATTCGATTTGAAATTAAATTGGGCACAATAAAGTCTCATGGCCGTTCCGACACTTTATGGCCCTCGTGCTTTTTTTTATTTATTTATTATTATTTCTAAGCACTTTTCCACTGCGATATTAAATGCTTGCGGGACTACATTAAAATCGAAAATCCGCACATATAATAAATATATATAATATATATATATATATATATATATATATATATAACTAGACACTCCATTTTGATAAATGCTCATAAAAGACGGAAGCTTTGCGTCGCTTCTATTCAATATCAAACAAACGCACTGCTGACGAAACTCCCGGTCTCGTTTCTAGTCGTAATAACAGCGATATATTTTTCGTCATTTATTTTCAATTCATTGACAACTGGCGAAAAAGAACTGCGGAATACTCAACGACCTATAAAACGAATGAATAACAAAACTACTCTTCATATTATCATATCGTTCTCATCTGCATCGGGTTAAAGTTTGGTTCGAACCTTTTAAATATTTCCACGTGGATATTAATGCAACCAAAGCTATAATTTATTTCCAGGTCAATTTAACGATGAAATCTCGCTTAGCGAATAAATCGAATAGAATGAAAAAATGCACAATGCTTTTTATAGGTATGTATTATATTATACTTGCTGCACTTTTTTTTAATTCAATAATTTCAATAAAAATTATATCTCGTTACGACGACGTTCACGAGCACCCATTCACAACAATACGCCTTTCGTATACACCAATGTGTATACAATAATAATGTGTATACATATAATTCATATAATACCTATATGAGTATTACTTATTTTTATAAGTATATTGTAAAAAAACTATTAAATAATATAATACTGCAGTCTATGCCACTTTTGCAAGACCCGTGCTTATTATCAGTAAAAAAAATTCCATTTTAAATATTTGCATACTTTTAGTAGGAAAAAAAATAGTTTAATACCATATATTTTTTTTTCATTTCGGTAAACGATAATTGTTTCATCAAACGCGTCGTTCGCGCACAAACCACAGCTTACAGCTTGTTTTTAATATTTATTTTAAAACATTTCGTCTTATCTCCGTAATAACTATATAATAGTTGTTACGAAATCAAAAACACGAGTGTAACCATTTCTCCTCCATACGCTTGTAAAAGATTTTAACTGTGCGATCCTTATGAGAGAATGGCATTGTTCAATGTATGCACGAGGAAATTAATTCAACAAACAATACCGCGATATTTAATAGCTGAAGATTTTAAAAGCTATACATTCAGTAAACATTTACTCAAGATTAATTCGTACCCTTTCGTCATACCTACGATTTTGGTTAACTCGGAAATCGAATATTATAACAAACTTGTGATATGGATACATCAGATAAACTCAGAATTCGTCGGTAAAACTAAGTGTTTTATGGAACATTAAAACAAATTGTCAGTTGATGTAAATTATTTGCTAAATAATTGCATACAATTAAAAATTATAATACGGGCCTATGTTGTATATCGAATGATCTATTTAAATCGACCAAATAATTTTTTCATCGTGTTAGGAAATAAACAAGAAAAGAAAAAAAAACACCGACTATATACAATAATACCAAGTTTTCTATGCCTTTGTGATTAACGATGTGCTTAAAACGGTAGCATACAAACAAAAATAATCCAAAAACCAATCCAAAACGTCATTCGAATCGTACCTAACAAAACGCAGAACATTAATTAATGTAATGTCGATATAACAATGATTCAAGGCCGAAAATTATAGTTAAATCATATTTTTATAAACACAACAACGACACGTTATAATACATTAATGACAATGAAAATTGCAACGGCTGCATAACGGAAGTGAAAATTATTATTATTTTAAAACTATTAAAACTATTTTTAATAATGCGAATTGTTTTCAAGTATATTGTTTTTTATCAAACATTCTTAATAATACTATCAGAAATATATTTAATATGAAATCTGAGTACCGAACTTGAAAATAATAGCCTATATTAAGAATTAACATTAACAGCCATAGGAATTAATAAAAATCTGTGTAAACTGAGAGTAAAAATTAATTTTCAATATTGATAACAAACATTGGTTTATTTACTTCTCAAAACTTTAAAGTATTTTAAAGAAGAAAATACAATTTTCTCTGAATGTTACAAAACTAACAGACCTCAAGGCAATAAAGTGACTTCCGAGGTCGAACTTATTTTTAAAATCAACAGATCAGCTATATGTATTTCAGGAATATTTTTTAAACATGAGATATAAAAATATTAAATACCTAATATAGTGCTGAAACGCGAATCGATAATATTTTACTGTAATAAATGTGACAGGTAAATCACTTTGAAATTCTCAGGATCGTAAGCGCAGAAGTTGAAAAATGTTCAATATAATTTCTGGTTTATCGTGAAAAAAAACGTCGTCTGTATCAAGGTCTACAATTATCAAAGGAAAAACGACTATAAAGACTTAAGTTTTTTAAATTTATAAATGATAACGATTCGAATTGCATTTAGAATATTGTCGCTGTGATATCAGAGATTTCTGTCTCATTACCCTAGGCTTAAAATGATCGTCATTCGTCTAAAAACGGCTGCTCTTTTATTGAGATTTTATCGAAGCTCTTGGCAATTTTCTCGAACGACCCAGGTATATCGGCTGATTCGATAAAACAACCGATCTGAACGAACTGCAGTTTTACTACCCTTTAGATACCAACGGGTTCACATCGAGAACCAATTTGGACATAACAATTTACAACATTTCATGAGCATATGATATACTACACCGTAAAACACGATATATTATATTATTTAATGTTATTATTATATATACGTGTGATGTTATCTGATAACGTTATGCCGCAGCGGTATAGGTACTTGGTCCGCGGTGATCGTTTTTAGCTTACACTTCCCAACAAATAACAATAATTATTATTGTTATTCGTACACACCTATCGATGCAGATCGAACTCGAAGATAGGTACGAGAAAAACAACTGGCGGCGATAATGAGATGTAATTAATAATGATTTATCGAAACGAAAGGCTGTTTTATAGCTGTTTGCCGAACGTCCGCATTGTCACGGTAACAATTAAATGTAGAGCAGAGAATACAGTATATACGTTCACACCGTTGACGGAAGGAAACTGGTAGACACTGACAGTGTCAGATTTATTACAGAAAGCGTTATTATTAATTAATACGCGACCATAATTAATGGTCAACATCTACGTATAATTTGCGGGGTAGGGCGAATATTTCTTAAATGGCATTTATACTAAAAGATGAATAAAGGGAGAAAGGAGTAAAAGCCTACCTATACATAGCGACACCCTGCCTCTCCCCGCCACCTCCCGTCGTCATTGTCTACCCGGTCTAACACTCTTTATCCAACCGCCCCTCTTTATCATTACACGGTTTGAGTGGTTTAAACTTCGTGCTGACGTTATCGTTTTCGACCGATTAATCAAAACGAGGGTTCGCTACGGCGGCGTAGTATATATACGCGCGTAGTAGTATTCCGCAGGCAAATTTCACGATAGTTTTGTTTAGCTCTCGTTTCTCTCCAAACACACACGCACACGCCCGAAATCACCCCCGTACAATTTGTGCTTATTACGTTTTATTATCGTGTCCCCCATCATCCACCCACCCCACCGCCGTTTCGCCAACCCCGTCGGAGCGCCACTTGATTTTGAAAGTTTGAATTTTTCAAAAGTTCACGCGAGCAAAACAAACAATACGCGTAAGTGAGAAACGACAACGGTTCGATCCGACCGCGGTCATTTGTTTACACGCCGCCGCGCCGCGCCACGCCGGAGAGCAACGAGTTTTTAGACAAATCGCGTTTTGTACTGATTTTCATTTCAAAATTCCAACAGTTTGCGCGCAGCGGGTTCGCGTATATAATCCAATTTGACACGATCGTCTGAGCCGCACCGCAATTCCGAATATACTATGCTTTCGATACTTTATGTAATACTAAAACTTTCTCCAACGCGCGGTACGTCTTGTCACAAAGGTTTGAATTCACTCGAAATAACCAAAGTGACAAATTTACTTTTCAATGAACTCGAGAGGGGGGGAGGGGGTGGTTAAACTGTACACGTAAGGTACGTGTCGGGCGAAGAAAAATGCGCGTTTTTTCCAAACCGTAATGATTATTGATTATTGTTTAACTATCGCCGATTACATGTTCAACAAACCGTTTTTTAATTCCTTATTGTTCGTCAATAGGAAGATTTTTTTTTCTTTCAATGACGTTTTAATTATGCAATTACTCGACGAAAAAAAAATATATATACACTTTTTTTTTTTATCTCGTAGACCATTTTGCTTCTTAATTAGAACGAAATTTAATTTCAAACTACCTACCCGATTTAATTAAAACCTTACGGTTTCAAACTGTATTATTTTTTTTCTTCTAATTTTAAATGTCAACAACATATTTTCTATTTAGGCCGCATATTATCAAGTATTTCACGTTTAATGGATTCTGCCATGCGCGTTCAACACACTCACAATGAAAGTTAAAACTTTAATTATTACCGGTACAAGATTATTAATTATAAAACATATCATTGAGTACCTTACATATTATAATATTAAAAATATACCTATTATTTATAATATTATCTACTATTAATACAAATAACGATATAACTGTTAGTGAAATACGAATTATAGTATTATGTAAGTGCAATGTAATGGTGTTTTAATAAAACTGCACATTACTATGCACAATATGGATATTATGATTTTCGTGTACATCAAAGGCTCGTTCGTAAAAAACCCGAAGAAATAAACCCGATAAAACGAAGGTGAATAATTTATTTGAATAGTTAAAAAAATAGTGTTTTAAGTCTTAAGATATTTATAAAAACGCCAAACCGAAAAACTGCGAATTTGTTTATTTATAAGATTAAAACAATTTAAAACTTAAATGAAATAAATATATTATTAAAAGTATTTGATTTCGAAGGGAATTCATAATGCAAATATTCGAAAATTATGCGATAAATTATTTTGTAAACATCCAGATAAAAATGAAGTATTATAATAATGAAATATTTTATTTGTAACTGTATTATTAAATTCCGGATAATTGCTAAGAAAATACTATTCGCCCAGACACTGAAAATGAAAAACAAATCCAACGAGAAATATTTATTCTCAAACCATCGGTTTGATTTTGATGCAACACCAGAGAAAAAATAATAACTGTGGCCTGGTATTTTTATTTTATTTTTTTGACACACGAACGTATAATGAAAAATAATTTCAAACGTTGATAAAAAATAAGACGTGGCCGGTGTATACCGGAAATAAAAACTATGCCCGTCGGTAGTGTAAATAATAAATATTGAAAATTTGAAAAGAATTTATCGTAGCCATCAGAGTATTGTCGAACTGGGACGGCTCGAAGTCAATAGACCAGCGAAGAAATTCGAGCCGTCCGAGAAATATCGTCATCTTTAAAAATGGATTTTTTTAAGTGTGAAAATGATCTTTTAATTATAATATTATTATATTTATTTATTTCTACAAATTCATTATTTAATTACAATGTGAATATTATCAAATATTTTTTTTTAAGTGTTGATTATTATCAGACGAATTTCATCGTCATATTCTTTCAATAAACCTATAACAATAAAAAATTACAATTTTTTTTATGATCGTATTGATATGTATCGATGGTAAAGTCATACGGTTGAATTCCCATTGACATGTCGAGCAAGGTGCACAAACGTGTAGTGATTTTTCGGGTAAAAAAGGAAAAATAGCGCAATCGTGTTGTATTCCGAACTATCCACGAAAACATTCGAGTTGAAATGAATTTTTATAATAGAGAATTGAAGGGATCCGAGAAAAAGTGCGAGTTTTCGACTGTTTCGTATCAAATAAGTTTGAGTTAACCAAGTTCGACTGCATTTCCGAAACAATCAACTTAAGAATGCACGAAATGATAGCGTTCAATCTAAAACTTATATCGATATAATTTGTACTACCTCTCTCCACGGCGACAAAAAACAAAACTCAATTTCAAATGTAATTAAAGTACGAACATTTTTTTTTTTTTGTAAAATGTACACCTATTATATTGCGCACCAATACTATCGAACGGTTAATAAAAAAAAAAAACCGAATTCCTGTACCGACGACGAGTCGAAGGTATTATAAAATACCCGTAGACAATTCAAACTTGAATAATACAACTTAAATTTAAATTATTTATACATATACATATGGGGAACGAGCTTAAACGATTACAAAGCCAGTACACACAACCTTTTCGCCTATCTATGGTTATATTATGTTTATGACGACAACATTTCTGGACACAATCCAACCTTCTGGTCATTCCCGTGCATTTCAGCCATGAATATTAATGTGCCGCCGCGATACCGTAAACGGACCTCCGAACTCCAAAAACGAACGGCTTGATCTTCGTCTAAGGCCGCACGGACCTAGGTTGATAGCGCTGTTAATTTTCGTTCCTAGCGGCCTAGCGAAATCAACCAATAATAATTGTATTTTTCATTTAACACATAGTCCTTGACGAATTAAATACGTTTTCTTCGAACGGCCGCACAGTCCCTATGTCCGACATAGTGTCGGCGTTTGAAAATCGTAACAATCCATTATGTTATTGTACAAACTCACAATATGCGGCGGTAGGCGGCCGTCTCTCAAAAGATCCGACGTAAGAGAGTAATTAATTAACCTTGACCCGAATGAAACTTATAAAGTTATAACATACGCGTATCCGTATCCGCACTATACGCCGCAGTGCGACTACGCGTCCAAATAGTATTTTTGGACCCGTTAGTTACGCAACTGGTTTCCATAAATAGAATCTCAAACAACCAGTTTTTGCCAATTTACCGTTAATAACAGTTCACGATCGTTATTATTATTATTATTATTATCGCCGTACAATTTATTCAAATTTAATAAAATTTATGCTCGCTCGCCGACTCCTAAGGATTATAATAATGACACGTTGGCAATGAAAACAAACATATAAAACACGCGACGGCGGCGTCGCATACCTCTGTCTTGCGTTTAAATATACATTCCGAGTCCATTAAAAAGTTTTTTCGGCGGTAAAAAATTAATAACACAACTTGTGTAATATAGGTACTTGTTAACACTGAATCGTCGTGAGTACACAACTTTACACCGCGCGCTCGCTCGGGTGCACGTCGTTATATATATATATTTTAAACAATAGAGCCGAGTGACCTTTGTTGATGATAATTTGAAAACCTCAATAAAAAATATAAAAAAAACTCCGTTTATAATATTAATGTTTCCGAAAACCTTGGATAACGTCGAAAAATATTTTACCTCGAAAAATATTAATTATTATGCGAAAAAGTGTATTTTGTTTTTTTCACGCGGTAGAAAAATCGAGGAAAAAAAACCAATAGTTTCAAACGAATAACGGTAAAACATCGTTCTAAATCGATATTATACACGATCGAAACGTACGGAATAAAAATTATTCCCGACCTGATGCACGCGCGAAATTACAAATTGAGATCTTCATCTTTGCGAACCACGGGGGCGGCGCTTGATCAGACTTCATTGGCACAGGAAGTTAATACGAACCGGTTTAGAGGTATGTTATGATGACCCTAGTCCTGTGCGGTATATACAGTATTGTATAATTGTGGCCTTGTCCAGCATTTAATAACCGGTTCGTAACGGTTCATCTACGCTGATTATTGAAGTGTTGTAATGTTTGTAACACGGACACGTTGACTGTCGTTGGTCGTTGTCGTACAAACACAAACAAATAGGCGAAGAACACTATTTTCAGGCCTAAGGGCCAATAACAATAATATTACCTAAAATGGTACTGGAGAGTGGAGTGGGAGCGGTAATAATTTATTTCCTTTTTCCGACGCCGTCGTTAAATTATTAATAATCGAACATTCCAACGGTTGCGATAATATAATGACACGTGCAAGTAATATTTTACTAATATAGACAATAGAACCTAAAGGCGTTTCGTGATTTATTTTGCTTTATAATAGCACAAGAATAGATCAACGTAATAACGATTCTTATTTATTGTCGATCGTATTTCGATATCGAATTTCTGGAAAACTATAAAAATATCGAAACAATCGAATCTGATATTTCTATAGAATATTATTATCATCTGGTATATTTTTTAAAACGGTAAATAAACAAGTATACTTTATAAACACTAAAACTCTGAAAATCCTATGACGTTTGAAAGAAAAAAATTGTTGTACGCGTAAGTGCTACTATTTTGCGTAGGAGGTATCTTGTTTATCACGTATGAAAACGAATAAAATTTGTTTGGTCGCGGTTGGATAAAAATTATTCACACAAATTAGCGGTGGCAATAGGAAAACAACGCGTCGTTAAAAAAGGCGTCTATCGTTTCGTTCATTCGTCATCATTTGGACGACGGGCACGAAACTTTTGGACGAATGATTAAATTAAAAGTTGAATTGGATTTTCAACGAGACTTAACGAGTAATCGTTGACTTTCGATAAGCGAAAAAACTTTAGAGCCGCGAGTTATGATAACTGCTAAGTGCGCAATAAATAGTATACGCGTACATATTGTAAACGGGCGATTGTCATCGAGGTTGGTTTATTGAATCTGAGACTTTTCGTTTCATTTTCAAGTACACGATGTGAAAACGGTAGTTTTTCAGCGCAAACCGCTGGCGCTCGATTAGGCGCGCCTAAAATACTGCAGACTCGGAGATTTCACCGGCGCGCGTCGACTTTTCCTATCGCTAATTTAATCAGTCCGTTATGAACGCAATGCGTAATGCGCCACTCGATTGAGGTAACGTTTCGGAGGCGCGAACGTCGAACACTATCTCAGAGATAACGCCAAAGACGGCGGCACACAATATAATACCTTATTCGAGTCAAATTAGCGGCGGCGCGGCGCCACGGCGTAAAACCAACGCCCGCCTAATCGACGACGCCTTTAGGAATAATAACAGTAATAATTAAATACGTTAAAGATTTACGCGTCCGTCTGGCAAAATACGAGAAGTACCTGGGGCGCCTTAGCGGTCGCGAAACAACAAATAATATAATAATTATTCCTCTGTTCGACCGACGAGTCCGGGGAGAACGAAAATAAAATAAACACGCGCGCGATATCCGTCGAGATGTAAAAACAGCGTACTTGCGTCGCGTGTGTATGTATGTATAGTGTATGTTTTATGTATACACTCGACTGGAGTTGAAGAAAATATAACAGCGAAAGGTTTTTATCGGCAATGCGTGTTTTGCAGGAGTCGTAACGCACAGACGTGACGTGAATTTCCCTCGGACGTGCCCCCCCTCCGGCGCGGCGGCGGCGGCCGGTGCGACGACGCGTTTATATCGTACGACGACGGGCGTCATTTGATTTATACGCCATTATTTTTCATTACGGTGATTCTTCTGTCGCGCGTCGAAACTCGCCGAATTACGGTATTGTATACGTTTAACGCGCGGTCGTGAGTGCAATCGACAACGATATTACGCGGTCCGAAGACGGTACCCTGAGACGCGGCGAAGCCGATGGCATTTTCGCGGGGGGGTCAAGGGGGTCATATCTCCCTCTGGACTATTTCTTTTTTCCGAATTTTCATCTACACCGAAAAAACTGTATCTTAATGGCCACGCACCCCCGGAAAACCGAGATCGTTACCGGTTTCGGTGGACTTTGTGCGCCCCGGATACGATTCTAGGGACACTCGGACGCAGTCCACCGATCGGGTTGAACGAAAATAAATAAACGTTTGACAATTTCGTCGCAAATCGTCCGCGACGACGACGTTCCTATAATAACATTACGGTCCGTGCAGTCGGGCCGATTTTATATTTTCCGCCGTTATTTTATCGTTTGTGTTGTGTAATTGTATACGGATTCGTAGAACCCTATTGCGACGAAAACAATTCATTTATCGTCGGTTATTATTTTCAATATCAGTCGACACACGTTTAAAGCGTTTCGTTCACTTGTTTTCGAAGTCGCGTGTACCGCAGTTACCGGTTGTACCTAATGCCGTTTACTCATTAAAATATTCATTTTTTTTCGTCATCACCTACCAAAATAAAAAATCCACCAGTCACCGTTATGACTAGGTACTTTTTTTAAGCTTTAATATTGCGCAAATCATTTTATACCTATACATATAATTTCGAGAACTCGTTGTACGATTTGTTTCGCTACGAAATCTGAGCCCTCGTCGTCACCAGATATCACAATGTATAGTACCGCGAGAAAGAAAATAAAACTTTCTTCAGGATGCTCATCAATATGTCTTGTATTTGCCTACATCATTTAGGTTAATCTATATACAATCAACGATGTACACGAAACCCGATTTTCGTTGGTATACGATTAGTACGGACTCCCAGACAAGAAAAATAAAAGCTCGTCAACTGATAATATTTTCAGCAAATATATGTGAAATCGCATAAAAAACATATGTAAAAATATAATAAAAATGTATCTGTTTGAAATCGTTTTAATACATGGGACTTAGAGGTGCTAAATTGAAGGTCAAGGATGTTGTAGTTTGACACAGCACTGTTAAGAATACAGTTATAACATATTATTCCTTTGTTTTTCCCATAAATAAAAACCGAATGAATTACGTAGTACATACTATTAACCGTGAAATCGGGTTTTCTCGAGACTTATATAAATCCATTAGCATAATCTCGAGGCCGTAAAATTTGAAATTTTTCAACTCGCGCAAATAAGTATTGGTAACTCGTTTCGCTGCAACTTGGCACTCGAGGCATTTTTCATTTCGGTTCGAAACGTAGTACATTTTCCGACGTGAAACTTGCATCTATTATATAACTGATCGGCCAGCGCGACTAATGAATAGCTAGATTTTTAGATGCGATGAATGCAACGTCAATAATGATTTTGATTTAGACGAGCCAAAAGCAGAATTGGAAACGATTCGCAGGACGCATATCACAAATGATATCCCGAATACGGACGACCAAACATTTCAAAACAAATTTAACGAAATAGATTGATGCCGGCTGATGGAGTTGGCGATATTTTTTCTACAGCTGGAATTTAATGAAATTACGCCTACTCGGCAGTGTACGCGTACGCGCGATACACTAAATGTGCGCATTATCGGCGACGCCTTGAAATCCAGACGGCCGTTTCGCGGATGATCTCAGGAACAAAAGTTCAATCGTATACCATTGACCTACAAATTATTCATTCAAGGACCTCACGACCGTTCGGGTATTCAGAGGACACAGACAACAATATATATTATATGGATCGTAGACGGTTTTTCATTCTATAATGTTTATAGGCACAATTATTATGAGGCGACTGCACAAAAGAAGGTTTCATTTTCCTCGCGGTCTAATACAACTGTGTATACGAAAACCGTAATGCTCGTGTTATTACTTATATAATTGGTTTTTTTCGTTTTTCAATAAGCCAAATGACAGGCATAAGGATTCGTCGAATTTCTACCATTACTACGGGCCGCCGACTCTGTTTTAATGATATAAAACCTAGCAATTCTGTATAATAATAATAATAATAATTCGAATTGTTACATCGAGTTATTTAGAAGTAGATATAGAAGAGGTATTTTCGCGACGACGCGCGATATGTGGTCCGTATTGTTTTTCGTCGTAGAACTATCAGCGTTTGCGAAAATAATAAAACTCGTCTCGATTCGCCGAGAACATTCGAAATCCCCGGTTTGGAATCAATAAGGACATAAACGCCGTACGACATTGTCATAAAATTCTTAACGCAGAGACGTAAAGAAAGAGTTTTCTAACTATTTAATCGATGCGTAATGACTAATGAGTAACGAATACTTTACTACGGAGTGATGACTAGATTATTGAGTGAGACTAATTATTATTTCATCGACTGCCGCCGCGGCTAACGTTCGCGTGGAAGTAAACCACGGAGATAATCGAATTTCAGCAGAATCATCGGTTTTTTTTTCTTCTCATTATTACTATACGCTCTTTGCGGAGCCGATCCGGCGTGAGACGCAACATTTTTTTTTTTTATAATTTTTCTAAACCCATTTTTTCGCTATATAATTTAAATTTACATTCGTTCGCGCAGTATATAATAATGTCATTTTTGCGATTTACCTACTTTACCGAAGAACAATAGCGTCTCTTCATCCGTCGTCAAAGGAAACAACGTTCTATATACGAGGCTCTTCGGGACACAAAAGAAATATCATCATATATAAGGTTAATAGTGGTATTAATTTTTTTCTTTCTATCCTCCGGAGATCACGCGCGGAACAGCGTCAGCGCCGGTGTTTTAAGCGAGTCTATTGTTTTTGTATTTAAAAATACTTTGATTTGTTTTCGTTTCAATTATGTCCGAATGGAATCTCATTAACGTCGTACCAAATCCGTTTTACGAATTAAAAAGTCAACAGTCTCGACCTCCCGTGCGTATCAATTTATCGACGATTTATTTGATTGTTCTTTAATGCGCACCGGAGATCAAACACACGCCGTGACATTATTACAAACCCATTATGCCGATGTATATACTGTTTGCAATCTACGACGAGACCACTCATGACTACTGCGCGCTGTAATGACTATGAAAATTAGTGTTGAGAAATGTCTAACTAATTCCATCTATTCCTGAACTCTGTTCTCGCAGAGAGCCAACGTGAACGACATTATAAATTATTTGCAGTTATTATTGTCACTGCGGGCTACATAAGCACGTATAGGTATGCACGGATTGCAAACGAAATAACATAACTGAAAATCGGCGTACGATCGATAACTCTAACAATCCTTTAGTTATGGGAAATCTTCGGAGTGAACAAAAACCGCGACAACGTAAAACGGAACGCTTGTAATATATGCAGTGTGGCGGTATATTTTATTTCGAAATCGCGCGGAGAAAAACATTTGTTTTTTTATTGTTTTCGTAACCGACTTAGTGAGTAGTGTCTCATTATGAAAACTGTTCACGTCAAATGTACACACGAAAGGGTGTATGAAAACCCGTATCGTGAATATTTGTGTTGTATTGTTATTTTATTTTTATTTTTTCCCGACGCGAAACACGCGTGGACTCTTTTCCAAGTTTTTAACGAGCGTTGTTATATACGTGAACGCAAGACCCCCCGTAGATAATATCTCGAGGTCGTTTGTCTGTACGGCGCGGGGGTGTAGGAGTGAACAAATTTACTATTTCGCTAGTCTCGCTAATGCACACAACTCGTGTTTAGATACAATTTTAAACGGGCTCGTTTGAATATAGTAGATACACAAGATTGTGCACGATACGTCGTACTTTTATAACTGCCGACACGATGGTCGGGTGGGAAAAAAACCGATTGATTTCCGATAAACAATGTTTGGCCTTCGAAAAAAACGGAATGACCGATAAAGCAAACCGGTAAATTTACGAGTATCGGTATGAAATGTTACGAGTTTATTTCCTCGCGTCGACTCGAAAAATCATTGTCGTCTCGAGAAAACAATTAACAATTATTTAATGTTTATTATTGCTATCCGTGAGTATAATAATGAACGTTATATTTTATTGTTGAAGGTGTCCATCGTCGTTGTTTCGTACCGACCGGCTTAACCAGTCGTTTACACAAAAGCAGTCCATAAGGTTGATTCACTATATTTCATAGCAGTCGATTAATAATTACGGAAAGACATTGTGTTGACCTTATAAACGCTGCAGAAGAGCGCATTATCGAGTTAAGTATTATATTAGTGAACTGCACACACACACACACACACACACACGCCATGTCATAATAATGAGTACGTAAAAATAACAAAAACAGTTCTAATTACCCATTATGATTATGTTTTAATTGCAAAAAAAAATAAAAAATAGTATACTATTTTATTCAACCTTGGCCGTGTTGTTATTGCAGTATCGCGTACCTAGCCGAATATTTCGTTAAAAAAACCCATGACAACGCGGCAAAAAAAAAAAAATAATAATAAAAAATAATACGATTTACGCACGTTATTATATGTTTTTTTGTGTGCATGTGTGCAATACACACACACACACACACACATATATATTTTACTCGAACAATCAAACAAATGTCTTGTATATGTCTTTTATTGGCGCGTGTTCTACCACGCGAACACGAGCTTTTGTATTTTATTTTTTTGGCAATAAAACGGGTTTAATACACTGTTCTATTTCACTGGGAAACCGGTGATGCGTGAAAACATGGAAGAAATCAATAAAACCGCATGGCCTAATGCCAATGCGAGTTTTAATTACGACTTCCTCTAAAATATAATGCGCGATTCGCAACAACAACAATAATAATATAGGTTTGCGAGGAGGTATATCATAATAATATGAGAACGTATATTTTATTTATTTTTCTATACGCACATATACATGCGCGTCTGCCATAAAACGAATTATCCGTGGTGTAACTATACTAACTATATACATTGTAACAACGTGAACGCGGTTTATAGAATACACGTATAACTATGTACCTCTTTCCTTCCTCTCACGCACTCTTCCTATCCTCTCGCTCACTATCTATCTCTCTCTCTCTCGTTTGTCTGTGTAAAATACGCATTATCTTATAACATCATTCCGTTTGTTAGGCACAGTCGATTATTATTTCGAAGTGTACTTGTTCGTCGTTAGTTTTGATGCGTTTCACTTGTACGCGGTAATGGCGATTCGCGATACCTGTCGGCCACAATCTATGCCTGCGTCGGAAGGACGAAATCCTGCTAAAGCGGAAACGTTTCAACACCCAATGCAATGTACAACCATTCGAACTACAAATGCAATATTCGAAAATCGCAATACATATCGTTCGTCAACTAAATTGTAACGTAATATCGACGGTTAAAAAAATAAATAGTCGTCCATCGTTGGAAATATAATTACGTTATTTTATTTACGAGAAGCGCCCTTATTCATACAATTTATCACATTCTTCCCTTCAGTATAAATATATATTTCACTACTATATAAATATACATAGGAGTAAACTGGGGGGGGGGCTTTATCTCCCTATAAAAATTTAAAGGGGACAAATTTACTTTTTTTTCTACTAATTAAGAAACAAATTAATATTATCGAAAAGACGGAAAGGCAATTATTTGTTTAAGTAGTTTAATTTTATTCACAAAACTATAATGTTATAATTTGGCCGCATATTTTAATGTTTTAAAAACTGACTTTATTTTAAAAAAATAATATACATATGCCCTTAAAAACAAAAGTTTTAATAATGCATAAAAAAAAAATTTTAACTTCATAATTATATAAAACTAATTTTGTGCCTGAAAAACACGTTCAGAGATCCTACAAACAAACTCAATTTGCATTAAACTCTACCACCTGTTTTCATGACGTGAATGTCAAAACAATTAACTGTATAAAAAAATCATACACACGAGTGTTTCAGATTATTAGATATTTATCTATTTAAGATTATTAGATTATTTTGTAATGAAAAAAAAATTTATTATTCCATCTACGATTTAATAATATTCTGCAACAGCATACAAGAGGTGGTTTTAACGGTTTTTATTGGGTAACGCGACTTATCTGAGTAAAAAATTTATGTCAAAATAATGGAGTTTAAATAAAATTAATGCCGATAAAAATAACGTCAGTTCCCAGTGACTTTACACTGAAATAATTGCGCAATTTCAAAATAATAAAATGACAAAATGGGAATTGGTCTACTCGTTTCCAGAGGCAATTTGTTTCTTTTACAAGACTCCCATCCGACGTCGAAACGGCGTTTGCAATAAATCAACTATGGCGTCCATCATAACTGGATTCATAATTACAATTTAATTTAGATACCCGTTTAACGTTATCTCGCCTATCGACGAGCTGAGAAAAATGCTCATCGAACATCGTTCATTCCGAAAATTCAGATGAACCGTCACCTATTTCGCCTCGCCCTCAAAACCGTCACTGATTATATTATTATTTCAAGTTGATGGGATGCATATTATGTTATGCATATGGAACAGAGTTTACCCGCTCCAACAAAAAAAAAATAATATTCAATTTACGCCCGTGTGTATGTGTACATATCGATATATATATATGTGTGTGTGTGTGTTCGTTATCCGTTCTATAATAATATTGTCGTTATGGTCGTATCACTTTGTCATAATTAATACATGAACTATTGCAGCGTTGGTGTTAACTATATTTTGTAATGCGCCAGTGCGCGGGACTTTGTTTTACAATCGAGCGGACAGAAATCGTACGACACGACGTACTATATAGTTGACCGACGACAACAATCGTATAAATCGTATTGTTTAATAAAAAAAAAACTTCTCTTTCTTTATCTCCTATTCTCTCTCTCACTCTCACTATCTTTCTCGCTCGCTCACTTCGTGAAACCCCGAATCATTTCGACATTTGTTTAAAGAATTATCACAGAATGCGTTTCAAAATATCGCCCGCTTATTAATGCAATGTGTTCCCGTCGAGTTTTAATGGACCTCTGGAGAGACGCGCGAATATAATAGCGTGTTATTCATTAGCGAGTACAACACTAAAGGCGGGCTTCATTATTTATTTTCAAATAATATCATAACAACCCCCGCAAAGGTTAGGAAAGTTTCTCTCCTTTGATTTAAATTTTCATTTTTGTTTTTATCAAACAACGTTTTAAAATTAATTTTGGTTATTAAAAAGGGAAAGTATAATACGGACGTTCGTACGTGAAGGTACGCCGTCTATCCGCGGCGTATGTAGTATTACAAAAGTTTTCGAGTATGCACACTCATATGGATGAGTATGGCGATACCGCTATATAGGTATACACCTATAGTCATCGACCGACCCGAAAACTTGATATCTATACGATCATCGGCATTTTTATCTAATTAAAGTACGGCGATGCGGCGTAAACAAACTGAAACGTATAAAACGCGGATGTACGGTGTAAAAAGTTCTCTCGTCAATAAAACGTTCGAGTTAACTAATCTGACATTTTAATGAATGTCACTATTACTAGGTATATTGAATTGTTTTTTTTTTTTTTTTTGTTTCGTTTGTTATTCAAACGAAATCGACCGTCAAATTCGCTATTCGGGCTTACGCGTAATATAAAATACATCTTGTAAGAAAAGTGAAAACATTAATTGTACGGGCGCACTTTTTAAATTCATATTTTGTTATTTTCAAAAAGTTTTCTCCGCCAAGTTTTTAAATAAATAAATTTAGCGTACTACTTTTTTTTGTTTGTTTTTACCATTTCATCTCCGCGAGGAACGATACATTTAAATAAAAGTTCAATTGTGCGGTTTTCGACGAAAAAATAAGAAACCGGACCGAGTTATTTTATACGTCCGGAAAGTGCAGTAAAAAAAAAAAAAAAAAAAATTAAATTCAAAAACTTTGTATTTTATTTTTTTATCGTTGACTCGGATGCGGTTAAAATACTAAAAGCTTTAACGTTTGCCACGCGTGAATTATATAACTTTACGGATTGAAAAGAACTTTGAGCAAAGTTCGATATACCGTTGTGTGAGATCTTATACAGCCAGTGTATAGAACGCATAAGGTTCAATATTTACTCAGACGTTTGTGACAAAACAATTACAACGGTAAACCTGCACTTCAACTTCATTGTACACACATCTTTATTAAAACGAGAGAATTTACCAGTTTCGAATACAAAGCATAATATACCTACGTTGTGTAAGTTTCACTTTAAACTCAACTCGCCAGTATTTTAGTATTATTTCTTCGTCACGTACATCAACGCGCGGCAGGTATATTTGATTCGATCGATTAACCTTCCGTTTTCGGCACTTTTAAAAGTTAAAACCTCCGCCACATAGGTACAATCGCGGAAATCGGTGAGGGCTAACTCTTAAAGTCTTGCCCCCAAAAATAATTGTAAAAGTATTGAAATATTGCATTGTTTCATGCGCATATAAAAGAAAAAAATGTAACAAACATTAAAAAATATATCTACAATACAAATGGATTATTTTATTAAGTGTCAAGACACTCGGTGTCTGTGCCCAATGATGACTTGACTTATTGTCATGTCAGTTAAATAAAACTTTTTCGAGTCCTTCAAAACAGATTGATAATCCAAATGAAACAATCATATTATTCGATAAAATAAACGGTCGAGTAAAAAATGAACAGTTGGTTTTATTTTGGTTATATTTGGTGCAGCACATACTACAAAATTACTCGAATATATAATATTAAAAGGACCTGTAAAAAAAATGAAAATCGTGAAACGAGCGCGGGGCAAAATTTATGTGAAAAATAGTCCCTCCCCCTCTCGGACATTTTCAACAGATTTTCGTTTTGACCACATAGCGTATGAGGTAACGAAGTGCATATTGTTTTAGGTAAATACGTTATTCTACTGACCTATCGTTGTGTTAAACGGTATGATTTGTCACGGTATTTCGACCGAGTACGCGTTTAGGAATATCACACAGTCATTATTTACAATATTCGACGTGTTTTTATTTAAATCCGAACGGAAGTAGGAAAAAAGTTTTGTTTTACAATCGTGTTTAGGAGAGCACTCTCCGAGTTCTTGGAATACGTATCGGTCTATACCTACACATTATACAAAATAATATTACGGTCGACCGACTGCCGTGATGATTACAGAATTGTTCAACGTAAAACGACCAACACCGTTCGAACTGGTGTTATAAAATTGTTATAATACATTACTATTTTCGCTCGATTTCAATTTTAGCCTGGCAAAAAATATGTAATTTTACCAAATATATAATATTATGACCGAAATACGTTCATATACTATTAAAATCGATGTTAAATTAGATAGTAGTATAGAGTATTTAATCTATAGAATGTGTCCTACGAGAATTCACCAACGCGCTGCGACAGCCATATTATAAATCTTATTTTCGACATGTTTCAACACCGAGGAATTTCTTTTACAAGCGACCGAAACAAATTTGGTTATATATTTTATTTTATTTTTCTAATTCTTTACACATTGACAACAAAAAAAACTGTGAACTTTGAACTTTGAAAATGTGTTTTAAGTTTTTATTCGTTTGCCAAGTCGAGAGGAACATTGATTTATGTGGTTGTTGCGCCTTTTACATTATCGCATGAACAATTTAAATTATATTTTTTACAACGGGTTTTTTTTTTTATGTTACAGTTATCAAGCAGTATCTTAAGTCTTAAGGATTTATCTGATTGTCGGATCGGTTCATCGAGAATATTTTCCAAGATTAATTAACGCCGAAAAGTGAATTAACCTACGTAAAATGAGGATTTATCCGAGATCGTTCAACAATTGCAATGTTATTATTCTCGATGACGTTTTCTCTATTTGACGTCTAACCGGTTTAACAATCGCAGTTTTCATCACTATTAGAAAATCCCTGTGAACGCTGCGTATAATATATAATTATTTTTATATACTTGTTTAATTTGTTTTACAAATGATGATATTCGTAATAAACTGCTGTTGGTACATGATTGCCGGCAGTAGAAACAAGACGACATATTATATAAATACTTAAAATACACGAGTATGTTTAGTCATATTTTGTTGTAATTTTTTATAAACAACGTTACATAACCGTAATGGATACTTGCAAAGCCGTAAGGAGTTTTTTTTTTTTTTATGGAAACGCAGCAGTAAAAATTGTTAACCCATACCTACGCCGTACGCGCGTATACACCTTTAAACGCGTACTCGTATAGAAATTCGTATATTTATTATTGTTAGAAATGTTCACTATCAAATCTCAAAATCCCGCGAACAACAATTTTCCACGGTAATAACAAACAGCACTGGAACTTAGGTTTCTAATTTAAATAACCCGCTTTTCATCTCGGAACTTTGTTGCAAAATAAATAAAAATACACACTAAAACCAAAGTTTAAGTCTAATGAATAGCATATACTTGAATAACGTTTCTCATTAGGGTGTTGTCGGAAGCTCACCAACTAAATATTGTAGATACGTTTTGAAAGTTACACGAAAAGGTTCCCAAGGGTTAATTTAGCGTGTAATGACCCTTATAACCACAAAACATTGTTTTGCATAATTGGCGTTGGTTCTATAAACCAGCGATAAATTACGATCGTGTTTATGCACTTTTCAAATTTCTGTGGCACCTACACATGTGTTGGATTGCAAAATAATCTACGGTGCACACAGTCGACCTTGGGTGAGGTTCTGTTATTACTTAATAATTGCTAATTAACTAATCGGCAATATTATAATAGTATTACTGCTGCCTACTGCGCAGCAGTAAATTTACAAAAAAGACGATATACTTAAGTCATGATAATTATATGAAGAAACACTGTGAGCAATAAAAACGACGATTTTCCTCAACGGACGCGTCACACGATTTCGCAATTAAATTGAATGCAAAAATATTTTCGTTTCGATCGGACCGACCTGTTGTAACCGATAGTGTTTGTGTTTAGTCGTTTTGGTTAGCGCAGGTCGTCCCGCCGTCCCGAGTACATTATTTATTCAATGAAAATATATTGTTATCATTTCATTCGATGTTTGTCCTAGCAAATTCGTGTTTGTATTCTTTAAATATAAATATAACACGAGAATTTTTCATCAACATATTACAATAGTTGTTTCTTTCAAATTAATCACGTGGTTTTTGTTTTAAGTTACATTATCTAGAAAAAAAAACACCAAACAAATAATTTATGAAAGTTATTTGTACTACTTTTGATATTTATTAACATACTAAAATGGTCACGAGTTTACTCGCAGTAACCAAGTGCAAGTAATATTTTACGCGTTTTTCCTAAATAATAAGTCACACAAAGATATTATTATCTAATTTATTATCCCAGTTACAGATAAAATACTATTTTATTTTTATTCGTAAACAATTGTATCACTACTATATACGATCAAACGTACATTGATACAATTTTCAACAAATTCGTAGTTTCTCTACTACTTTAACAACAGTACCTTACTGGTTTGTTTTGATAAATTACCAAATTCAAAAACCCTTTTAAAAATATGTGTTGTTTTGATAGTTTTAGAAATTGTAATTCAATTTAAACAAGAGAGAACAAAACGAACATGACTTTTATACAAAACAAGATCCAAAAATAAGATGTACATTTTCAGAATTTTTTGGCTACGAAAAACTTCGAAATACGATGCCTCGAAATAACATAAAACCATCATGATTTGTGCCTTCAATTCAAATAATCGAGATCGTAATATTCTAGCCCAAAAAATGCATTCGATATTCCCGAGATATACAGTGAAATAAGTGTCCGATAAATATTTTAAATCGCTCAATACAAATCAAAGGATACGACAAATCAAAAAAAAAGTAAAACTTTTACAAACATATAATGATAACTAATACCATTGATTATAAATACTAGTATTTATAATCAATGCTAATACCTATTAATCAATTAAGATTGTTAAGTGTTCAATTTCTTTTTAAATACAAGATTATACTTTGAAAATCCAACTTTTAATAAACAAAACCTTATATTTATACACATGCTTCATGTCCAAATTTTATTTTTATTTTATCTCGCTACTCAAATTGTAAATATTGTACAATAAGTGATTTCTTTATGTTGAAAAATTACTAAAAATACTTATTGCACTTGTAAAACGTATTTGAATTCATAGTATGTACTGCATTGTTGTACATCAGTTCTAAATTTATAGCTAATTTAACAAATAATAAAAAAGAAATATGTTAATTTTAATTTTAATATGCGACATTTTTCAATAGTATGCTTATGCATGCACTTTAATAATTAATTTCTCAGCTATATTTATACAATTATTACCGTTATCTATGAAATTTTCGGACAGAATATTATAGTGAGTTAACCGCAATGTTCGATAATAATATATATTGCTTTAAGAATGTCTTAGGCGTGAATATAATTTTTGTTTCAAGTATAACTTATTCGAGAATATAAATATTATAAATAGTATTATTGTGAAACGAACTTGACTGAGATATCATATAATCTCGAAATGAGATCCATAGAATTAAAACATAATTCAAAGTGCTGCATCTAATTAAATATCGCTCTTAACTTTAACTACGCAAATGTTAACAGTTTCATCCCATTGAAAAGAATTTATAAAAAAATTAACAAAATATTTCATTTAACGTTTTCAATTAGATTAGTAATAAACAACGTCGTAAATTATAAATATCAGACGTGTTACTGGAGCGTACTTTTAACGTAAGTCATGACAAGTGTAGTTAATTAATACTTGTTGTATAATAATCAATTATATTGTATAAGATGTTTTATTGAACAATAATTTATAACTTTGAATTAATTTTTTTTAAATAAAGTAAATACACGTTACCCGTGTCGACTATTATTTGATTAATTTTTTTTCGCGCGGTATTTTTAAAAATAAAATAATTCTATAGGCCGATCAGAATTCAATTGATTACATTTTTACATTAGGATTCGATCTTCACTATCTTCAGAATACATGGCTAGGCAAAGTACCAAAAGACACGCGATGCTTCTAATTGACTCGATTTATCGATATATTGTGTTGCAGTTGTATTTTATTTAAGATGTTTACACACTTTGTTCCAAAAGACACGCGATACGCAGATTTCTACGTTTGTTTAAATCATCATACCACAATGGTTTTCGTACGAATACCGGAATACAAATATCAAAACATTATTATAGTACAATGTAGCATACATAATAGACGCCGTACACAACATATTAGACGCACGTACACCGGTACGTACAATTTTCAACAACAATAATACTTTATGCGCGTTAAATCGAACAGACCGAATTCGCGTCTGCTGTATTCGCGATCATTCGAATACACGAGACGTATCGGGTTCGGCAGTTCTCAACACACAGAAATCATGATCTTATCCAACGTTTAGTAAAGGCTATTGATCCAACGTTTTTAATGGTCCAGTATTGTGATTAATTCGTGCATAACCCGAAGCGCGAAAAACCGGAATGCGCAAGGTGTCCGTCGGTCATCATACGCGCGTACACCGTACGTACAGCTATACGTAATCTTTTTACGTTTTTTTTTTTTTTTCCGGTTGTTCAGCAATCCATCCGAAACATTGACCTCGGCAGTATTCCGTTCTCATGCAAATGTACCGCAGCCACCTTAATTATTGCACTATTGTCCAAAATGTATATACGGCGCAAGTGCGTACGATTTTTACAAGACTCTTTTTATGTAAGCTATTTTTATTTTTATTTTTTTTATATACCACACAAATCACCACGAATATTTTGTAACGTTTGCATTATTTATAATAAATGATAATGTATTATAATAATCGTTATTATTGTTATTATGTACGAAACATGGAGCTTCTGGTCACGTTTATCGGGCTGAAGGTTGAGACCTTGTCCTCGACTTGAAGAGGCCGCGTCTGTGGTACCTGAGGCAGCCACAGCACAGAACGTGATAACACCTCCGACTGTGTGACACTTTAAATGGATTCATCCTGTGTATAAAGGTTTTTTTTTTTTTACTACATGTACAGTGTGTCGGAATGTAGGGGGGGCCGCTCCTACCAATATACCGCTATCGGCCTATTTAAGTTCGCGACAGTTCGTTTTGCTACTAAACAAAAAAGGATTAGCTACAAAAAAAACAAATGTATTATGTTGTTCTTGGATGTTGATAATAGATCCGGTTTCGTTTAATTTCTCTTCAAATAAAACAACAGATATGCAGCAAGTTTTCGAGGTCAGAACTTTTTGAAAAGGACATAAATAAAATGAAACTTTCAATAGAACAAATTGATATCGTAAATAATTTGTGTATTTGTTCGCGATGTCATTACGATTCCGGGGATCTAAAACGTCAAAAATATTCGAAAAAAACAAACCGTAAACAAACCAAAAATATAAACGAAATTCTATAAATCAAATAGAAAAAAAAAATGTGATTTTAATAATCATAAAAACAAAAATACGAAGAAATTACTTATGAATAAAAATCTAATTAAACAATAAACAAAAACAAAATTATATTTTTTGCACATCATAAACAAAAAATATAAACGTTTTTAAACCCAGATTGTTTGATTAAAACAGTTTCGCTTATGATTGGAATTTTGTTTTTTTTTTTTCGATAATGACCCATTGACTAACATTATTGTAAAATAGAGTTTTGAAAAACGCGCGATTGTGATATAACCAATAACATTTTTTAAATATATAATTTATGGAGCGTATCCAAATAGTTAAAGACTTTAATTTCATTAGGTCTAGGTCTAAGATTTCGTAAACATATTTGTACTATTTCACTTGACTAATCATCTGTAACACGAAAACTGCATGCTTGATTGTTCAACATGATATCGGAAAGATAGTTTGGTAATTAAGATGAAAATATTGTGTAACTATGTAACCGGTAAGGTTTAATGTTATAAAATAACGACAACGTTTTAAACGAGGCGCACATATCAACATAGTATAATATGCACGGTACTCCGATGGATAAACCGTTAAATGACATGAGCGATAATATGCATGAAATGTTGTTTATTCGCCAACTGGTATTACAGGAAAAAATTCAAATATCAAGAAAATAAAAATAAATTCCAAATCATAAACAGACGAATGCACTCGCTTTATTAGCGTCAGATTCATTCAATTTACATAATATATTTTTTTTAATTATCTGATATTTATTGGTTTTACTATTTATTTTATTTTTAAACCGAATGTTTACAATCATTTAACCGATATCCGCATTTGTTTTAGGGTGAATATTTTAGAATATTAATGATTTAATATCTAAAAAAAAACTTGAATTTGATAACTACTTGACATACCTAAATGAATTGATCAAAATGTTCGAATAAAATAACTTATGATAATTTTTATATTTCATGACAAATATACGACTCATATTAATTAAATCATTAAAATTAATTAATTATAAAGTAAATATAGATTTATTAATTTTTCTTTTTATCATAAGTTTTAGTAAATTGTATAACTTTACACTGTTGTGTTTTTATGTAATCATTTAAAAAACAGAGATTATTGTAACAAAACAACATATATATTAATTCAAAAGTACAATATTGTCTAATTAGGAATTTTAAAGTTTTTTTGTTATTACTATTAGTTAGGTAGATACTTCATTATGCAACACGATATCATAGTAATAAAACTTTTTTGTAATGTTTAAAAATTATTTCTCAAATTAAAACACTCGTAATTTACAAAATTCAAACGAAAAACAAAGATAAATCGAAAGCTCACAATACGAGTATATTGTACGATTATCTTTAGTGGATACGTAAATTATATTTATATAAATTAAACTTTCGATGTGCCGTTTTGTAACACACACACACACTACAATAATCTCGTGCACTAGTAAACGTTTTCAAAACTATGGTCGTCCGCCGTCAATAATCGAAATCGATTAAAAACGATTGTAACGAGAAAAAAAATTACACATTGACTACTCTACACGAATGATATTATTAGGTGTATATTCTATATAGGTGGAGACGACGTGGTTTTACTTACGATTTCGTTTGATGAGCAGCTCGCAGTGTCGTTTCGCGCGCAACAAGTAGTCGGAGAAAGGTCGGAAAACGTAGTAGTAAAAAAAAAAAGATTAAAAAAAAATAATAGGGTAAAAATCGGAGTGGTGAAATGAGAAAAAAAAAAGTTCGTTTCCGCCTTCACGGGCGGTACGCGAGGTGATGGTGGTGATAGAGTGACAGACACACACACACTCACACACGCACGTACGCACACACGGAGATAATAATAAAAAAAAAAGGATTACAATATAACGTGGTGCGCGGAGGAAACCACGCGCGCTGCTGAAGCGGAGACGAGACGAGACGGGGGAGACACCGAACACGGACCAAGACGCGCGTCCGACTGACGGCCGTTCGGACTCGGGAGTTAATACTTCGGGGAGCCCCTTCTCGCGCGCCGGCGACGCGCACTGCACCCTCCCGCGGCAACGCGCGGACCGCCGCCGCCACCACCGTCGTCGTCGTCGTCGTCGCAGTCGTCGCGCGCGCCGCGCCGCGCCACGCGATCGCCTTTTCGCAAACAACCGTGAATTATTACAAATAGTTTTAAAAACACCGGGGGAATGTTTTGAAATTAATTTTAAGGGCAATTAAAATCGTGGGCCCGGAGCGCCGCGGACGGCGAAAGTTTCGATAAAATATCCCGGCGAGCCGTCTTCTCTCCGGACCGGACACCGCGCGACGAGAGCCGGGATTAACAGAGGACTCGGTCGGGTAGCGCGGGCGCGCTGGCCCCGGGGCCGGGAGAGACTCGAGGAGAAATTTCCCGGGGAGGTCCACCGGCACGCGCGTTTATACGACATCGTAATTCTTAGGTATAGTACGGCCCAGTAAAACGCCATCTACCGAAAATCGCAATGACTTTTATAATAGATAGGTACCGTTGTTTATCGTCTCCAGTCGCAGCTACTTTCCCGTAATGAAATATAAAAAAAAACCGCACACCTGTGGCGTGATAGGTACTGAAAATACAATGAAAATCGTACGTGAAAATAATTTGCAACACTTTTGTTTTCCGGTGAATGAGAATTTACCGTAGCATCGGCGAACTTACGGTAGGTAAGTAGCATATTACAATTACACGTGTTTACCATTACTACTTACTAAATATTTGGAAATGGTTTGGTGAAAAATCATTGATGATTGAATTGATTTACACCCGTATCACACAGCTGTGAAGATCTATTTAATTCTACCGATTACGAGCTGTCTTGTCGAAAAAAGCGTTTTCAAAACTTTGAATATTATTAAAAACAAATTCAGGATGAGCAATATATAGAAAAACTTAACTGGACTCGTGATTTCGGAATTTAAAAAACTATATTTTACAGGATCTCGATGATATACAAAAAACTGATTCAACAGAAGTGAGAAAATTTGTTTTTAAATTAACTCAAATTGAATGTTTTATAAAAATAAATGTATAATATTACAGACAATTTTTTTTTTTAATTGAACCCTCAGAAGTTTTAATCCGAACTTGTTTCGAAACACGTTTAATATACGACGCGACAATGACGAGCTGAACCAGTAGCGAACTTACTAATCCAAAAATATAGGCCCAACGCCCGGGCACGACAGATTTTTTAATAATTGTTTGATGATAAGTTATTCTAGATTCGTCGTTCGATATTTTAGTTCATATTACATTTCGATTTATTCAAATTATACCGACGGATCAATGGTAAAAATTACTAAACGTGAGACCAAAGATGGTTTCGCACGAATTTACAGAAATGATCATTAGACGTTTCCAATCGCATGAACCCTCACATTCGAATTCTTTGATTTGGGTTTAAACGAGATTTATTTCGGAACGTATAATTTATTTGAACCGTGATAAAAACGTTATGGTCAACGTTTTACCGCTGACGTGATTGTTAAATTCAAAGCGTTAGTCGAGATTTTTAACCGCATCATTTAAAAAGTTGATATTATGATATTGTAAGTTTGCCACCGGATATAATAGCTGCAGACCTACAGTATACCGTCTGCACGTTTCGCGCGTATGGGATGTGTATAGGACTATATATATATATATATATACATAATATATATATATATATAATATAAAGAACAAAGTGCCTTTTTTATGCTCGGGGTAATCTCAGAAACTACTCATCCAATCGTCATGCGGTTTTTAAAATGATAGAGTATATAGCAGAGAGCGTTTTTAGCCTAATATCAATTCTCCAAGTTGATAAACAATTGTATAATTATATTTTATGGGTTATCTCAGAAACTACTCGTCCAATCATCATTCGGTTTTTTTTAATGATAGTTTATTGCGGAGAATTTTTTTAGCTTAATTTCAATTCTCTACAAATTCTCTATAAACAATTGAGTAATTAATTATTGTAAATTACTAAAAAAGTACTATTAAATATCTCTAATAATAATATAAATAAAATAAAAAATAAATAGGTCTTGCCTGGTATATTATAGTAAAAAAGAGCAAATATAAATACGATCGGTTTCATCGCTTCCCGTCCATCACCACCAATAATAATAATATTAATCCAGGGATAAGCAGGACGATGCGAACAAAGTGTTTTCAAATGAACGTTTTGTTTTTCCGTATTATTAATTATATTCGTTACGCGAAGAATAAATATTCCGATATACATTAATATTCTGTTCGGATTTTCATTTTCTGGGCGACCGTCATGACGTGACGTGTTACGATATTATGCGATACTTATTTTCATATCGCTGCGATTGTGTAAAAATGACGTACGTCATCTACTCGATTGAAAACTATAATTTTTTCATTCATACGAGTGTAGGCTGTAAATTGAATGTGTTTGATTTACCGAAAAATCCGTTGATTTTTGGTAGTCATTCAGGATAGTGGCCCAGAAAGGTTCGACTAACGTTATACTTTCTTATCTAAGTCAACAGCTAGATAATAACTTCTTTTTTTTTAATACATCAAATATTTGTGATGGAAATTCGTACGTTTTTCTTTACGAAATAAATAGAATGTCTACACCTTTGTTCCGAGAAAACGGAGATTGGCATTTATTATTTTTGTTCGAATCGTCTACCAGTATACTACAATAACACAGTCTAATTATAGATTACCGTTGCTGTCACCGAAAATAATAACACAAGTATTATAATATTACCATCCACTCGTATTTTGTATGTAAAATAGATGAAATCAATCATTTTATTTCGCATTCAAAATAGGAGTAAAACATTATATATGTTGATCATATCTAGCGGTAAAGAGAAACAAATTGGCAGATGTAAAGACACGAGAACAGGTTACTATAATTATATACGAGTTTATAATATGCACTATGAATAATACTACTTTATATAGACGTATTTATATGAGGTTATTGAACACCCCTGCTCAACAGCGTTTTTTTTATTCAAGTGTATCTAAAATCGAAATGGTTAGCATATTATTTTTAATTATTTTAATTTTATACTTGATGACAATAATAATAACATCATATTTATTTTTTCTATAACATCTACAAATGCAAAAAAAATGATAATTTAAAAAAACTTTGATATCATACAGAAGTTAAATAAAAAGAAATATGTTTGTAAAGTAAAATTATTTCTAAGTTTCCCAATGATTATTTACTATATTATTATATAATATGCGCCCAAATAGGTAAGGTAGACAAAGAAGGCTCACTATAAAACAGACCATGCAAATTCAAAACTTAGGAACCAAAATCCTGTTGTTAAACTCATATTTAATGGCTTAATTGTTTCTCGGAACAAGTATTATTGAAATTCCGTTTTCAGTTGAACATTTTCCGTGATAAACATATTTCCCTATACTTGCATTTAAATTTTTAAACACAGTTACATCGATCATACCCTTATCCTTATAAGTTTGAAAACTTCCTGACTACCTCTTTTAATGCAATTATAGCCTCGGATACGTCTATTGCATTAATTATTTCTTCTATACAGCGTATAGTGTATATTATTATTGAACTGGTTACAACTGAATGTAAGCGCTAATTTTTCCTCTCTCTCATTCTATCCGAATTAAATTTGCCGTCGTTCGTAATAATTGTAAATTATTTAATTATCTGATCGATATCAGATGAAAAACCTGTAATTAAACCGTCGAGTTAATTAAAAATCGTGTTTAGCTATATCGACGCGATAACAATAGTTATCAAAAGTGGAGTAATCACAACGCCGATATTACTTTGTATGCAAAGTAGTTCAGTACTTATACGGCCACACACAATATAGTACTGTCCGAGTATTATGAGTAATAACAAAATAGCATTATCAATCTGATACTTCGTCGAGAACTGAAAGTGTAAACTTAAGAAGCTTTCGCCGCGAAATATTCACGGTGTTGAATTTCAAATTTCAAAACGCCTGGGCTTGTGAGGGCGGCTCACGTACACTGACCGGACAACGAGCGGAGTGTGTAGAGCTACGCCCGGTCAATACAAACATATTGCCCGACCACTGCGGGGGGAAAAAAGAGCGCCCAAAATTACCGGGAAAAGTACTACATTGCCTGATAATTCACTTTTCCCGTAACACGTGTGTGTGCGTGCGTGCGTATGAACGAGAGAGGTTTTTCTCGAAAATTTTCACAGCGCGCGATAATATAACATTCATAACGATCTCGCTGTGGTCGACAGCCAGTCCAACACTAGTAGCCTTCGAAATTATTATTATTGTTGCGTATCTAAGCATGAGCCTGATGTTTTGGTATAGTGATGCGTATCCGGAGAATGTCAAAACAAACATAACACGATTCTCCCCATAACACCCTCCTCTCCAAACAACTTTTCGACTCGTTCTAACCGCCCTCGTGTCCTAAACGAACGGTTTCAATTTTGGTATAACGAAGTAATGGAAATTTATTCACCTCCTTCACCATCCCGCGTTCATCCCCTAAACATATCTATATATATAAAATCCAAATACCACTCACCAATCGCTGATCGCTACTTCTCAAAAACTACACAACGTACGAACTTGAAATTTGGAATTGTGATTTTTCTAACACTCTAGATGTGTAAACAGAAAGGATTTTTGATAATTCAACCCCTAAGGGGGATAAAAGAGGTAAAAATAAAAAAAAAGGCCAAGTAAAATCCCCTCATATAGCGTAATAGACAATCACTAATAAAGGGTTTTTTCTCTCACGATATAACAAATTACAATAGTTCGTTATATCGAAAGTTCGTTTTCGTGAATTTCTTATGATGACGTGTTAGAGCAAGATAAAATATTACTTATACGATTAAGCTTAGTAATTATTATGGTTTTACTGCAATCGATCGGAACGCCTTCCTTGGATCGCCAAGTGATTTTTGGATTACTTCAGGATTTTTTTAAATATGGCATTTTTTATGGTTTTATAAAGTGAGTATTAACATATAAAAATCACTCTGGATGCTTTTCTGGATCACTTTTTTCTTTTATAATACGAATAATGATAATTATTTGAGTATTTAAACTCCGGGTAACGCCCGCTAGTATTACATAATATACATATATACCGGAGACGCGATTAATTACATGGGATTACCGTCGCAGCCTTTAAGAGTCAAAACGAATATCGATAACATGCTCAAAACAGAAACCCATATACTCGTCAGCGTAAAATGTAATAATTTCTTTCATTGCTTTAATTATGGGGTTAATATTCATAAGCCGATACGAAAAGCAAAATTTAAACACTAATACTAATGATCAATTGAAAACCGCAAGTGTAAATATTACATTTCAAACAATTATACCATGAGAAATCAAATATGAAATATTGTTTACATAATACGGATCATGTCATATTGGGTGTAACGAAAAACCATATGAATAAACATGATTTGTTTTTTCGTAAGAATATCAAAATCATTCATTTACATTAGAATAAATATTATTATACGGTTTGGACTGAACGTTTGTACACACAAAAGGGACGCAAAACTAATTCGAAAAATGCATTATTATTTTTATGATAAATAAAAAAAAAGAATATGTTTACAAAAATATAACAACCAGTCCCTATAATAGCACGGAGCCTTAAATATATATGAACGTCATTCGTTCACTGTCTAATATCGCATTTTATTATTATTATTATTATTATTATTAATTTTCTTTTTTTTTTTGCCTCATCATATTTTATTATTTTTATACCGTCAACTATGACAATTGTATGTGAAACAAATTAGTCATTCATTTATTGGTTTTATAATGAAAAATCAACAAATAAAAATTTCCTTTTTTTCTAAATGAAATCATCACGGTGATACCACTAAATAATACAATAGTTCAATACAAGAATACGCCTACGTTTATTAGATACGAAATGCACAAAAGTATTAAATTTTCTTGTGAAAAGTGATAGTTAGGTACCATCTGGAATATATATTATTTTTATTTTGCAAAATCAACATGAAAAATATTTTACATAACATATTTGCGTAGAATCAAAAGTCACGAAATTTAATATAATGCTAAGAACTTACATAACGTTGCATATTATAAATAATAATCAACAATAATTGAACAAGAATTATTCTTGTTATTTAATAATGGTCCGGAATATTTATAATCAGTAAAAAATCCAACGGAAGTCAAATAATTGCTATAAAATACAAGTGTAATAATAACAGAGAGTTAGCTATAAAAACACAGTGCATTGAAAAATACAAATAACTGCGTACATAATATATTACAGTGAAATATGTCAGCAAAAAAATTGCATTTCGTTCAAAATGTATGATTAACCTGCACTATTTAAAAAAAAATTCACATTGTAAAATCAGAAAATTTGTTGAAACAATTAATTTAATAAATAGAAAAAAAATTCGTTCAAGGACCTGTACGTTTGTCTTCTATATATATTACATGTGAATAAATGTATAGAAAATCACGAATTAGATATAAATGATTTAGTTTATATTGCGCTCAATTGGTATAAACATAAATAAATATATTTGTAAGTTTTACAAAATATTATCTTTGATAAATAATAACAATTTTTACCATAATAGATCAAATATTTATAATTGTATCTATATTTTTTATGTTTTAATCAATGGTGCGGACTTACAATAGAGAAAATAAATTCAATACGTCATATGTTTATTACAGACCTAAATTATAATTTTTTATTTTTTATTTGAAAGCAATAATAAATCATTGTATTCAAAAAATTAATCCAGATCGCAATGCCAAACGACATAATACCAAATGGCCAATGGATATTTTTCCAAAGTCTAAACACTCAAAAAAATTACGAATAATCAAAAGGTATTTAATATAGATTGATAACGATGAAAATGATTGGTGTGATAATATGAGTGACCTTGTATTTTAAGTAATTTATTTTGAGCGTTCAGTTTTCATACAAATGACTAGAAACCCCATCAACGAACATTTATCAAAAAGCGTCACCATTATTAAAATTATAAAAGATTTGAAAAAAATGTATAGTCAATATCTACATTTGTGATATAGTATTTAAAATGTTTGACTAGCTTAAAAATGTAGAGCATTTTTTTACAAAATAATATATCTCTTTTGCACACAAAATATTAATATAACTATAATACTAACATCAATAATCGATGAAAATATTTTCGTGTTCTTATCAGGATCTTGGGGTATAATTTGAAGCAAAATAATAAAATCGATTTTGTTAAAAACAAAAAATATGCAATAAATATCATCGGTTTTTTTTTTTAACTACATACTGAGAAATTTGAAAAATGGCATTTCCTTCAAAGTTCTATCTGCAATTTCCAATTCTCAATCGATTGATGGTACCACATATAACTTTACTGCCTTAAAAGCTGTTTTCAGAAGAAAAAGCGCATAAACAAAAACTCATCATTGTAAAACCACTTCGTTGGAAATCTAAAATTCAACCGATCCATAAGAAACCGTTTTGTTATCTACTACAAGCAACTACGTATCTGTAGGTAACCAAATTTAAATCAATTTGCATATTATACTCTTTTTTTCAAACAAACATTGCTTAATGTTGATTGAAACTGAATGACATATTTTTAAAAGTACATTTTACCTACTTAATAAATGTAAATAAAAATATGAATACGAGTATGTAATAAAAAAAATTAAATCTTTTTTTTTTAATTTTTTTTATAAGAGCTCATCATTAAAAATGTTTGATACATCAACTATAAAAAGTTGAAAATTTTAAGTGAATAGTGTTCGAAAAATTCATCTTTGTAAACGATCCATTAAACCATAAGTTGAATAGTTAACATTTCAGTGAAATCCATTTACTCATTTTCATAGAAGGTAAGTACTAGTACATGAACATTTTTTTGTATAAAAACGAATATGACTGAAAACATTTTGAAGTTGTATGTGTATATAATATATAATTTCATAAATGCATTAATGTGCGTGCGTGTGTGTGTTTGTTATTTCCGTATTAATTTAATTATGGATGAATTCTTTCGCTTTATGAATAAATAAATAATTTTTTATGCCAACGCAATATTATATGCCTGTAATCATGTGTAAACGTACTATGATTTATGTAATAATAAATAAACATACTCGTATATTCAGAAATCAATATCTGTATAGTCGACGTTTATATAGTGCTCCCTATTATAATATATAAAAACAAAATATGTAGGACGAATAAATCGTTTACCCTTAAGACTCCGTCATTTAATGCTTTGAGCTACCTCACTGTTAATCAGCTAATACATTTTTTTGTGTTCCAAATATTTATGATTTTTAAATAATTCAATCACAATAATTACTCACTATTATTCTAGAAAATATAAATTCCAACGTTAATAAAGAGATGTTTGTAAACATGTAATATATGCAATACATAAAATATATATTATCATTGATTATTGATAGATACTAATATATAATCAATTATATTATGTATTGGCCACTGAAAATATGAGTATATACTATGCTAAGATACTCGTATATCTAATTAATTACTTATAAGTATTATGATATTTTAATATAATAGTTAAACTCTGCTTAGCAAGAAACACTCAATATGATATTAATAACGAACCTTTTGATAAACATGTTTTATCTTTACATATTTACTAATCAGAAAATAACAGTTCACAAAATATTACAAACGTTATTCGTATGAACTGTTAGTGAAAATTATTTATTTATTTAGGAGATCTGTACCTAATTATTTGTGGGCATTAATAATATTATAAAAACATTTCATTTGTGCAAATGATTGAAAAAAGAAAAAAGGTTTATTTTTTTATTTCTTCGAAAAGATAATGAGCCCCACTGAACAGGTTCATGTGGTTATTATGGTTTAGTTATGATGATTAGTTTCCGACAGTAAACTTGTTCATATTTTTTTTATTCCCAATATACAAAATTTGGCTCCAACTATGTGTACCGTATGTATTTTATTTTCTTACGTGGCCCCGATTTGAACCGGGCTCTTGATATATGCGCGAGTTTCCGCGTAGCCCTGGTGTCAGCCCTGTACTACAGTCGTACAGTGTTTTAAGTTCACCAATAAAGGTTAAAAATTCAGAACCACCAATGTAAATAATAAAAACGTTAAGTGCTTTAGATTTAGCTATTTAAGAATGATCAAACGTTGTGTTCGAGCTCTATACATAAAATCGTTCTGAAAACAGATTTAATCAAAGAACAATTAAGAGGACATAATAGAATCAGTCATTGTTAATACGTTTTAAAAACCTTAACGTTTTCGCCGCTTTGATATTTTTCTTTAATACAAGGAGGGATGACAGTCGAATAAAGCGAACGAAAGAAATTCAAAACATTCGTGAACGGTTATTATACTTTGGTATTATGTATATGTGCCGGTCTTCATGAGTATTTCCGTGTCTCGCCACGAAGAGTAAACGCACAGCAGTGAACAGATTGAAAATAGTTTTTAATTTATTTCGGCAACGGTTTCAAAATATCGGTCGTTTATTTATCGAGTTTTAAAGTTGGAAAAACAATTATGTTTCTATCGGTCATTAAAAACGGCGATAACTTTAATTCGACAGAAAATTATAAAATTATGCGTACAACAAAACAAATAAATATGAAGTCAAGATGAAAATATCCCGAAGTAAATATAATATTCTTTATTACGTTACAACTACAAGTTCATTCGCATTAACGCAAAATTTTAATTGATAGTGTTGTTGCTGATTTCTTTCTATACTTCGTTTAATATTAACTTTATGATATTCGTCTAAACGATCATAATTATATAATAAAATAAACTTCGGCTCGAATCATTCGATAGCCAATGAATACGTTTTCGCTTATTTATTATTATTTTATAAAATGTAAACGAATACTTGCTAGTACTTTTTAATGAGCACTAAACAATTTATTGAAAATAAATTAAATTAAATAACCCCTCCCGGTCAGATACTAATACCGAATTTTCGTGCTTTTTCGTTTCATTCTTTGAACAAACAAGCTGCGAGTCATATAAATAGGAAAATAAAATATACTTCAAACATTGCACGGTCATTGTAGGGATAGTACAAAGGATGTTTACTGTAGTATTATTTTTATGTCATATTTAAATGTGACGATAATTTTCGCATTCAAAAAGTGATCCAAACCTATAGACACAAAGGCTGCAGGCGTGTTTCCCTGTCTAATCTATAATCAATATTTTAATACTCCTTTTTAAATGTTTAAATGTTATTATTTTTTTTTTCAATTTGTATAGTAAATTCCAATTAAAAATGTATAGGGTATCGACATTATTTTTTTAAATAAAAATCTAAATTTCCACGAAAAATATACCTATGTATCCAATCGTTTAGATCACAGAATGCTAAATAGATACTTATACAAAATAGACGCTAGGACGTCTAAAATCACACAAAACTGTTCGGAAATATATTATATTAACTGCCAATAAATAAATGTACAGTTTCTTTCTAATATAAGCAAATGATAAATTCGTGATTTTATTAAAAACGCCCTTAGGTTATACGTAATGAAAGGTACGTTTTGAATTAATTATTTAATACTTTATATTACCTAATACCTATATATATAAACTCGTATTCGTATATATAAAAGTTAATAAACGATTGTATTACGAACGTGACATAATATTATTGTTTTTATTTAATATATCTGTGGCTAATCAAAGCGCGTTACAATAACATTCTAATTCAATTCTGTTAGCAAACGCTTTAATGATAAACAATCTCATCCTCCCACTTCATTGGCTCTATTGTTTATCGATATGTATACGTTATGATTATAGTGACGATATTATACGTTCAGCCGTCCGTCATCGATCATTGCAGTGATCAAACTCTAGAGACGCGTCAACCTATCATATTTTTATCTCCTCTGAAACCTCGACAGACGCTTCATATAGTAAGGTATAAACGTTTACATCATCAATAATAATTTTATTTTTTTCTATAATCTTATCTTAAAACACGAGAGCATTACTGCAAAATTATAAAATACACGATATTCTTGTTTAATATTCCGATGTTGACTTGAAATATATGAAAGCTGAAATATAGCTGGAGATTTGTATAATGTATATTACATTGAACATTGAATATTCAAACGATTTGATAAACAATGTTTGTTGATAGAATTACGTGATAGGATTGATATATATTTTTAATTCTCATCTCACATAATAGTCCGCGAGATAATAATAATCGCGTTACTAACATTTTGTACCATTAATTATTTATTTTTTTTACAGTTTGTATCGAGTTTTAGCTGTTAAATACGCAATTGAAAATGATTAAAATCGTATTATTTGAGCGTAAAATCAATGGTGAATCGTCGGAGCTATCAAAAAACGATTCTGATAAAATGAAAGAATAAGAATACCATCAAACTTAGTAATATACACGATATTCCGTATACTTAAATATAACTATAATTCGAACGATTTGTCTAACAGAACACATGTACACGTGAGTTATACGGCATACCTTATAAAGGTAAGAACTATTTGTTTGACAGTTATAAATTTGAGATTCTAACTTTCTTGTCACAAATGCAACAAATTAATGCTGCGCACATAATTTCATCGTTAGTTACTTTTGATTTTGAACGAAACGAAGAACGCATAGGTTGTTTCACAATGGTGTCTTTTTTTTTTTTTACTGTCACCAAACTTTTGAGCAGTAAATCTGCAACAAAAGTTTCTCATAGTATCATATTTAATCAAAAATTAGACCTGGAAGGTACTTTAGAGAAGTTGCATTCCAATACGAAGGGAAAGCTGAAAAAACTTTAAAACAATATTAAGTTTTGTCCGGCAAGCGTTCATATTTATTTTGATAAATAATTAATTGTTAGTATTGTGGTTTGAAAATATATGCCATTCTATCTTAGAAGATTTATCTGACAAATGTATTTATTTTATTTTTTTACTGGCCTTTAGAATTTGTGGCTTTCAAAAAATAGTTTTAAATTAAATAAATCCTTAATTTTGCATTTAAACACGTTTAAATTACAATATTATATTTCATAAAATTAATACTACCCAAATTTAATATATAGTATATTTTACACAGACTTCAAAAATCGATTTTTGAATACGATATGATATTATGATAAACAATTCCTTTTAAATTATTTATTTTTTTTTTACTTTTCTGTCAATATCATTCATTATAACAAAAATCTTTGTTATATTTAGCACTAAATAAAAATGCATGATAAGTTTAAATATTTCATCTCGGCTATTATCTCGGCATTACTTATCAGCTGTTTCCGTTATGAAACATTTGAAGAATTAAAGTAATTACTTCAAAGTTTTAATAAGTTTAATCAATAAGCGGTAGTCTATAACGTATCTACGTCAGATGTTTGAAATAATTTGATACAGCCTAAGTATGTAATACATGAGTAATCAATACTTACTCAAATTTACCAAGTAATATGGATTCAAGTTAAATTCTGTTAGAAGCATTAGAACATAAGAGTTATTGGATATTAAAAAATTAAAAAGCAACTTTACATAGATACTATGCTTTACTTAATATGATCTTGGGTAATTGCTTTTTTAATACAATGGTTATTAATTTGTATTTAGAAGTATATCACTAATAAACATCATATCATATTCGAATAATGTAAATATAATACATAATAAAAAAATTAATCTGACATATTTGCTGGCGATTTTCCAAAAAAATACCTAAATGAATTCACTTTAGTAAAACTATTTATTTATGAGGTCAATTTGAACAAAAATTATGTACCTACTCATAACTCAAATTAAAAAGAATAATTTCAAACAAAACATAATTTTTTTTTTTTTTTTGAATAGCCAAATCTGTATACGAGTAGTGTTATGAAAACCAAAATTGAATATTTTATTTTGATTTAAAATAGTCATCTTGAAGGTCCTACTTCAATTCAAACGAATGTGTATGGTAAATAGTCCCAACTGAATAGGTAGCAGGCTTGACTCAATGAACAGTCCTATCCTTTATCTACGAGAGAAATATTTTTATAATAGCCTTCGTCGATAATATGTTGAAAAAACGTTTTAAAAATATTCAGACTACAAGGTCCTAAACATGGACGTGTGTAACGTTTAGAATATGTTCACAATAATTAATTATTATAAACTCGCATAATAAATAATGTAAGTACCTACCTACCTATGGTATTTGGGGCTCGCGTAATTCACATTAAAATATATAATAGGAAGGTGCTTTACAGTGTAAAGCTAAAACCGAACGAGTTCTGCCGAAATGTATTTAAAACAATAATTTTAATTAATTATTTGATTTGATGGTTTCACGTGAATTTTACTTTCTGTTTGGATTTATTAATATTATATAGACAAACATAATTAGTTTTAAAGGTAAAGGTTAATAGTATTTATTATTTTTATTTTTATTTATTTTTTAAACACATATGTGCAATGTGCACTTATGTTATAAGGAAATATAAAATTTATTTGGAATCTAAAGGCGCGCCATTCTAGGTACCTACTCGTATAATGAATGGTTACATCGATTGTTAATTCATACTATTTTAAATGAAATGTTTAAACACGGAAAAAACTATCGATCCTCGAGTTGGCGAGTAGTTGGATATGAAAGATTTAGGGGAGCAAAAATTGTTCGAATTAAAACACATGGACACCGAACGACTTAATAATGTACCGTAATTTATGATGATTCGATACGATTAGTGACTATAATTGTATTTTGTGTCAATAAATAGTAATAATGTGTATACAGAACACCATTTACATAGGTATTAATGTAATCTGCCTAATCTTCCAGCCGTATAAGTGGGTTTAGACAGTTTAGTATTATATAATAGTAAATTGTGTGAAACACGTAGCCTATTCCGAACAAATAATTTATAATATATATACTCCAGGTACCTATAGAAGAATATCGTGTACTCGTTTTTTTAGAACTTACATTAATTAAACACAGAATTTACATTAGTGAAACACGGAATAATATTTCTTTTGTTACTCAATAATGACTGTAAGAACTAAGAATTATATTTATAGTTAATTTAAATCTCATCTATAATTTAAGTAAGTTCATTTGCGTATTGAATACCCGCGAATATAATATAACATTGTAAAATTTAATTTTTTTTTTTTTTACTACATAATCGTGATAATAGTTCCGATGATTTTTTTTATCCTTCGAATCGTTTGGGTTCAAACTGAAAAACATTATCGATTTCAATGCACGGATATTACATAAAAACGGAAATCAATAATCGATGTCTATAACTAATCGAAAATAAATGATGTAATAATATAATTTATTATCGGTCGTAATGCAATTCAAAGATAATAATATTCCATCATTAAATGAATAACTCTTCGAATTTGAGATATTCCATTAAATTTATGTAGATAAATTAAATAATATTATAAAATAATTTTTCTATCTTTAATACATCCAAAAAAGACTTAATTTTAAAACTGTTGTTGTACTTTAAAAAGTTTATTGTTTTTATAACAACTATACAAATTACCTATTTTAAAAATCGTACACGAATAAAAATATTTCAAAGATTCTGTTCAAGCGAATGAATTTTGTATAGTAGATGGAACAGATCGATATTTTAATCGATAAACAAGCTATTGCAGTAGCTAACATTGTTTTTAACATTGATCTCAATGCATAACAAAATGTCTCGTCTGATTAATATTTCAAAGTTATCAAAGCAGTAGATCTATAGGGTAGATTAATTTTATACTGAGAATTAATTGAAAAAAAACACGTCGACGCTAAGGAAAGACAAAAAATAACCTAGTTATTTTTCCAACATCGCAGTTACTCTAGCTTTAGCTCATGTTGACAATTTCTGAACATTTCAATTACAATTACAATATTGTACTTCTGCGAATACCGAAATATCGTTCTCAGTCAGCATTAAAACTCACCAAACACAGTTCAATGAAGATTATTGGAACAAGGCATTATTGGTTAATATAGTTTCGATGGATGTGATAATAATCTATAACACAATAATTGAAATCGTTGCGATAGAAAGCTAGATGATTGAATTTTTTTTTAATAAATGATATCCAAACGAAAATCGTATTTATTTTTATTATTTTGTATCAACGGAGAAATAATATTGGTGACGGATTTTTTTAAAAACTGGAAATTCATAAACTGCCTATAGGGATAGAATTTGCAGCGACAGTCGGCATTAAAAGTTTGGTACTATTTTATTGATTCGTATAATTTTCTACGGCGATTGTAATGTATATCTATATCTAAAAAGCCTTTTCTCATTGTAAACCACGCCCTTGTTCCTATCTTTTTTTTTTTTAATCCAATCATTTTAAGCAGCCAGCGACGACGGCAAAGTGCGCCAGTTTATTCTAGACGTAAAATAAATAATGTTTTACAAATAATATTTCAGTTCGTAAATTGTACGCGTGCATGAATAATATTCAACAAACGTGATTGCGTTATTGTCGCGGTGGTCAAGTTAGATGATACGAAATTCAAATCCGTTTCCAAAATCTGACATGGTTTTCCATAATAAATGCGACCGCTCGATTATTTGGCGCGTATACAATACGTATATATTACATAGAGATTAAAATTGAAAACGATTTTTTTTGAACCGCGTTCGTAGCTGCCTTTTTTCGACGGTTACAAGATCGCGGGGGCGCAGTTTGCCTGCTTGCGTTTTTCCCATACCAGTATTAATTATTCACGCGGATTCACGTTCACGACCGCCGTAAATTAATACGTTCCCATAAGCCAAAAAGCTTTTGTCGTCGTAGAAAATAATATACGAGTGCGGCAATTATTATAAAAGACATAATCGACGGTTTATTGAATGACATTATGGCAAAATACATAATATGATCACGTAAAAATGTATGTTACAAAAGAAACAAATAAAGCATTATTTTAAACCATATGTAAACTGCATACCACCTAGGTAATGAATCTACCCGAACAATATAATCTCTATGCTAAAATATTTTAAAGCGCCATTCTGCGTGCTTACGCGTCGCGTTCGCATAAAATGTACTCGTGTACTCTAAATAGCAGCAAGAAATGCATACATCTACTCGTATTCTGTACTTTAAGCGTACAGACTTTGTATGACAATGAAAAATATAAATATGTATATTGTATATATATATATATATATATATTGTGCAATACATTGTACTTGAAGTATGCCGTACATTCAAATTCACATTTCCATTTAAGAGTAAGAAAGAAAAAAATTACAATACGAACCGTGCTTCTCAATAGTTTTACATTTTCTTATCGAATTTAAGGAATCTTGAAATTTTCCTTTTAAATTTAGACTGTTTACTATTTTTACAATTAAAACTAAAAACTATTGACATGAATAAAATCGTTTTTTATCTAATGCTATCTTCTAAAGTCTTAAAGATTAAAAGAAACTAATAATACTTGAGAGAAAAAAAATACTAGTTTTAGAAAAAATTAATTTACCAATTGCACAACGATTCACGAAATTCGTGTAATACTTATATTATATATATTTATAAATATATTTAATGACAAATAATGAATACTACCCATTAATTTAAAAAATGATTGAAACAACTGCTTAAAAATACTATAGTTAAACCAATAAGTTACAAAGATATAAATTGATCAACATTTCAATTGAATTGTGTGCTACCTACACGTTTATCACCGAGAAACATTGAAATAATGCAAAACATTTTTCTTTGTGATGGCACGGAACCCAACTCATATAATATTAGACTCGTAACTGGCTACCTACGTATTTATTTTTTTCTAATAATTTCAATTTCGATTAATTTTATTTTTACATTATTGCAGTTCTATCGAGCACATTAATTATTTCAAGATAATCGAAACGACATGACAACAATTGGCTTCCAAAGAATTCATTACAAGTGTAAATAATGACAATACAATTATACAACTTTAAACCAAAACAAAACTGTACTTTCAACTCGGAACACGGAGAGTAAATGTATCATAATGGGATAAAGTTTGTCAATATATTTTTCATATTGACAAATGTCTCTCAGTCATAATAATAAAAATGAAATGATTTTAAGACAGTAAACGATTTCAAATAAATAAAACTTCTTATCAAATCTTAAAATGTATACAGCGCCAAAACATATTGAGTGTTCTATATAGACATTTTCAAAAACTTTTGGATTTAATTTATACTCAGAGCAGCCATTGTACAAAGTTTATCTCTCTTTAACCGTACAAATAATATGTGTATTAATATACCGGGTGATTCTTTTGACGTAAGAATCTTATAATACACTCATGTAATATAGTGTTTACATAGGCGAGCATGCCCAGCTTTCAATGAATCACACTGTATGTCGTACATGTATTCGTACTCGTATATTTTAATCTAAATATCGTCAACATTGACAACTTATATTGTCAAAAAGTTTTTATTAATGTGCTCTTTGTGTTTTTAAGGTTACATTTTAAACGTATTTACAACATTATTTTCAGTATAAACATACTTTTAATCAAAATAGTTGTAATAGATTATAAGACAAGTAATAACTCTTAGTTTATATTAATTTTTCCACGGCCTACTTGAGAATATTAAAGACATTTTCGTGTAAAATAGAAATGTTAAAATTGAAATGAAAATGGCAAAATGGGGAAAATGCCCGTTGAACTACTGTCTACAAAACTTGCGTATCGTATAAATTTGAATAAATAAATATTATTTGATCACATTGAAGGAAAACGATTACAAATTAAGAAATTATGCTAAACTCGTGCATAAATATTAGTTTACTTCATATAATATAAAGATTTAAGTTTCAAATATTAGAATTATTTTAAGTTTCAAACAATTTTTTTCTTTGTCTTGAGGATAAAATAATATTTAATAAGAAATAATAAAAAAATAACATCAAATACTTGCGACTTATAATTTGGTTCATTTTTTGAAATTGAAATAAGTATTGGCAATTTAAAATAATTCAAAACTGTAATTTGTCTGTTGAGTTTATGAACAACAGTTCAGATCTTTTCTAAATTATGTATTCAAGGAGTCACCTTTAAGTTAAATACTAATAATAATAATACTAGTTTAATTAGTATTAATTTATAAAGAATAATCGAATTATAGTACACTGTTGCGTAAAAGATTATAGTATAACAAACTCTCCTTTACTCCACTAATTGTATTTTAATCTTTAAATGCTAATCGTTATTGGTTAATATAACTAATAACTAAAATAAAGTAAATAACTTATCCAAAGTTTGTTATTAATTTCTCAGAAAAGCATACTAGCAGCGTAGTATTAAAAGTACATTTTAGATTCAGGGCAAAACAAGGAAAGTATTATTATTTTTTACAATGATGGATTTTGTTGTTGTTTATACTTTTTTAAGTCATTGAAGTTTGCTAACATTGACATATGCAGCATATCATTAGATGAATATATTCGATGTTCTCAATAGTTTCTATTAACATAAAAACTACTGAGGATATGATGACATACGAGTACAATACTCGAATTAGATGACGGGTGATTGATATTGGTAAATTGTTCTTATATTTTAAACTAATGTGCCATTACTTTAGAAAAGTGAAAAGAGCAGCTTCTACTTCTGCTTTTAGTTGATAGAATTGTGTTAAGCTATTGGTCATTGGTATATATATGAATATATATAATATATATATACAATCAATGGTTAAGCACAATTATATCTAAAAAAATATCTCAAATATTGAAACAAATAATCGTTTTTATTACTACTTATTATAATATAGGTATATTTGCATAAATCGTATATTTTAGACTAATGAACTCGGAATCGTTTTTCAAATGAAATGAGATATGAGAAGTATTGCTTTCCAATTTAAAGGCATCCGCCTCATTGTCTCGCCGAATTCTTATATTTTTCCTAATAGCTATTTCACAATTTCTATTCAACTCGTATATGTTTAATATTATATACGTATATTTTACAGGATTGTGTTTCAAGAATACCAAAAAATTACGTATTAATGTGCAAACCTAATTACCGCCTTCGCCGGCCAATCGAGGCTCTACTTTATATACCTATATATACATTTTTAATTTTTCGTTTTGTTTTCACGGGAATATAACCACTTTTATTTTTAATAAAATCATTTTCAAATCAAACCTGTTGGTTGATAACACACGAATTAATCGGGAAAAATCATAATTATCATTATAGTCTAAGCTTTTTGAGAACTATTAAAACCGAACAACAACATTTTTCATCGAGTAAATAATCAACTGGAACGTCCGAAACACAATAGTATCACAATCAAACATGAACTCAACTAGTTTATTAAACACATTGGGTTTTTGACTAGCATATTTCCAGGATTTTTACCTAAGTCAAACCATCCCAACCGTTACCATCATACATTTTGACTAAAACCTAATTAAATTACAACCTATTATATGCGAATTATTTACACATGACTTGAAACTAACTACGTTTACAGTAGTCGCGTACTACACGGTAATTAAATTGTTAAAAGCAATGTAATATATATTCAACTATAGCATACCGTATTATGGTAGAAAATAATAAATAAAAATAAATAGTTTTAAATAATTCATTACTGACAAAAAGTTACAAAAACAGTAAAAATCCACTACAAGTTATTAATATCCTAACCTAATCTTACTAATAGGTCGTTGTTTCACTAAAAACAGGCGAAACGTGTTCGCGAACACTAACTGTATATCAACGGTTCTTAACCTTTCGACGGTTTCTTAACCTTTAGTATCACACGGATCCCTGTAAAAATAATCTTTGAACCCGCGGACCCCCCGAATTTCTAAGTAAATAAAAAAAAAAATCAATAAAGCTATAAATAATAGGCAACTTTTTACATAATTCAATAACATTTACAGAATAATTACAACTATATAAATTATCTATGCATTAGAATAGGTATAGATGATCGCGAACATTGTGTGTGCACGACCCGAAAAACCGATAGTGTCGAGGACCCCCACGGGTGGTCGTGGAACATCACAGGTTAAGAACCGCTGCTACATATTCTGTATAGCGAATCAAATTGTAAATCGTTCAGAGACGGAATGACATGACGTATATGTTTCAGTTAGATTGTTGAATAACATTATTTTTTTAAATAACTATCTACCTAGGTAATTTATGAGTTATCCACGAATTTCATTTAAAGCGCATAATAGTTTATAGGAAAAAAAATATTTATCATACTTAAAGTAGTTGTTTTGTGAAATCTCTAGTCATGGTGTATACGTATACATACAATTTCAGTCTGATCCCCTTTAAACCAACGATAGTATGTATCTATATAGGTATACTACAGAATTCATTTAAATATAACGAAATTATATCAAAAATTAATTATCAAATATTTAATCTATTTTTTACTGTATTGCGATTTAAAATATTATGATTAATACTTATGTATGTTTATGCATGAAAAATTATTACGACCATCAAAATTGCCTATACTCGTATTATAATATATGATTTTTTCCTACATCATTTGGTTTCACATTTTTTTGCATACATTAAAGATAATTTGGACAGTCACGTCAAACAATCTTATCTAGTGTTTTAGTATGTTGGGTAGTAAAATGCGTAGTATGTTGCGTACTAACTGTACGTTTTAGTTATTTTATGAATTACTTAGTTATTTCAAACGCCAATTAATTCAACACTTCAATTGTCACTTTAATTTTAAAAAGTTTTCGTTAATTTATCTTAATTTAATTGAATTCGATTACAATTTTTTAAATTACCTAATAAAATAATTAAATGTAACTATTATTACATTTTCAATAGAATATAATATGAAATTTTAGAGAGAAAATATTATTCGTTTATCGTGAAACATATTTTAAATAAATACACGGTGTAAAACTAAGCTCGGATCATTTTGGAATTAATAAGTAACTTGCACCAAGAGGCAAAAATTATTTCCTAATTTTGTATTAAAAGAGAGGATAAAAAAAGTGGGCGTATGCAGATCAAAAGAGGGTAGGTATTCATACCCCTTCAACCATTCTCTTAAACCAAATAATTAATTAATAAATTCAGTACGACGAACAATCAATCATCTTCAAAATAACCCCAACATACTATACTACATATACACGATATTATGTTTCATTTTAACTTGAAATAAAAATTATAATACGCAAACGGACTTAACTATGAAAAACTAACAATTTATAATTTAAAATCACACGTTTTAATTTTTTTAATGAAAAATTAAACATTATTATTAGTACCTATTATAAATAACGATATAAAATAATAACTTTTGCTTGGATGGTAAAATTATATTAAAATTAATTAATAGCGTATCAAAATTAATGATACGATTAAGAAAATTGCATATCTATAGTAAATATCTGTTGATGCCCATTGGCCATTATTTGATTTGAATTTTAAATTCGAATAATTCTTTTGATATCGCTTTGTTATATTTCAATAAATTTTATTAATGTTAACATAAAAAATATATTCTTCTATCCACACTGACATCTAAAACGTATGTGAAATTATTAGAATAAGAGCGTATAGGCTTGTGGTACTATTCAATAGAACTATAATAAATATAATGGACATTACGAAGAGGATAAAAATAATTTGAAATCCTAAAAAAAAAAAAAGTCGATACTTTCCGAAACTACGAATGTTCTTGGACAGAAAATAATATACACAAGTATATTATAATATATTATATATATATTATATTGTTGTGTATAGATAATTAAAATTATATAATCCTCAGATAACACATCTCGCGCGCGTTTAAACCGTACAAATTAATAACGTTTGAGATTTTTATTGACTACGGTTACCGCAGTGATCCGTTGGTTTACTTTACACAAACGGTCACTCTGGTCCGTTTCGATGATAGTAGGAGGCGGGATTTCACTCTCGGGGGATATGGATTTTACAGAATTCGAAAAAAAACGGGTTTCGCGTTCGATTTACTCAGTCGTCCACTGATCGATATTTCGTCGGACCACGGTAGGTTCGTCGAATCTCGCTAGCCTACACACTCGACAGCTGATGGCTGATTACACGCTAGTGTTGATGTTGAGCGCGTTCGTCTGCGCGCAATCCGAGGCCGCGGGTCTCGAGAGAACCTCTGAAATCCGGTACGGTCCAACCGATCCAGTGGTTTTCGATCCGCGCCGGTCGTCGCAAGACTTTGGATATCTGCTGCAAACAGAGACCGTCTCTCGAACGGGCGTCACATCGCCGCGCGCCTCCGAGACCGACGGCGTTACGCAACGAGACGTGACTAGCGAGGGGAAAATACCGGGTAAATAACGCTTGGGTTTATCAGGTTTAATTGGGTACGTTTTAATTCAATGACCTTGCATAATTCACGAGTGCATAACAGTATAATAAATAAAACGGAATAACAATAATCGATGTTGAAAAATTATTTTAAATTATTCACCGTGTAAAAACTGTGTAAGACCGAATAATATTTTATTAAAAAAACAATAGGTTTTTTGCAAAGATTTCAAGAATGCAAATAGTTTACTGGGTCCCTTCAGTATACCCCGCATTGGATATTCTTTCTGCGAACTGCCCTTGTCACAACGATTTGACTTTTTTATTTATTATATTTTCTTACCCAAAAATAAGTATAAAACCAAACAATATGAACTACAAAACATTCTAAAATCATAATATAGACATAGTTGTTCAATTTTTTTTTTTTTTGAAATTTAAGCCATCGGTTCTTAAAATTTGATAAGGTATACATACTCGTAATAATATTATAAGATAGATATTCACGAAATTTATAAACATAAGAACAAACGAAACAATATAACATTATCGTTAATATTGTCGTGAATAAAAACAATTTCGCGCGTAGGCAACAGCCGCAACGTGTCTTAGGGCGAGATTATTGTCCTGAGTTGTGGAATGCACTGGATACAATTCAATTTTAGACGGTTATAAAAACTAGGAAAACGAGAGTAGGAATGAGATTTTGATGTCGTTAAATTGTTTTTCTCGATCTCTCTGCTCTGCGCTCGATTTGACGAACCCTTCGTCTCGTTAGTCACTAACGTGCTTCGTTATATTAAATTTCATTAGAACGTTATGGTACGTCTAGGCTGTGCAATCGTATTCGACGTAATAGAGTACGTCGATAATAGTGAAAGGGTGTATTCCGAATAAATACTCAAAATATTTACCGACCCAACCCATTGCGTGTTTGCCCAAGGGACGTCTCTAGAAGTGACACCGCGATCGTCGCCGTGGCTGTGGGCCACTAAAGACGAGGTGATTTCAGAGATAAGTGGCGATGTCGCGTCGTCGTCGTCGTCTTCGTTTCCCGCAGGACTTGCGCCGGCCAACGCAGTGCGACGAGGCGCTTCCGGCCCGTGGCTGGGCCGAAGGGTCAACTATCGCGATCGCCGACGCGCCGAAGAGAATCGCACGGGTAGTACTCGGAGCACCGTCGACGATCCACAGCACTCCGTAAAAGAACCGCCAATACTGTTTGACTTGTACGTGTAAATTATTTATTATTATGTAATATATAATAAAGAACGGATAAGCCATGAAATCTTATCGCGAGGGAATTTATAGCGATATATTATTATGAGATTATAGGGGTATTATTATTTGTCATGATTAGATTTATGAAGTGTTTATTATTGATGACTATTAAAATGCAATTGTATTGAAAACAATTAATAATTAAGTCCTTAGTGAACTCAAAATGAAAATCGTTGTCAATTTTGACAACTTGGAACACGACCTAATAATAATAGCTCTATAGAGGAAGTGAGAAACGCCTGTTTTCTCTTCCACATTTAAGACCGTGACCCACTGACCACCGGGGTGCGTTTAACGTGCAATATGGCCTACCCATTCTGTACTATCCATGGAGGTATTTGATTTTCAAATTTTAAAGACCAATTCACCTATATTACACACATCATCATAATATGTACTCTCATATAACTCTTCCGAGTTTTGTGCCGTTTTTTTTAAAATTAAATACAGTAAGTCATTAAAATAAGGGAATATTTGAACTGGAGCCTGATAAAAAATGTAAATGGTAGGAATTAAAAATAATTGTTTCATTATTAAAACTACTAAAAATTAAAATATTTTTCATATAACCGTTAGAGTATAATAAACTTGCAACATGGACAATTGGTAGGAGTTCTAACCCCACATGATCCTTGCCATGGATTCACCCATGGACTTGAAATTCGATCTCCTCTCCCTCCCTCAAAACTTCAATATATAGCAGCTGTTGTTATGATGAGTCTCCCCCACCTCTACCAGCCAGAAGTTTTCTACAAAGAACTTTTACTGTTAAAAATAAAAATAAAATTATATAATAAATATTAAAATTCTATGTAGGGAAATATTTTCTACTAAATAACTCGATCTCAATAATATACTAACCAGCGTAACTCTGAGTTACATGCATAATATATTATTTAAAATCGAATAAATGTAATTTAATTTTTCATTTAATTTGAAGGTATTCGATTTAAATTTTAAAACAAAAATCCTTTATATACCTATAATACAAAAGAACAAGCTTTTTTTATGTTTCCATTTTGTGACGACGCTATTTAACTTTTTTCCAATTTTTTTTCACAGAGTTATTCCAAATACCTTCCTGAATGTCACCACGTCACCCGATTTTCAACATTTTGCTTTTAAAGGGTTGAAATCGGTAAAAATAATATTATATAAAAATTAATCCCTATTTACCAGGTATCCTTACGCGTGAATGGCTGGACCGATTTAGCTAATTCTTTTTTTTGTTATGTTTGTTATTGTCAGGAGAAGATTACAGATCTTAAGATCTCACGGAAAAAAAATTAAGAAAATTATCCCTAAGGGGGTTAAAATGGGTAAAAATGGAAAAAATCCGGAGCCACTGGAGCTTCGTGGTATTAAATTTGGTTAATAGTTTCGTTTTCCATAGCAGAGGCCCCTTAAGAAAGGATTTTCCCAAATTCAACCCCTAAGGGGGTTCAAGGGGTTGAAAACGAAGAACGTTGTTTCTCCCTCATACCGGGAAAAACTTTTCACGGGCTAGATTTTGAGATGCAACGATCGGCGAGTGCGGGGTAATTTGCATTTTATAGAAATAGATTATTATGTCATCGAAAAACCCGACGATCTTTACCAAAAGGTATTGATTTTGTAATATATTATTACATAACTTTGATTTTTATCTATCATTATTACATAACTTTTACCGAAATTGCGTGCGTGCGCGCTCCATTCCTCTTTCAATCATAGACGCCGCGCCGTCCCCACATACTTACAATAAGTTAATTATATTTTATACTACAAAATTCACTAGAAATATATGGCAAAACAACGTTTGCCGAGTCAGCTAGTAGATATATAAAATAAGTAATGTAAACAGTGATTTTTAATTTTTTTCAAATTTGAATTAAAGTTTTTAAGAATATGCCAACCTTCCTCTTAGCTCGTGAATCCAATACTGTGACGTCGCAATCATTTATATAAATTCGTATCGTGCTTAATGTAAATATATCAAAATTAATTCAGAGGCTCCGACTGTTGTTTGGTTATATAGTGACGTCGAAAAGCTCGAGTACAACTACCAAGACTGCGATTCAATTTCCGACCCACTACGATTGGTTTTAATTTCGATCGTCGTCGTCTTGTTCGTTTTATCGGCGTGCATAACACTGTGCTGTACATCGAAACGGTGTAAACTCGAGCCGGACCAAACCCACATGTACATTGAAATGGCCAACTGTGAATGCCATGCGACGTACAAGTGCCTCGAAACACCAAACAGTTAACTACATTCGAAGTCTGTTAAAATGCCGTAGATTTGAACAGCAGATTATTAAAATTGTATCGGTCCCGTTGTTAAATATTATTAAATAGTATAACTGAGCGAATGAGCTAGTGATTTTACAGTAATATGTATTTACTTTTTTTTGTTTATATTTATCATATAAATTCACCACTTATCGTAAGTTAATCAGCACAAAGTATTTGACAAAGAATATATTTGGATATCCATTTCACACGTGAGACGATAAACAGAGATGTATATATGATAAACATGTTTATAGCGTTATCCAATTTTTAAATCCAATATAAATTATGATAAAGATTTTAAAAAGGCAAAAATATAACATATTTTAATCTAAAAAGTTATATTTGCATATAAGGGTAATCCCCTTTAAATGCCTTCCTGGATAAGTATTAAATACTTCAAAAATATTTTATATTTATCTAATTATTATTGTTGTTTACATTTCCATTGAAAATGTATAGTGAAATGTGTACAAAAAAGATACTGCGCCTTTCTATACTTGTTTCCGTGAGTAGTTTAGTCTCTGCACGCTATTTAACTTAGCTTTAAGTGCAGTATGGTTCGAGTGGCCTATGTCCTAAACTCATTAGCAAGATGACCATAATATGGATTATATTATTTCAGCCAACAATAGTTATAACTTTAAAGAAAAATCGCAAAAAAATAAATAAAGATGGTTTAACGGAAGGGTTGTTAATGTTCGGGTTCAAAAAGGGACAAGCAAGCACGTTTATAGTATTTATATTGTATAGCAGTACGCAACTGTCAGTCAAGTGATCGACGTCAGGATGAGAAAGGATTTCGAAACGATCGCGTAGACAAGAACTGATATGACAACCGAAGTGGAAGTGTTAGCGGACGGAGTACCGAGTAATGGAGGTTTATGAACGAAAAACATTGGCCGATATAGTGGCAATGCTATCGATAAGAAAAGAAAAAACTATAAATAACAAACGATAATATATATACGTATATCGTATAAGAAAAATTTTTTTTTCATGTTTGTATCAAATTATATAATGTATTAGAAAAAGTCAAAAATACTTGATCCAAAAACTGATTGAATTTAACGCTACTATAATTTACAACGTTCGTTGTCACATATATATTTTAAGTGTAATAAACATTTCATTGAAAAAAAAACAAAGAAAATATGAAAGAAAAAGAAAAAAAATACTTATCTACGGGTAGGTATGGAATGCTACATTTTAAGAATAATAATAAATCAATGCAGCAGTGTTGCTAAGGTAACAAGTTGGTATTCAGTGTTAAATTATCTGAGACATCATCACAACTAAAATTGTTACACAACAATTAGATTGACGCATAAGGGACAAGCATTTCAAATACAACAACAAAATGTGCCCCTCGTTAAAAGTATTTGGATAAAATACTAAATTTTCTAAATAAAAGAAATAAAATAACGGTTACTCAATCGATGTATAAAATTATTCATGAACTACCTATGTTAATTTGTTGAAATACATGCTACACATTATAAAGAGCATTTTTTATAGCATATTTGCGAAAATAGACAGGTTACTCCATAATTTATTTTATAGTTTTAAAGATACGCAAAATGTATTTTTCCATTTCGCATTATTAATTATAACCAAACAACCAAACCTTCTATAAACAAATGTAACCATCGTAAAAAAAATAAAAAAGTACCGAGTTCTTAAACATTTCATAAATTTAAAATATGTTGGGTAGGTGTCTAGTTGTTTTTTTTATGTATAATGATATGAGGTGTACCTATTATTTGGGAGTATTTGATCTGAAGGTCAAGAATATTGCAGTGGTGAATGACCTGTAGATACGGTGTATTTTCTCGCTTCGCTCAGAACCTTAAACTAACGTCGAGAGTTCAACCGATAATTTATATTTAACTTAATAACATTTGTAATAAGTAATAACATTACAATAATATACTAGTGTATATACGTAAATACATGGTACGAACTACAAATCAATATTTGATAGTATTTAGAAACCATCGTTATTTTTTCGTTGTCTGAAACAGAATATGTTTTTAGTTATTTCGCTATTACTGAATAACCGACTAATAACCACTATTAGTTTTGATTCATAAATCTAAAAACGTGAACTTTACAGGTATTGTATACAAAGATAAAATAAATTTATTTTATGCATACTCATACTGCGTAGTGCGTACTATACTTTTCCTTCTATCTACATTAAATACCGAGGTTTAAATTTGCCTATAGCAAAATTAATTGTTTGCACAAACTTACAGTAGGTATTATACCAATAGTGCGTCCTGTAATGATACTACTTAAAATTCTGATTAAATATCATAATCATTATACGGAAAATAAATTTTTTTTTTTTTTAATGAAATATTACATTATCTACGAGCATAAAAAATATTTAGTGATTTATATTCTTTTAATTATACAGGAAAGGATTGCAGACGATTGGGAAAACCCCCAGAATATTACAAACATACAAGTTAGTTATGAGGTTGGGTGGGCCACTGAGGCGAGCGTTTTTAAATTTTAAATAACTTCTATTTCTATTTTTACAAACCAAAAATGCTCTTCGTTTGAGATTAGAAATATCGATATACTGACACGCCGTAATTTCGGATTTCGGAAATTGTGAAATGCGCACCGAAAAAGGAAAATAATTTAACCTTTACAATATTAATTATTGGTAAAAGAGAGTACCTAGTATCTATAGTATCTATATATTATTCCCGATTAAAAAAGTGTATTTTTTAAAAATGTAACTTATTTTGAACAGTCCCGGTTCAAATTAATTATAATTACCAATATCGATATACCTTAAATAAAAATACACAAAAAACATTTAATAAATAAAACTTTTCTATTTTCTTATATTTATTATACATTTTATGTAAATTTCAAACATTCAAAATAAAAATAAATGAAGTTTTAAAAATGAAAAAATTAAATATACATGTATATAATTTATTTCTTCAATTCAAAAGTTTGGTCTTACGAAATAAGATATTTTAATTTAATTCACATATTTAACGACATTAAAATCTCATCCATATTAAACATAACATTTTTGAACGAATTTAGTTTGTTCATACTTCGACAATGCGTACATCTTAATTTTTCTGTGAATTTTATTTTTATGAGCAAAAACACAATGTATAATATTACTTATTCATTCTAAAAGAATTTACGTAATGCAAAATCAATACGGCTATAAATTTACATATTATACCGAATTTGAATAGGAAAACATTATTTTGTGATCTATCTGGGATGTTGTTTTGTTTTTTTAAATTGAAATGTAAATAGTGGACATATGTACGTATTTTAATAAAAAATTGTTATTATTAAATTAAATTTTACAAAAATGTTGAAACTAAATGAAACAAAAATATTTAACGTATAGTTTGTATATTAAACTTTATAAATAACAAACGCGTTATAAATAACTCATGTCATATTTACAACTTTTAAAAATTAAATCATGGCCATAAAAAAAATATCCAATTTTAATATTGTCATGTAACAACTATTAATGAATGTTTTTGTGCGTATAATTATCTATAAACCCACATTTCCTATGATTGTTCAGTTTATTAATAGGTATTTTCTTATTATATATTTTACTAAGATTCTTACATAATTAACATGATTGTATTTAAATTACCAACTATGCAATGGAAAATAATGCAAGTTCGTGAAAAAAATTCACAATTTAATCGTGTTTCATACGTTTCAAAAACTTGTTTATTTCAAATTTTATTTTCGGATTCATGAAAGTTAGATTCAATCATTGTTATTCTAATAATCATTTTAAAATGTGGCGAGATAATTTTTCGTCATGTTGAATATTTTACTATAAAATCATTTTTTATTTAGTTTCTCGGATGTGAATGATGAGTTTGTTGGAAAATTCAAAACAACAAAGATTGATGGTGGATAAAATTAATACTTTGATATTAAAAACTAGAACCCACAGGTATTATATATTTTATAAACTCCTATTATCATCTGCATTTTCCCTGGGTAAAGAAATTATGCAAGTAGAAGATGATTAGAGATCAAACGCGCACATACTGCAGGAACTAAAGAATGCATAATCCCGGTTTAAATTGAATGGATTGTGTGGAAAAAGAAACATGTTCAATTTTTTGTCATTTTCAGGTTTTTACGGGAGTATATTATTTGTATCTAAACTCATAGTTTGGCGTTAAAAGGAAACACATCCAAACATCTATTATAGTAACATGTATGTTATTTTTTGTTTTATTCGAAAAGAGAACATGTTTCCTTTTCAAAATGAGCGCGTTTACTATCGGCAAAAATAAAAATGAATTGGCCAAAGTCGTACAGCTGATTTGGCGTTTTAGTTTGACTGTTTCTATATCTGTATTTTATCATAACAATTATTTTAGTACTTTTTATATTATTCTTCCTGTGATAATATTTACGATCGTATGTTAATATACGTGTTTCGTTTTTGATTTGTAAAAAGATTTATAATATTTATTAAAATGTTCAACAGACAGCACCACAGGCAGTCACGTGCAAAATGTAGAAAAAAAAAAGATGGGTGTTTCTTATAATAATATATATTTTTATTTTGTCAATATTAAATTATTTGATTGTTAAATTTATCAGTATTCCGTTTTTGGTAAAATAATACACCGATTTTTAATGTCATAGCGCATCATAATACAATAATAAACATTAAATGCTAAAAAGAGAGGTAGATTTTATTCATAGACTTATGCATCATATCTATCATTTTAATATCGTACTATTATTCAAACGGGGTTTCACTATTTAAATAGGTAACAGTTATTTACTCTTTCATAAAACTCCATATTTACACGTATATAACTCATATTTCATTACTACTATAAGTTTAGACAAAAGCACACATTTAAATTTAATGCTTTAATGATAATTAGTGAAATCGTCGAATTAACTTTTTGTACGAAGGAAGGTTACTGTCATTCACAGACTAGCTTAATCGAGGGATTATTGTGATTACAGGGTTTAATAAAAACGGCGCATGACAAACGCTTAAGCATATTATCTAGGTTACGTTTTTTTTTTACACAGATGATATTATAATATCTTGAAATCGTTTTCTATTCATTCGTGCAGATTATAATTTATAGTTAGTATTCATACAGAAAAGCAAACGAATAAATGGTGGAAAACACTTTGATAAAATAAATAAATAGTATATAAATGTATAAAAATAGCGATCAATCAAATGCAATAAAAGAACATAAAACTAAAACTATTTCCCCCGCGTGGACTTTAAGAAAAAATAAAAAAATCGTCACTACTATAATAAATTATGATTTTAATAATGAAGTTATTAAGGCCGTCGAGCTAACGAATATAGATAATAATGCACAACGCGAAGAAGTAAAACAAATTGAACTAAATATTAGAAAAAAATTTTCAGGGGCCAACGAGCTGAAACGACGATCGACTCCTGTCCACCGAACTTCCGCAGCCGCTTATCGTCACTTCCGTCAACGACGGGTGTCCCGGTGTGCAAAGCGTTTGTCGAATGACGCGCGAACGCGACGACGATCTCGACCCGCGGCTGCGTCTGTCTCGCGTCCCGGTGCAATTATCTTATAATTATCGGTACTCTAATTATCTTTGGTATCGTTATATTTTTGTTAATTTTTTTCAAAAAGTTATTCAGCAAAACCAAGTTGCGCTAATAAACGATTAAATAAACTTAAATAACTTGATCAAACAGTGAAGATGATGATCATTTTATAGATGGTTGCGCGTTATCAGAGTTACTATTAGCTATAGCGTAAACATCATAATGATCACGTCTTGATAGTTCCAAATATTAGTTACAAACTAGTTAGTTACAAATACAGTCCCATAGATATTTGATAGTACGTATGCCGAATATTCTAATTCCTAAATAAGTAATATATATAGTAGTAAATAATAAATACGTATAATAGGTTACACGACTTTAAATTAACAAAGCAGACAGTGATTAATGATTATATTGAATGTTTAATTTTCACGTTTAAATAATTGATATATTCAAAGCAAATCATCTTCTCAACGTTTATCAAGTTAAAATTTCTATTATTTTGTATAGACTTTTACTAACTTCTCTACTGTAGTAATGTTAAAAAAAAAAACCTCCTAACCACATGCAAAATGAATTTACTCGGCGTCAACCGTAAAAACGTCACGAAACGTTGCATTTATACTATTTGATGATCATGACTATTGTCTGTTCGGTTGACATATACGTAAGTATGTACGAAATCCTATCGGAAAATAACCGACTAAAGCGTCGCGGTCGACACGAACACGGAACACGCGACCACGCAGCTGGCCGTCGCCGAAATTACGACAGCACACGAGCCGAAACGCTTGGCACGTGTTTGACACAAGGGAACGACCAAACATATATTGGTAAGTTTCAATTCGTTTCAACTGTCGAGCACATGGAGTATTATTGACATGGAGAACGCTCCACGAGATCGATGAAATTCCCATGTGAACTAACGTGTGCCGTTCATCCAGCGCTACATCCGAAGACACTACTCAAAAGTCAAAATACAGGGAATTCGTATTAAGATAATGACATACGGTTCTCGTCCCGGCCACAATGAGAATTCAGTCCGGTAATGAGTTCAGCACACTTAACGAAAACGAATAACGAGGAGAGACTCTCGACGACGACGAAGACTACAAATGTTACGTTAAGCTTAAATCAGGATGCGTGGAAACCAAAACGTCCAGTGATTTTCCTCGATACCACTATAACGACATTACACTATGTGTTGTATACTTTACGCGTGATGTGATCGATCGAAACCCTAGCCGGTATATATATATATAAATATATAAATAATATAATATATTGGATCCCCGAGTACAGCCGTTGCATTTTTTTCCCGATGACAAAAGCACGACGGCGCAAGTATTACGGCTGTATTAGGTAGGTATGAGAATCGTTCCTATACCGATATAAAGGGGCTATACATAACGCGAAATGTATTAATTTAAGGACAACCACCTGTGACGCCTCGCTCAGCTATTTTGTAATGATGTGACCATCATCAAAGATTATGTTAAACCAAAATATTATACAGTTACAGTGTTATTAATAAATCAATCAATAAAGGGCAAACTCTTTCGGCACACGCACAGACATCAAACACAAATAATATAAATCTAACGGTAATTTCACACATGGCACCTTTGTCAGAAAAGGACTACGGCTACATAAAAGGACATATTATGTAACGTTATTTACAACCACCTTTTACGTGACCGACAATGAGAGTCGGCATATAAGTAATAAACAATTAAACCTTTGAAGGCCGACACCATCCGTTCGAGTCTGATTGACCACCTTGGGATCCTTTACTGACAATGGGCGATCGTGTGTGATAGGTTATATAAGGAAGTAGTGTGATGACATAGGCGTCCAGTCCCGTTAGTGGGCCCAGTGAGCTGCAGTCCCGCCGGACTCAGCACCGCGAGTCAGTCCCGCCGGACTCAGTCCCGCGAGCCAGTCCCGTTAGTGGGCCCTGTGAGTCCAGTCCCGCTAGTGGACCCCAGTGAGTCCAGTCACGCTGGTGGACCCAGTCAACCAGAGTGGCGATAGCCGCCTGTAGAGGCTGAGAGCCTGTATTTAAGCATAACCTTTGGACGCGAGCAAATAGGCATCTAGAATACGAAGTCTGTGCGAGCGCTGGATTGAGTTAGCCATCTACCTTTCAAACGTGTTGTGTTTTGTGCATTATTCAAATCCCACGTCCTGGTCAATAAGGTAAGAGTTTAAAATTGTTATCGATTAGCAACACAATTGACCTGGTCTGCCCCGGATCTACGACCGAGCATTCTCGAAATGTAATAACTCATTAAAATTATTATCGACGACGATACTCTTTTTTGGTTCATTACAAAGTGGCGCCCAACAAATAAGCTCAGTGTTAATCATTGGGAGCTGACAGGGTCAATTGTTAAATTAACAAAAGCTTTGCTAAAAAAAAAAATTCTGTTAAAAACAAAATAAAATCACATTTTGAATTTAACAATAAAACAAGTTCAATATTTTATATTAAATCAACCCATTTCTGGGAAAATAATAAAAACAATACATATTGAACTTGAATAAAAATATAATTCCAAAAGAGGATTAATATAAAAAAAGCAATTATAATTGCTGTAAAATATAAAAAACTTGCCAAATAAAACTTTTATAGTTATTAAAACTAAGAGTGGCAAATATTACAAGTGAGAAATTCACAAAAAAAAAAAATTCTGTTAAAAACAAAACAAAATCACATTTTGAATTTAACAATAAAACAAGTTCAATATTTTATATTAAATCAACCCATTTCTGGGAAAATAATAAAATCAATACACATTGAACTTGAATATAATTCCAAAAGAGGATTAATATAAAAAAAGCAATTATAATTGCTGTAAAATATAAAAAAAACTTGCCAAATAAAACTTTTATAGTTATTAAAACTAAGAGTGGCAAATATTACAAGTGAGAAATTCACAAAAAAATTCTGTTAAAAACAAAATAAAATCACATTTTGAATTTAACAATAAAACAAGTTCAATGCTTTATATTAAATCAACCCATTTCTGGGAAAATAATAAAATCAATACACATTGAACTTGAATATAAATAAAAAAGCATATAATTCCCAAAGAGAATTAATATAAAAAAAGCAATCATAATTGCTGTAAAAAATAAAAAAATTGTCAAATAAAACTTTTATAGTTATTAAAACTAAGAGTGACAAAACATTACAATTATTAAATTAACAAAAATTATGTTCAAAACAAAATAAAATCACATTTTGAATTTAACATTAAAACAAGTTCAATATTTTATATAACTCAACCCATTGATGGGAAAGTAATAAAATCAATATATACTGATCTTGAATATAAATAATAAAAAAAAAAAACATATAATTCCATAAGAGAATTAATTTTTAAAAAAAAAGAGCAAATATAATTGCGGTAATAAAATAACGTAAAATGTATAAATAAAAATTTTTTTTGCTTTAAACGTAATAAATCTAATGTATACCAACCAATAAGTTATTACTTACAAGTCATTCCTGACCAAATAGACAGGTTAGAAGAACCAAAAACAAGACAAAACATGGGTGACAACAGAAAACCATACTTTAATCCGGGAAATTTCTCCGGTACGATGTCCGAAAACATCGATCAATTTTTAAAAAAATATCACAGGGCCGCACTTATAAACGGGTGGTCGGAAACAGAAAAAACCCAGTACATTTCTGCCTTTCTCAAGGGTACTGCCCTCACTTTCTATGACAGTCTTTTGGATATCCATGGGGAAATTCAATGGGTGGAACTAGAAATAAAACTTAGGTCTGAATTTGAACACGTAGCACAGAAAGAAATAGTCCGTCTGATGCTGGAAAAACGTGAACAGCTACAGGACGAGTCTATTGGTTCCTACATAATCGAAATAGAATCGCTGTGTAGGCGCGTAGACAAAGATATGTCACAGAAGGAAATAGTAATGAAAATCATGAAAGGTCTTAAACCTGCCGCTCTTAAATGGATAGGAATATCGGATAATAATAATTTAGAAGAACTAAAGCAAAATTTACGGAAATATGAATTAATAGAATATTATATAACCAAAGGCGAAACATACAAAACCCCATGCGAGATTGAAAGTAACATTTTTCATAATAAAATACAACAAATTAATTCCAATAAACAATCTAAAAACGAAGAAATCTCCAAACTACGTGATGAAATTGATGAACTTAAAAAAACAATCAAACAATTACAAACCTCGCAAAATAACAATAAAAACAACATTAATAACTCACAACAATTCTCACGAAATTATCCAAAAAAATACAATGACACTCATTTTTATCGTAATCAACCAACAAATAAATATAATAAAAAAAATAACTATAATAATGAATATTATAATAACACAAAACGGTGCGCAATATGCAAAAAATATAACCACACCGAAAATGAATGCTATTTTAATAATAAACCCAATATTACGTGTCAACTATGTAACAAATTTGGTCACTCCGCGACTAACTGCCGTTCATTCAAGAACAACCAAAAAAAACTAGATTATAGTTTAAACTCAGCTGATAATTATCTACATTTTACAACAGCAAATCATAAACAAACTTCAAATAAAATAAACTGCTCACCCGATGCACTTTGCATCGAAGCCAAATTTAATAACTTAAACACTCCTGTAACAATTGACACGGGAGCCAATATCAGTTGTATTAGACAACAAGCTTTACCCGCTAACTACATACTAAAACCAAGCAAAATACAACTAGCAGGACCTGATGACAAACCACTAAAAGTATTAGGCCTCACTAATATAAGGATAACGATAAATAATAAAAATTTTACTGTACACACGTACGTCGTGAGAGACTTATCAAGTAACATAATCCTCGGTAATGATCTTCTCATAAAAAATCACGCTTTCATTGACTTTAAAGACAATATATTAACATTAGACAATAACATAAAAATCAAAATACAAATTAATAACAAAATTAATGCCTTAAATTACATAAATAACACTAACAATATCAAAGAAATAAATGATAAAATATTTAATTCTCCTTCTGATTTCGCTATAGCTCACTGCATATCAGCCGACCTTAAAATGAGTTCAGGTATAGCAAAGTTAATACGCGAAAAATATGGTGATACTTCTCAAAAACTAACGTCACAAAATTTTAAGTTAGGAGACACCATACCTATAAAAAATAGTCAAAGAACTATATTTCACTTAATCACGAAACAAAACCACTATAATAAACCCAATTATAAAGACTTGAAGACTTCAATACATAATTTAAAACTTGAAGCATTAAAATTAAACAAGTTAAAAATTGCAATGCCCATAATCGCAGATGGCCTAGATAAACTTAACTGGTCCGTAGTTAAACAATTAATTTACTCAGAATTTCAGAACTCTAATATCGTAATACACATATACCACAATGACAATGATAACATAACCCAAAATTGGAAATCTAAAGAACATATTGAAGTAATAAATAATACGCGTACCTTTTTCGAAAATAAAAATAGCGTCACAGATATAAATAACGTACAAAATATAAAGACTGAAAATCAGACAAATAAGATATTTTCCATGTTCAAACCGGGAGAAAATGTCCTCAGCGATGGCAGCTGTGGAATATATGCAGTTTGTAACGCGTTAAATGACAATAAAACCATAAAAACAACTTCACTATTGGAAATTTTAGAAATTTTAGGTTTAAATGAATTACCAGACTATTGGTGGTCAGACGAAGAATTGGCTTCAATCGCTAACTATTATAATCACGATACGTACATTTACAATGACAAAAATAATACGGGAATAGCATATGGCCACGGTAAAAGGCCTCCTATAGTTCTATATAATATGAACAACAACACACACTGGGTACCCGGGACTTTCACCGAAAAAAGATCCCACAAAATCCCAAAACACACAATACACATTCACGAGTTTCCCACAATTCTTTCTTTGAGACGAAATATAGAACTCAATAAAATCAAAAATGACACCAATGACATTAACGATAAAATAAATAATATACAAATAACTTCGTTACAAAATCATAAAACCATAAATAAAAATCAACCAAAACCTCCAAATACAATAATTCATAAGAAAAGATGTCCACCTATTCAAAAGAATAACAATGTAATTGATAATATCAAACAACAAAGAAACCGAAAATACGGTCTATATAAGAAGACTAAAACCATTTAACTCGAATGAGAGAAATTATAACTATACTATAACAATATAAATTAAATAAAATCTATAAAATATAGAATTAAAACATAAGTATAAAAAAAAAAAAAATGAAAACTAATGTGAAGTAAACGACAATAATATGTCGAAATCAATTTAAGTAAAATATAAAATGTACACGTAGTACACATTAAAATAAAACCAATATAAAACAAAAATTTGTTTTCTAAATTAAACAAAATCTATAAAACATAGAATTAAAATATAAATATAAGTATAAAAAAAAAAAAAAAATGAAAACTAATGTTAAGTAAACGACAATTATATGTCGAAATCAGTATAAGTAAAATATAAAATGTACACGTTGTACACATTAAAATAAAACCAATATAAAAAACAAAAAAATTGTTTTTAACTTATATTAATGATAATGATATTTACCCCAATGATATGATTTGCACTTAATATTTTTTTAAATGAGACAAATTTCAGACACAAAGATAAAAATACTTATTCTCGTTGAGAATATTCTTTTTGTTTCACACATTTACAAAAAGGGCACCCAAAATATACAATGCAAGCAAGACATGATTAAAGAACAACCAAAATGACCTGATCAAACAACAATCTCCGAAGCCCGGATATCACATAAAAAAAAAAAAAAAATGTAAAAATCTTAAAAATCAATAATGTAAAAAACTAAGTACTAAATCTTTAGTCTAAAATAAGTAAAAAAATGTAAGTCAGGTTTAGACTTCAATAAAAAAAAAAAAAAAAACACTGTAACACACATTACAAACCACTGCACTAAATCAATATCTAAATACTAAAGACAGATATGTAATGAAAGTAAAATTTACTATGTTTAATTTTACTTCCAATTAACAACCCTTCTTATTGTACAAATGAAAACACACCAACAATTTTATATTCTATTTTTTTTTGTCATACTAATGTAACCTACCAGCTGTGTTGTGAGGGCACAACATAAAAAGGTGTGGGGTGCATGTAATGATGTGACCATCATCAAAGATTATGTTAAACCAAAATATTATACAGTTACAGTGTTATTAATAAATCAATCAATAAAGGGCAAACTCTTTCGGCACACGCACAGACATCAAACACAAATAATATAAATCTAACGGTAATTTCACACATGGCACCTTTGTCAGAAAAGGACTACGGCTACATAAAAGGACATATTATGTAACGTTATTTACAACCACCTTTTACGTGACCGACAATGAGAGTCGGCATATAAGTAATAAACAATTAAACCTTTGAAGGCCGACACCATCCGTTCGAGTCTGATTGACCACCTTGGGATCCTTTACTGACAATGGGCGATCGTGTGTGATAGGTTATATAAGGAAGTAGTGTGATGACATAGGCGTCCAGTCCCGTTAGTGGGCCCAGTGAGCTGCAGTCCCGCCGGACTCAGCACCGCGAGTCAGTCCCGCCGGACTCAGTCCCGCGAGCCAGTCCCGTTAGTGGGCCCTGTGAGTCCAGTCCCGCTAGTGGACCCCAGTGAGTCCAGTCACGCTGGTGGACCCAGTCAACCAGAGTGGCGATAGCCGCCTGTAGAGGCTGAGAGCCTGTATTTAAGCATAACCTTTGGACGCGAGCAAATAGGCATCTAGAATACGAAGTCTGTGCGAGCGCTGGATTGAGTTAGCCATCTACCTTTCAAACGTGTTGTGTTTTGTGCATTATTCAAATCCCACGTCCTGGTCAATAAGGTAAGAGTTTAAAATTGTTATCGATTAGCAACACAATTGACCTGGTCTGCCCCGGATCTACGACCGAGCATTCTCGAAATGTAATAACTCATTAAAATTATTATCTATTTCTCTTCCTTTTTTGGTTCATTACAATTTATAGGGTTCGTTATTCCCGGGGGAATAAAGTCTCGTCGACCGCTAATTTCGGCCTTCTGCAGGCCGACTTGTTTTGCCAACTCCTTGTTCTTTTATATTATATTCTATAAGAAAATTGTATAAACCCGCTAACCATCTAACCTCGTACATCGGTAAGTGTTCCCATTTATCCACATATTTTGTAAATAATAAATATATTTTTCATACAGAAAAAAGAAACGGATAACCCGGCACTCGCAGTTTTCTATAGAGACGCGTCGTATCAGAGTTACGTGTAACGATGGAACTTTCATTAAATTTGCAGACGTTTTAAAACGAAATGTTCGATTTTCTAAAACATAATCAGAAAAGAGAAGTAATCAACAAAATATTGTTACAACGGTAGTTTTGGAATTTCGGATGAATCCAACGTTATAAACTGTCGAATTCTCAATTACATAATGCGTAGATCTTTTCCCTTAAATAATATAATATCCATTATTTGTTTTTGTAAATAAAGTGAATCTACTGTTATTATTAGACTCAAACTTTATTATTTTAGGTACAGAAACGATTTAGTGGTATGAAAGTTATTAACTTTTTTCAATATAAACTAGTAACACTATGATAAAAATACAAAGCAATTTCATATTTGCATTTACCCTGTTATATATTTGGGTATTGATAATTATACTAGGTTAGATATGTGAGATAACCTGATTATAAAATATAACCATTTTAATATTGTAGGCACTGTTGCTTTATCGGTTTGATTCAATTGCCGCAAATCTCAGCAATTTTAGGATAATGGGATAGGGATAGAAGTGTTGATTTAATTATTCGCTTTATGAGAAGATGATTAATTCTAGTCCTAGGTATGAATGAATATTAAAATGAGCTACCCAGCTGCAAAAAACCTAATATAAAATCTTTTTAGGGCTATTTACCTCAATTTTTATCATCAAAATCAATAATCACTAAATAATAATCACATTATAAAACATTATAGATCGTATATTTTGTGTCTTCTATACGGATAATATTATTTATTAATAAATGTTGACATTCGATTCAGTCGATAAGTTCGTTTTTATTCACAGGCATCCAGTGGTGATAATACGAAATATACAAATACGTATCCCAAAAATTGAGATGCAACCATTACGGTAAGTTTTCATTAATGACTCATAAATTAAAATAAATAATAATTTCTATTCCAAATCAGAGAAAATGTTTAAATGAAGAATAATGAAAAAATATTTAAAATACACGTGTGTTATACATATGAATACGGTACATACGTAGGAAAATACGTACAAGTGTAATGACCTGCAAACTGAATTATGTTTATTGCGAGTGGGTCGCCCCAAAGAGGGTCATAGGAGGAAGTTTAACTGAGCTGATTGTCGTACAAACATAACAATTTTTAGTAAACGTATTCCCATTTGTATGTGTAAACTCGAAATCGTTACGATTATATTATAATTAAATAAGATATTCAATTTATGATTTATACAATTTTTGGTCAATCGATAATTTAAGACGGCATCGACGTGATAAATATAATTAAATTCATTAATATTCATCCAATACTAATTATTATAAATTGTCTTTTAAATGGTATGATCCAATTCAATTTTACAACTGTTCATTATATTTCTAGAGAACATTCAACACATACGAGTGCATACTAAAATGTTGAAACTAGAATTGAAAATCATTCGAAATAAAATATATTCATTTGGCAAAACATGTAATAATATCATCTTTACTCGAAGCACTTAAAACAGTTAAAATCTTATATAAGTATACTACCAACTGGATAAATTTGAAAACACTTTTTCCTTTGAGGTATTATAATATAAAATAACATATAAAAGACACGATAAAGTTTAAATGTACTTACAAAGTTACTAGGTAGAAACTATACCGTTATTTAATTAATGTTTACCCACTACGCAATTAAATTTTAATTCTATGAGAAGCGAAAAATGTACAGATTTTATTATGATGCATTTTTTCATATTCAAAAGTGCAATTCTGGATTAAATAAATATAGGCTGGGTTAGATAGCATTATTAATAAACTGTAAAAAGTATAATGTAATTAATAATTATATATTTGGTTATATTGAATAGTAAATAAATAGGTATCTATTTTAATATAAAAGTACCTATTAAATTGGAGATTAATTATTTTTACTTCTTATTATTAGGTTTTAATATACATAATAATTATCCAGCCGACAGAATATACATTTCGAAGGAAATATTAAGAGCAATCTATATTTATTAAAAGATGTATTTTATCATATGGACACCTTATAGACCAGATGTTATTGTTTTTCACTATTGTAATAATAGTATTTATAATAGTATATGTATATTATTGTAAAAACATAAATTATAGGGCCCTCTCTTCAAAACGACACTAGGGCCCAGTTTGGCCCAGTCGAGCCACTGGCCGAACAGAGTAAATTCAGCGCGGGCGATAGGAGACGATCAGATAAATAAACATATGACTTGCGCGACGCGCGTAATGGATTTTATCCGTTCTCGTTATTAATATTACTCGGAGCCACAATGAAACTCATTTCCGAAAATCGTATTTACGACAACGCGCAATTTATCAGTTCCAACGCGCGTTTTATAACAGTGGTTTAATAATAATAAGTTTTGCATAACGCGTCAGTGGGTCGTACTTATTTATTACATCGATATAATATTATAATACATTATGACTAACCTCGGGCCGTCGTCGAATCCATTGACGACCGTTTTTATTCGGCGGGTCCGAAACATTTCCCAACGTATTTCGTGCTGATACACTCGAATAAAAACACCACGACGCGGGCAAACACACCACGGAACGATTGTTCACTACTCGCGCGAACCACGATATTACCATAATTCGTTTGTTTTTGGCGGACGATAAAGTTCACAAGCCGTTTTGGCGAACGGCGGCGGCGCACCGCGAACGCAACCGAGACGGAAAATATGCCAAACACCGAATATCGATAGTACAAACGGCGACGATCGCACCGACCACAGCGAATACGATACGAAACGACGACGTCAAAAAACGCACACTCGAAGCCTTTACCGGCTTGGATAGACGTCGTCCGAGCCTCGACGGAATCGTTGAAAATCCGAAGGCGACGGCCATTACACTCGCGTAATGGATCGCACACCGGACGCGACGGCGGCGATACGATAGGAAAAATACGGTGAACAACGAATGTCGATGGTACGGTAATATTTTAGCGACGAAATAATTTGGTTGCGCCCACGCGACCGCCGTGAGACGTGCGATTATTCGTCGATAAATACTATTACCATCGCCGCGAAACGAATTGTAGAAACCGTGAAACGAGACTATGGCGGTCGGCATAAAAATCTCGAAACACGGACCCGTTCGGAGAAGCCCACCACATAAACGCGAACCGACGAAGACTGAAGCAACGGCGGAAGGGTAATCCCCGCGTCAGCCGAAACGGTTAAAAAAACGAACGGCCAATGAGAATTATTCACGAATCATGGAAAGTGATTTTTTTCGTAACGGTTTTTTGTTTATGCGAGAATCGTTACCGCGGTATCCGGAGTTTCGTCCGCGGCGCGCGACCGCGTCGTCGTCGTCGTCGTCCCGTCACGGCGGCCACGCTAATATAGACCTAGCGTTGCATTCCTCATTCGCTCTACCGAGTGGCCGTCGAATTCACTACTACTATACTCGCAATTTATCAGTTTCAAGTTTCAACGCGCGTTGTGAACGGGGGTTTAATAATAATATATAATAATAATAAGTTTTGCATAACGCGTCGATGGGTCAAACTTATTTGTTACATCGATATAATATTATAATATATTATCTATCACTAACCTCGGGCCGTCGTCGAGTCCATTGACAACCGTTTTCATTCGGCGGGTCCGAAACATTTCACAACGAATTTCGTGCTGCAGGTACACTCGAATAAAAACACTACGACGCGGGCAAAAACAACACGGAACGATTATTCACTACTCGCGCGAACCACGATATTACCATAATTCGTTTGTTTTTGGCGGACGGTAAAATTCACAAGCCGTTTTGGCGAACAGCGGCGGCGGCGCGGCACCGCGACCGAGACGGAAAATATACTAAACACCGAATATCGATAGTACAAACGGCGACGATCGCACCGACCACAGCGAATACGATACGAAACGACGACGTCAAAAAACGCACACTCGAAGCCTTTACCGGCATGGGTTAGACGTCGTCCGAGCCTCGACGGACACGTTGAAACTCCGAAGGCGACGGCCATTACACTCGCGTAATGGATCGCGCGCCGGACGCGATGGCGGCGATACGATAGGAAAAATACGGTGAACAAGTAATGTCGATGGTACGGTAGTAAATTAAGCGACAAATAATTTGGTTCCACCCACGCGACCGCCGTGAGACGTGCGATTATTCGTCGATAATTACTATTACCATCGCCGCGAAAGGAATTGTAGAAACCGTGAAACGAGACTATGGCGGTCGGCATAAAAATCTCGAAACACGGACCCGTTCGGAGAAACCCACCACATAAACGCGAACCGACGAAGACTGATGCAACGGCGGAAGGGTAATCCCCGCGTCGGCCGAAACGGTTAAAAAAACGAACGGCCAATGAGAATTATTCACTTATCATGGAAAGTCATTTTTTCTAACGGTTTTTTGTTTACCGAGAATCGTTACCGCGGTATCCGGAGTTCCGGCCGCGGCGCGCGACCGCGTCGTCGTCCCGTCACGGTGGCCACGCGGCCAAACGGCCACGCTAATATAGACCTAGCGTCGCATTCCTTATACGGTCGACCGAGTGGCCGTCGAATTCACTACTACTATACTCGCTACTCGGCAATCGGGCTCGCCCAGCGGATTAATAGGCACATTTTGAATGAACACTATTGTATAATAGTAAATATGTATATTATTGTAAAAGAACATAAATTATAGGGCCCTCCCTTCTAAACGACACTAGGGCGCAATTTAGCCCACTGGACGAACAGCGTAAAATCAGCGCGCGCGATAGAAAACGATCGGATAAATAAACACTATAAGAGAGATAAAGGCTATAAGAGTGTGCGTACCTAATATAGACGACTTGGCGACGAACGCGACAATGGATTTTATCCGTTCTCGTTATTAATATTACTCGGTGCCGAAATGAAACTAATTTCTAATTATCTTATTGACGACAACGCGCAATTTATCAGTTCCAACGCGCGTTTTATAACAGCGGTTTAATAATGATATACAATAATAATAAGTTTTGCATAATGCGTTGGTGGGTCGTACTTATTTATTATATCGATATAATATTATAATACATTATGACTAACCTCGGGCCGTCGTCGAATCCATTGACGACCGTTTTCATTTGGCGGGTCCCAAACATTTCCCAACGTATTTCGTGCTGATACACTCGAATAAAAACACCACGACGCGCGACGCGGGCAAACACACGACGCGTGACGGAACGATTATTCACTACTCGCGCGAACCACGATATTACCATAATTTGTTTATTTTTGGCGGACGATAAAGTTCACAAGCCGCTTTGGCGAACGGCGACGGCCAACCGCGAACGCGACCGAGACGAAAAATATGCCAAACACCGAATATCGATAGTACAAATGGCGGCGATCGCACCGGCCACGGCGGATACGATACGAAACGACGACGTCAAGAAACGCACACTCGGAGCCTTAACCGGCTTGAAATAGACGTCGTCGTCCGAGTCTCGACGGAATCGTTGAAAATCCGAAGACGACGGCCGCCATTACACTCGCGTAATGGTTCGCGCGACGGACGCGGCGGCGGCGGCGACGGCGATACGAAACGACGACGACGTCAAAAAACGCACACTCGAAGCCTTTACCGGCTTGGATAGACGTCGTCCGAGCCTCTACGGAATCGTTGAAAATCCGGAGGCGACGGCCATTACACTCACGTAATGGTACGCGCACCGGACGCGGCGGCGGCGATACGATACGAAAAACACGCTAAACATCGGATATCGACGGTACGGTAGTATTTAAGCGGCGAATAATTTGGTTATGCCCACGCGACCGTCGTGAGACGTGCGATTATCGTCGATAAATACTATTACCGTCGTCGCGAAAGGAAATTTTGAAACCGAGAAACGAGACAATGGCGGTCGGCATAAATTTCTCGAAACACGGACCCGAACGAAACGAAAGCGCTAACCGACGACGACTGAAACAACGGAAAGGAAAACACAACCTCCCCGCGTCGGTAGTGTCGGTTGAAACGAACAAGCCAATGAGAATTATCGACGAATTCATGGAAAGTGATTTTTTTTGTAACGGTCGTTTTTTAAACCGAAATAACCGATCGTCGACCGCGACCACGGTATTCGGAGTTCCGTTCGCGCGGCCACGCGGCCACGCAACATTCACACTACGCGTGCGCCGCGTGATTCGAAACGGAAAATTCAAAGGGCCACGCGCTCGGCGAAGCACTAATATAGACACCGAGTCGGGGTGCGTTCTATTCACTCGATCATCGAGTGGCCATCGCCGGCCGACCGTAAGTCGGTTAAGAAAACGAACAGCCAATGACGATTCACGAATCATGGTAAATGATTTTTTTTTTTAACGGCCATTTTACGAAAATCTGTTGCGACCGCGGTATGTAGTACCGTTTATGTACCAAAGTTCTGTCCGCGGCGCAGTGACGGTCAATGACCTCGTCGTCATTACGTCACTGCGGCCACGCGACCACGCGGCCACACGGCGACAGCGGCGGAACGTTCACACTGCAACGCGTGCCGCGCGTCGCGTTTTATTATATTATTATAATACTCGCGCCTGCGAGTATACGCGCGTATTATAATTTAAAAAATAAAATAAAACCGTTACTATTTTTTCGTCTACGATGTAATATGTATACGTTACACACAGATAATACAATATGGTAAATATCATGGTACTAATGTTTCAATAATAGGTAAAAAGAATAGTAATAATTCAGTGAAATATACTTATAATTTCAATAATCATGTACTTAAATAATAATAATAATATGTTGCCTCGTTGGCACGACCGAAACATAAATAAGTTAACTGTTTGAATATATACAAATGAATCATATTATTATTGTAATAATAAACTTAACCTAACCTACCTCAAATATTGGCTTGTTTGTGGCGCTATCGCAATACAATAATGAACGAATGTGATGCACCCATTGTGGCTGGCCCGTTTTAAGTGATCGCGAATTTTTTACACGCACAAATCGAAACGAAACGAAAAAAAAGTGTCATATTTTCACCAGCCGAGCCGTGTTTTCACGCAACTCGTAACACGGCAAAATGGCTGCGATACGAAACGACGACGTCAAAAAACGCACACTCGAAGCCTTTACCGGCTTGGATTAGAGTGATTAGACATCGTCCGGGCCTCGACGGAATCGTTGAAAATCCGAAGGCGACGGCCATTACACTCGCGTAATGGATCGCGCGCCGGACGCGACGGCGGCAATACGATACGAAACGACGACGACGTCAAAAAACGCACACTCGAAGCCTTTACCGGCTTGGATTAGACGTCGTCCGAGCCTCGACGGAATCGTTGAAAATCCGAAGGCGACGGCCATTACACTCGCGTAATGGATCGCGCACCGGACGCGACGGCGACGATACGATAGGAAAAATACGGTAAACACCGAATGTCGATGGTACGGTAGTATTTTAGCGACGAAATAATTTGGTTGCGCCCACGCGACCGTCGTGAGACGTGCGATTATTCGTCGATAATTACTATTACCATCGCCGCGAAAGAAATTGTAGAAACCGTGAGACGAGACTATGGCGGTCGGCATAAAATTCTCGAAACACGGACCCGTTCGGAGAACCCCTAGTCCCAGACATTAGCGCGAACCGACGAAGACTGAAGCAACGGAAGGAAAATCCCAGCCTCCCCCGCGTCAGCCGAAACGGTTGAAACGAACAGCCAATGACAAAGCAAATGAATTCATGGAAAATGATTTGTTTTTTTAACGTTCGATTTTTTAAAAGACCTCCGGACGGACGACCGCGACCGCGGTATCCAGAGTTCTGTCCGCGGCGCGCGATGTAATGACGTATTACCATCGACATAAACACGGTATAGGGGTTTACGGTTACTAAAATTATGTTTATACAAACTGCCGACAGGTGGCGTTGCATAAATGAAAAAATAATATTTTCTGAAATTACACTTTTAATACAATTTTCGTTATTATCTTAGTACTCCCGGCCGTATATTACAATTATCAAACGACCGACTTGCCCAACTCATCGTCGTTATCGGCGTTTTTACCGAAATAGGTTTTCGAATAAAACAAGCTTACCCCGAAATCATTTAAACACTTGCCAAGTGGATTTGATTTTATCGTTGTTTGAAAACAGCCTTCAATAAATAAAAACTCATTGCAGTATTATTATTGATTATATAATAGACTATAGTCTGTATTATACATAATATTGTTTATTATAAAACATTATATTTATAATACATTATAAATTATTATATCATAAAAAATAATTAAGTGTTGTTTAGTATGTAGGAAAAAACCTACATATATAAATGTGCCAACAATTTTAAATATCAAAATTGCATATTTCATCGGTACATATTTTATCCAGATTAAAAGGGAAACCGTAGGCTACATCCCCAGGACTTATAGAATATATGAGGCTCGTAATTGTATTATCCTAAAATGTTGTAAACATATTTTTATAGAAAATAAGAAAATGTCTTATTCATCTCCATTCAATCAATATTCTTCTGTAACCTAATTATATTGATGTGAGTACTTCAAATAAAAATATATAGACTTTGTTATTATTTCAATGGAGATTTAACTGTTTGAAGAAAGAATAATTTTGTTTTTTTTTTAATTTATGTTTTTGAGTTGTATTATTTATAAGTTATAACAAACTAAACATAATATATTAAACTTCCCTTTTATGTAAATTATTAGACCAAAATAGGTATTATAAGACCAAAATTTAAATGTTTTTAAAAAAAAAAAATATACTAATTCATGTAATTATATTTTATAGAGTGCCCAAGTTATTAAATATAACTTATTTAATAACTTTAATTCTATAAATAATTATAGATAAAAATAATTAGTCATATCATATGATATAACTATAAAAATGTATATTATATTATACAGTATAATATTGCAAATACAATTTCTTAAATCCAATTTTTGCTATAATCGATTAAAAGTACTATTATTTTATTAAAATTGTGACATATTTTATCATCATTTTTTTAAATATTATAAGATTATATAAAAATAAAATGTTAAACTTATGAAATTATAATTATAATTGCTATTCGCACTTTATTTAATGTGTTAAAAATATTTTTATGCGTAATAAATCAAGAAGAAAAACGATTTAAAAATCTTATTTTAAAATCAAAATCCATATTATAATGTAGTATTATGATTCACTAAGTCTACAGACTTTATTTGTTTTTTAAAAACATACTAATAACAACATTATGTACTTACACCATTATATTACCTACACAATAAATATTTTTTTCATTTTTATTTAAACAAAAGTATATTTACAATCTGTATTCTGTAATACTATTATGTACAAGTAATTTGGGAACGTAACTAAGATAACAACAAGAAATAACGTGAGAAAAGAGGCCCACCAGTGTGGAAACCCTCCGACTTGGGGGAGAAACAAATATTTACGATTATTAATTAAAGATATTAAGAGCAAAATATTTTTTGATTTTCATTCGACTTGAATAAATAGTGTTCCGTATAAAATATAATCCAAAATAATTTTCAATAATTATAAATAGGTACTATAATTAATATACTTTTTTTCCAAAAATATTTACTAATAGGTATATTTTGAATAATTTTTATCCATTGAAAATTAATTTTTAATATTATAAATAATTATTCTATTAAATTATATATCAACGTGACCGTCATCAAAGTTATCATCATAAATTGTAATCAATTATATTCTATTGATTCAAATGTCTCACACGCATTAGTACTCATAACTCATAAGTCATAACTCATAACTTATTAGTTATTACTTATTAGTTATTAGTTATGAATATGTAATAAATAATAATACACATGCACACAACAACAAATATAATAACATGCCATTGTATTTGAAGTCTTTTTAAATTGTCTTTTAATTGAAAGTGCCTATTCATGTTTCTATACATATTCGAATTACTCCTTCTATATTTAAATATTTATTCAAAGTAATGCTGTCATAAAATATTTAAATAAATACTTTAGTTTAAAGATAATCTGAGAATTATTTTAGGGAATATCGGTATTCAAAATAATTTTAATTATAAAAGGATTTGATCATGTGTTTTTCATAAAAGTTCATATTTGTTACCATGATTACCATGTTCATGACGTTACAAATCAGATTACAATTAGTAATGTGGCAAGATAAAGAATGTGTTTGTAAAATACAATATACCTATGCATTCATTGGAGATACTTACATAAAATTAAAATAAACGTACAGTACTTACCTACTTTTATACTATAAAATCTGTTACTCAGTAAAATATTAAAACATTATTTATACTACTTTTAAAGTTATAACATAAGTACACATTAATATAATATGTAGTTATGAAACATGATTTTTGTTTTTTTCTAGTTTGTGCTGAATGATAGAATAAAAATTTTGAAAATTGATGAAAAGTTCTCAATTTATCATCACTTAGTTGAAAATTATGAGTTGAAACGAATTTGAATTTAATACGAGTACATCAGCGATTATAATAAAATTTGATATTTGTCTTGACAAGTTTTGACAAGAAACGTGACATTTTTAATAGTCAAGGGTAAATTTTAAACACTGAAAAGACTCTAAACTTACCCCATATATTTTGTGTAAGTTTATATATACAATCCATATTTCATCACTATCATACGGCGAAAGTTCTCATAAATAATATCTATTGTTTATTAATTAAGTAAAAAAGTTTTCATTTATTAATTGTGTTATTACAGATACTCGTGGGTATTCATATTATAGATATCTACACTCGAAATAATGTGAAATTTCGTCCTGAAAAGGTTAATATTTCTCGGATAAATAAATTATTATAATTACTAAAATATAATCCATTTTACCTAGACAGCAGCAAATCTACCACGAAAAAATTAAATAGGTACTGACATATGATTTGTATTTTGTATTTATATTTTACAACCCCTCACCACCCCATCATTTAAAAATCTGGCCATTATCTGGTCATACCGTAGGTTTGATTTTATACTCTATCTATTCCAAGATCATACTTTAACAGATGTTTTTTTCATTATGCCTCACTTTTTACCATTTTTAATATAAATGACCTCTGCGTAGTTTCTATATGCGTATGTTGAGTACAAACTTACAACATACCTATAGTTGTGAATAGATAACTGAAAGTCTGAAAATATATGTTCTTTTTTTTTTAATTAATCGTTAATTTTAAAAACTCTATAATATTCTTTGGTTGGTATTTCAACATAAAAATAATTATACAGGTACGGTTGAGGAACGACATTAAATCAATACAACTACGTTTACTGCACTGAATACCTATACATTGTAGCGGTCACACGCGATTTGCGAATAAGCAGTAAAAAAAACTATCTATATATCTATAATGTATGGCATAAATAAATGATAACCGCGAATTGTAATAAAGAAAAAAGTCCTGACTAAACATGCACACGTCATAAGTTGGTATTGCAAAATAATTTTCAATTTAAAACTATATACATTTTGATCTCGACATCGATTCTAACTAGCGTCATGGAAAAATCTATATATTAAATAAAAATATAATCGAATCTTTAACCAAAATTAATCAAATTAATATATTTTAGATGAACTATTTATTTCAATTTATATAATAAATTTAAAATCGCAAAGAACAATATCAATATCTTGCTGATAACCCTACATGAGAAGCTGTGCTGAAACCATAATTATTAAAAACAGTTCAGAAACCGGTCCTATGTAGCCGACTAAAATATTATACATAGTAAATTATACAAATTTACAACAAAACATACACGTCTGTACTACAGATATATGTTTTATATTAATATGCAAATTTTATTTAATAATGATAAAAGTACAGTATATTCAGTATAAGTAGTATAACTGATCAAAAACGAGCTGAACAAATTGAATCTAAGTAGGTACTGATAAGCAGGAATATTCATAACCCCCCCACCCCGACAACATGGCATTATTTTACATACCTATTATGTACCTAATGGTACTCTATGTACAAATATATAAAGTATAGATATATAGAGTATAATATCTATATAGTATCTGCATTATTATATAAAAATAATATCGTTTATTGTGGAATAATTATCCAATTACATTTTAAATCGACAAGAAAGTTACAATATTGTATATAAATTATAGTCAACTTAGGAACATAAATATTGAATGTAAGTATATAACATTTGCTGCACCACCACTAAAACTAAAATACAATTTTCAAAATTTCTTACCTTAATGAAACACCCTTCATGTCTTAACGTTTTATAGACTGTAGTGTTGAAATGAAAATGAAATAAATTTAGGTTCAAAGGCTAGGGACTGCATGCCCTTGAAATCCTTAAAATATGCATGCAGTTATGTCCTAAAAATCATTTAATGTGCTACTAAAATATGCATTTAAAAACCTAAATGTCACTGTCACATATTTTACAATGCAATACAGATTTATCTGCTGAAAATATTATTTAGTCGAACTCTTTCACAAAATCGTTAAGCCGACCATAATGTTTCGGTTTTTGTCGAGGCATTTTATAATTAATTTTCTAAAGATTCACACGACACTATTCGAAAAATGTACAGCACGAAAACACGATACGAGTAACGCACAACACCAACTGTCGACTTTTTGAAAACAAAAATATTCGGAACCGGAGTATTAGGTCATTAAATGTTATTTTTGTATCGTTATCGGGAATCGTTCGATAGGTGTACCGAGAAGTAACAACGCGAGTGATCGGCGGAGGAAAATACAAACCCTATTTTGATATAAATAAAACCATCAGACTAATATTTCGTGTCCAGAAATTCTATTTAAAAATAATGTTCTTTCATTTGTAAAATATTTATAAAAATTATACCATTATATCAAAAATGGTGAAATATGCAAAATATGCAACTGTAAATTTAAACTGGTATTGCTCTGAAACAAATTTCTATACTACATATAACTATGTTTTGAAAGATTATTGAAAAAGTCCCTAGCCATAACAGTTTCCTTCCTCATAGGTATGGGCAGGGTGGCACCAAGGTTTATAGATAATATTTCCCATATAAACCTTGGGGTAGCACGATTTAAGATAATCTTTATTGTCTTAAATCGTGGTAAGTAACAAGTTTTCCATTGTCTTTTTTTGTCGTGAACTATAAGTTCCACATTCACATGCACCGCGGTTGGATTAAAATAATTTTTGCGTGAGAGACTTTTTACTTATTCCGTCACGTCGAGGCATATAACGTGGTACATTATAATTTTATTACCTAATCTATTTTAAATCGTATTTATTATCATTAATATCGCAATTGATTGTAATTCGAAACGAGGTTCTTTGACTAATATCTCATGTGTGGTCGATACCTTAAGGTAGGCGTCCACTATTCCGCATCGTACGTATCGGACGGATCGTATGAAACGGATCAATTTGTGGTAGTGCGTCCACTATCCGTAGCAACCGCATTGCGAATAAACTTACCAATTTGATTTAATCTTTTTCCAATTTCTTCCCAAATATTATCTCGTCTTCGTTGGTTTGAATAATGAGGGTGTTTTAAATTATAGAATAGTGGACGCCTACCTTTAGTCCGCTATGCCTAAATTACAACTATTGTACTCGGTATTTATATTATATTTATACAATATGTAAAATTAAAGAGCGAAGACGCATTGCATTCGGTCATTTGAGAAAAAAAATTTCTCACGATTTACAATGGTATCCGTCGCCCGGTTCTTGTTTACGACAGTTGCGTACAGATGGCGCTAAAAACGGCGAAATATTCTCGATGGAAGGTAATCGACGATAACAGCAGATCTTTTCCTTTGCCGGGTAGTGGGTGGCGGGCGCTACACAGGCACACAGCATCGAACTGCTGCGGCGAAGATGCTACGTGGTAAATATTTAAATTATTGCTGATAGTACTGTTATCGTCAGTTTGATGTTTCACTATCACGCTGACGACAAACAAAAACAAAAATATATTTGAAAAAATTAATACGTCAACAAAATAACGTGTCGTGAGAAAATGTTCTTGTAAAATGTTTTCTTTTAATTGTATTCGATAAGGTTTTCTGGCTGATTGCTCTGACTTGGTCTCGACTACTTGACGATACCATCCACGTGGATTTCGTATTGCTAATGTAAGTCTACTAGCTTTATCATTAAAATGCATTTAATATTTCATTTGTACTTGTGAACATCTACATTCTTCCTTCAATTACTCCTGTAATCAAATCATAATACAAACATTAATATTTCAGGCATTCGTTTTCAAACCTCTAAAATGTCTATAAGATATAGAATTATTCAGCTGAAGCGCAATAGATTTGCCAAAATTGCCATTGGTACAATCATTATCTTAATATTGTTGTTTGCACTATACATACGTTCAGATAATTTGCAAAACTCTAATGAATCTTCGTTTTATAGACATTCTAGATTTTCAAATGAGGTAAGAACTTAGTTTTAACTATACTTTTATTCAATGACTTAAAAATTAAAATATTTTTAGGTACCAGTTTACCGCAATCAAATTCTTGGTAATTATGAACATCCTATATCAACTAATAACCTTGGTCCTGGTGAAAATGGTAAGCCCCATCACGTACCGAGTGATAGAGAAAATGAAGCATTACAGTCCCTATCCGAGTATGGTATGAACATGGCATGCTCTGACGATATCTCTCTCAATAGAACAATTCCAGATCTTCGCATGGATGAGTAATACTGAATTCATTGTTTTTATTGCTTAATTAAAATAACCAATGTTTTCAATATTTAATTGCTAATGAAAATTCACATTAATTTTCTTAGGTGTAAATATTGGACTTATCCTGAACAATTACCACGTACTAGTGTAATAATAGTATTTCACAATGAAGGTTGGTCATCTCTTTTGAGAACTGTACAAAGTATTCTCATTAGAACTCCACCTCAATTTTTGGAAGAAATTCTTTTGGTTGATGATTTTAGTAACAAAGGTAATTTTTATTATAAAAATGTTTCAATCAAATCTACTTCATTTATTTTTAATTAATATTTCAGAAAATTTAAAAAAGAAATTAGAATATTATTTAGAAAAATTTAATGGTAAAGTAAGATTAATTCGAAACACTGAACGTGAAGGTTTGATTAGGACACGATCAAAGGGTGCTTTAAATGCCAGAGGTGAAATTATTTTGTTTTTGGATGCTCATTGTGAAGTCGGGTACAATTGGTTACCACCATTAATTGCACCTATTGCACGAGACAGGTATTTTAATATTTGGCTTACTAAGTGTTTATATTTAAGAATTTTTTATTACTATTAATTAATACATTTTATTTATAAGAAAAATTATGACTGTACCTGTTATTGATGGAATTGATCATAATACCTGGGAATATCGTCCTGTTTATGAAAAGGACCATTTCTTCCGTGGTATTTTTGAATGGGGTATGTTATACAAAGAAATTGAAATACCTGCTAAAGAAGAACATAAACGAACTTACAAAAGTGAACCTTATAAGTAATATTTATTTATTTATTTGTATCAACAAAAATATTTATATTCATAAACACATTTTAACATATTATATGTTATTAAACATCCAGGTCACCAACTCATGCGGGTGGTCTTTTTGCAATGGATAGAAATTATTTCCTGGAACTAGGAGCTTATGATCCTGGACTACTTGTTTGGGGAGGAGAAAATTTTGAACTGTCATTTAAAGTAAGATTTTATAAATTTATAAATTAAATTTTATAACAATAAATGATAACATATTTTCTTAGTTAAACTGATAACTATCAACATATTGTGATTTAAAATTTTGAATTTTATAATTTAATTTATTAGTTTTGTTGTAATTGGATACTACCATTATTATTCTTAAAATAACATATTTTTGTATAATATTCTCCTTAAGTCCCATATAACTCGTATCTTCATGGTAGATCAATATATTGAAATCCATTTTTTTTTTTTTTGTCATACAATCTTTAAACAATTTTCTTTGAATATCATATTTTTTGAAGTAAATCATTTATTGTTATCACATTTTCTTTAAAAAAATCATAAGTATTTAGTGAAAATCGACAGAAACTATTCCTTAAGTTGATGACTGGACTAAGCCTTTTGGCTAATCACAATAAATTAAATCATAATGTGCTACATTAGTTTTGCCAAATTATAACAATTTTTGATAAAATTTTACATTATGTTCATAAAATTGGCCTAATCTTAATTTATAGACCATTGTACATAATGTCCGGTATTGAAACACAATGTCTGAATTATAAACTTGAACTCCAACATATTATGTTAATTATATATAATAAATTATGTTGCATATATTAATAATAATAATTAGTTATTTATTAAATTAATGTATTTTTTTTTACATTAAGTACTTTTTCAATTTTCCTATTTTCTTACTTAAAATTGAAATATAATTTTTATATGTATTATATTATTTTATTTAATGCATTTATAATGTTTAATCATTAGATCTGGCAGTGTGGAGGCAGTATTGAATGGGTACCTTGTTCACGTGTTGGGCATGTTTACCGTGGATTTATGCCTTATAATTTTGGAGAGCTTGGTAAAAAAGTCAAAGGACCTTTAATCACATATGTATGAAATAAATATTTTTATTTTAAAGTATGATTATTTTAAATTGATGATATATCATATTTTTAGAATTACAAACGTGTTATTGAAACGTGGTTTGATCATAAACATAAAGAATTCTTTTATACTCGTGAACCATTAGCACGTTACTTAGATATGGGTGACATATCTAAACAATTAGAATTAAAGGATAAACTACAATGTAAAGACTTTTCTTGGTTTATGGACAATGTTGCCTATGATGTTTATACAAAGTTTCCTGAACTACCTCCAAATTTGCACTGGGGAGAAGTAAGTACATTTTTTAATAACTGATAAGAGTATTATAAAATATATAATATTTAAAACTCAAATGTTATGTTTAGCTACGCAATATTGGCAAAACAACTTGTTTAGATACCAGAGGTCATCAGCCACCATCATTAGTAGGTTTAGAGCTATGTCATGGACAAGGAAATAACCAGGTATAAATGTTATTAATCTATATATATAAAATTGAATCCATATTTCCCTTGGTCATGCATGATCACAAGCAGCATTGTCATAATTAAAATAAATTAAAACTTCCCCAAATGTTTTTTTTTTATATTATTATTATCAAATAACTCTTTAAAATTAGATTTTAATTAAAAAATATATTTTGTTAATTTTATTTATAAATCTAAATATTTTTCAATAAGTTCAAAAACTATTCGAGAGGCGGGACTTGGTGATAGCATCCCTCCATCTAAAATTCTAAAACATATATGGTTTTTTTGTGTAGTTGTAACTTAATAAAGTTAATTTAATAATAATTTATGATTTAAAAATTATAATAACTATAATTATATTTTGTTGTTTTTATATATTAACTGTTAAATTTTTGTTCATATTAAGATGATTCAATTTATGAAAATATATAACGATAAGCCTTTATAAGATATCTAACCTTATCCAATCCAATTAATGTTATTTCTCAATTAAATTTTGTTTTATTAACTATAAGAAAAAAATATGTACTTTGTTTAATATGTTTTTAATTTTTACTTTTTAAAATTATTTCATTAAACTGACATAAATGCCATGCTGTATATGACACATATGACATTGACAACATTTTAATTTGTCAAGAATGCAAAATTTATTAAAATATTTTATAAAAAAAAAGGTAATCAGGTTTATGTCTAAAATATTTTGATTTGCTTTCAGCTTCTTAGATTGAATACAAAAGGACAACTTGGTGTTGGTGAACGTTGTATTTTTGCTGATCGGCAGAATGTAAAACTAGTTGTATGTCCATTGGGAACTGTTGACGGACCGTGGCAATATGAATCTGTATGTATGATTAAAAATTAAATGAGTTAAAAACTTTAAATTAATTTTATAATCTTATATTTCAATAATTTAAAATCAAACTATTCACCCTTTGTTATTCTGAAGTATATATAAAAATTAGTATTAAAATTTTATAATTATGTTATATTGATTTTTAATAGTAAACATTTTATAAAAATCAGTTCTTCAAATGTATACTCATTTAGGAAATGAAAATTAGTCAGATTACAAAGATAAAATTTCAGTTATTATTATTAGCTTTCACAACTCATGAATATAAAAAAAATGTATGTAATACTAGATTATAGAAAAATAGGTTTATATGTTATGGATATTTGTTACGTTATGAAGAAAGAGAGAAAATACAAAAAGAATAAGAATGATTATGGGAATGTGGAAAATGTTATGGTTTTGGAATTAATTAATAAAAAACAAGTTTGTTAACCATTACCCTACTGCAGTGGTTGACAACTGTCTATTTTATATGGCCCGCTTTAAATTCCAAAATGAGGACATTGAATTGAATATCATATCAATAATCATATTCTATAAAAATAATTGAACTATATATATTTATTTTATCAGTCATATTTTATAATGGTTGGTATATGTTGTATGATATTATGTATAAGAATATTAAACTTTTATTATTGTCTGGCCCGCAAACCCTTTTTAATTTGTGAATATGACCCGAGAGTCCAAAAGATTGCCGACCACTGCCCTACTGGGTTGTAAGATCCTCTGATTTAAAAACAAAAATATATATTGAACTGTAGAAATAGTGCAAGTATACTAAAAGTATAGTATTTAAGTGATAAGTGGAATTCAATAAACAATAGTGATTATTATTACATTTTATATGTAGGTATGGGAAGAGCTTTGGGTGGCCCAGAAAGGCTTTGTATTATTTATATAATTATATTTATTTACTATTACAATTGTATGTTTTTTTCAGACTAACAAATTGTTACTACATACTGTAACAAGGAAGTGTCTTAGTGCTCATCCATCATCTGATCAAGTTTTATTAACTCCATGTGACTCTAATAATGCTAACCAACAATGGATTTTTAAACAAATTGTACCGAGTTGGTCAAGTTAAACTCTAAACGAACAAAAGCAAGAACATTAATTAATATTTTATTACTGTTTTTAATTTTTATACACTTTTATATTAAATAAATATATGCATTATATCTTGTTATTGTAAAAATTACAAAAGTATATTTTTATTTGAAACAAACAGTATTGAACTAAAATGTTTATTTACTAATAAATAAATTGAAATTCAATACACTTATATTTATTTCAGATATATGTCTATCAAATACTTGAAAAGGAAATTGTAACAATATTATTTTACTAGTTTTTAGTTATATTTTAATCTTCAAAGGGTCGATTGTTATCGACTAAGCCGTTGCCCAGAAAAGGTTCAGGAAGTCATCTAATCAAGTTTTTTTCTCAATAATATGTAGCTTATTTTGGTATAACTACTGTAACTACATATTACAATTTTTGGTAAAAATAAAGTATGTACAATAATAATTAATTAAAAATTGTTTACAGACCTTTCTCAAATCTTTTTTTAGTGTCTCTATAGTATTGAAATAGATTTATATACTATATAAATTATCTATTATATACCATTTATCTACTCCACTATATTAAGTTTGCCTGGTTGTTTATTTTAAACATAATTATGAAATTTTCATTCTGCAACTATAACTTACTTTTAATGTCATCATAATAATTGTAATAATATTATTAAATAATAATAATTGTAAGCTGTCTTTAAAATACTTTAATTACATGATTTTTTTAGATTCTGAGTGAAACATCATGGTAACATGTTATTTTTTGAATTTCCAAACAGTTTAAAAGTTGTACGTGAAAAACTGACGAAAAATTACAACATTTAAGGCAAACCAGTTTTTGATCAAATCTTTGTTTTTTTTTAGTAATTTAAAATGTATTTATCACAGGGACTATAAATATTCACCGAATAGAAGGAGGTTACGGGGCAGGTGACTTCTAGGGAGCCTTTGCAGCATGGGAATCACGTTGGAAGCATTGTATCTACGCCCTAAGAAATTATTTTGAAATTTTTTAATAATAAGTACCAATCGGATCAATACATTTTATGACCAGACCTAGTCATTACTTTACTAAAATTCAATCTTTTTTTACCAATAAGATGATAATTTCTTGGATTTTTACAGTGCATTTAAAAACCATTATATATCGTATACAGTGTTTTCCCAAAGGTTTCAACCAACCGAAAATCGAAATCGGTTAGGTATTGTGATCAAACTTGACCTAACTTAAACGTTGTATCTTGTAGATTTAACACTCATAAATTATTTCTTATAATTAATACGTTGCACTAATCTCGAATATGTTATTCAGCTCCGAAAAAATTCGAATGAAAAATCCGAAAATTTATTTGAAAAAACTGCAAAAAAAATGTTTCCCGTCGACGGGATCGAACCCCCGACCCGTGAAGATAACACTCCGCGATCTAACATTCCGCCGGCTAGACTACAAATCAGTTAGGTTTCGTTAGGTTTCGTTAGGTTTCGTTAGGTTAAATTAAACCTAACACAGATTTGTCATTTTTTCGACGCGGATTGTATTCTTCGCGCCGGCCAGACGACAAATATGTTAGGTTAAGTTGGGTTTCGTTAGGTTTCGTTAGGTTAAATTAAACCTAACACAGATTTGTCATTTTTTCGGCGCGGATTGTAATCTTCGCGCCGGCCAGACGACAAATATGTTAGGTTAAGTTAGGTTTCGTTAGGTTTAATTAAACCTAACAAAATTGTCATTCTGCCGGCGAAATGTTTGACCGCGGATTGTAATCTTCGCGTCTGGGGTCGGGGGTTCGATCCCGTCGACGGGAAACATTTTTTTTTGCAATTTTTTCAAATAAATTTTGTATGTAGTTTTTATTTTTTTCTCACTTGATACTTATAATTTTATTACGAGATCACTTCTGGTCGAATTGGTTTTTTATCGCTTTGACAGACTCGTGGAAACTTTTTTTTTAAAAATTAAATTAAAGTAAATTAAATATTTACTAAAAGCCCGTATATTTGGTTGCCATATTTTAACATGGCATGCGCTATCTATGTATACTTAATCTATGAACGCACCCATAGTAAATATACATTTCCCGCCAGAATGTAACTCGTACAAGAATGATTTCAAACAAATGATAATAAGTAATTTTTTTTTTTATTATCCATAAAAATATCACAACATTGTTCAGTGTATTTTAATTTTTTTATTTTATCATTGTTTCGAGTGCTTTTGTTACGAAACGAAATTGAAAAAAAAATAAATATCTTCTTAAAATTGTTTTATGTTGTTGTTTGCATTATGCATTTATTCTCTGATGATAGTATTGTAGAAAATGTCTGTAAGTAATTAATAATATACAACTTGATTGAATGTTCCTCTTTACCAGTGCTCTAAATGGTGCCAACTGCCAAGTATCATGTAATTAAATGTGTTGACTTTTACAGACCATCCGACATTGCCATCAATGTGTTTCAATTGCAAAGGTAGAACAAATATTTCAAATGAATATTTCGTTCGAAGTGAACAAAAATATGATTTTACTAAACTTGATGATGCTGGAGATCAATCCGACCGTACAACATTGTTTGGATATTCATTTCATAAGGGCCATAGTTTGGTGTACGATATTCCTGTACTATTCAGAATGGCAAAGTATGTGTGAAATTCATTTATTGTGATATTATTAGTTCATATAGATACTTAACTGTTGTTATTTTTGCGTACAGAAAAAATTTGTTAAGTCTAAGTTCTGTTATTCGAGATCAATATAAAACATTCAAATCTCATGATCAAAATAATAGCAAGAGCATTGATCTCGAGGAGATTCGACGACAAATTTCTGAGTTTTTTTTATTTTTAAGAGACTGTATTAAAAGGTAATGCATTTGATAAAAAAACATGAATATCTTAAATTGTATTATTATTTCTATTTCCCTAGCATAAATTCATGTGAAAATTATAATTGGTTGATGGAGTCTCTCGAAGAAAAAATTGTATCTGAACTAGAAAATTTATATTCAGTTCTTGGACAGTTTCATAATTTATCTGAAACTATTATACAACACGCAATGGCTTCATCTGATTACAAAGTAAACTGTTTTAAATTATTATTAATACTAGCTGAACACATACCTGTCTTTGCCGGGTTTGAGGGGTCGAATTACGGAAAATCCTTTATCAAGAAGCCTCCACTCTTCTTCTTATTCTTATTCTTCTTATTATTCTTATTCTTATTCTTAGTCTTATTCTTGTCGGGTCCGATCATAAAAATGCCAATAACAATTGTATTAATAATTTTAACAATATTTTCCCTTTAACCCCCTTAGGGGTTGATTTTTCAAAAATCCTTTCTTAGCGGATGCCTACGTCATAATAGCTATCTTCATGTCAAATTTAAACCCGATCCGTCCAATGGTTTGAGCTGTGCGCGAATAGCACAGTCAATCACCTTACTGTTTTATAAATAGAGATTAAATAATATACAAAATCATAATACTTCTCAAAACATTTTTAAATTTTAGAGCAGTTATTCTTTTGATATAGTTCTAAATTTAAAATTATAATAAAACAATACTATGAAAATAATTTAATCCTGTTTATAAACTGAATAAAGTTATATGTTTATCTTAGTTATTAATTACATATATTTTTTTATATTGTATTCAAATATATATATATAATGAACAGTTTATTTTAAGAGTACTTCTCAATGGCTATCAGTTTTTCATTATTTCTGTCAGATGACTTTCCAAAGTTACCCTACCAATAGTTGCAATGCTACAGTAGCTATTTAAATAAGCTCTGCTTTCACCACAGCCATGCTCAAAACAGGTCATCAAGAAGTACTCTTAATGTAAAAAGCTATAGGTGTATGTATTTATATTTTTCTCATTTTTACAGAATAACACTTATTATCACTTATACCATTGCCATTTGGATGTACGGTGGTTTCAATTATCATTGCTTGCAGAACTACCTAAAAGTAGAGATACTTTTAAAAGTACCTTAAATAATGCTTTGAATGATTTAATACAATTAACAAGAAATAGATTCAAAAAAGTACATTTTTTCATTCTCTATAGTTATGCTAACATCATAAATTCATAAATTATTATTAATTTATTTTCATTTTATTTGATTATAGCTGAAACCAAAAGATCTCCATGCCAAAAATGCATTAATTTGTGATTGTACCTATGATTACTTAGTTCTCATACAGTATTTAATTAATAAACAACAATTTTTACACAATACTAATGTAAGTTTATTTATTCACAATTAAATATTATTTTAGTATTTTAAATTATATTTATTTCTTTTTGTTATTATTAGAGTTTCTGGCAGTATTTCAACACAATTATCAGAAATGTAAATGTAATGGATAGTGAAGAATTAATTTTTCAACTATGGTTTTTAAATAGTTTACAGAGATCTGATTTGTTAACATCAATAGTAAGTTACATTCTATTTCAATTGTTTTTTTTTTATCTTTGTTGATTCTGTTTAAAAATAATAAAGATTAAATTTAATTACCTAGTATTATAATTATTTATTTATTTTGTTTTTACTATTTATTAAAGAAGTTATTATTAAAAAAAATAATACTGTTTTAGATTCTAAAAAGAACAAGATTGCAATTTATTAATTTTTTTATATTTTTTTACATTATAATATTTTCTTTTCTGAAATATTCAAATAGTCTTTCTACCAATTATAAATTAAATGTAGATAATTAGATAATATTTATAATATAATTATTTTTAATTGATTTCTATGTAGAGAACATTTTGATAAATTTCAGAAAAAAAATTAAATATTCGGTATACTACCATAAAATCATTAAAGAATCTAATTATAAAACTGTTTAAGAGTTTTAATTAAACTGTACTTCAAAATCTCTATATTATATTTAATTTGATTAGTGATTACAAATTAGTTAAATTAGTTTTAAAATGTATTGTAACTAGCAACAATTAAATATTGTATTTTAAAAATATTTAAAAAAAATACTGAGTTAAGAAATATCATTGTTTTGAATTTATGATAACTTAATTTATACGCATGCTCAATTATCTTACCTATTTGTTATACTTGAATTTTTAGGTTTCATTGTAAGGAAAGAATTATTGAAATCAAATTTCTAAATATATATATTTAGGTATTATAAAATAGTGGAATGCAAATTTAAGCTATAATCATAATTTATTTCTTTATAATTGAAATGTTAACATTAAAATATGTTCACATTTTTATCGTTGCTTTTAATATTATACTATTAAAATTATATTAATTTTTAACTAGGACTTGAAAGACAGTTGTTTGGTGCCCGTTCTCAAAGAATTTCTCAATAATGAACCTAATGAAGTTCAATTGAAGTTATCTGTTTGTTTATTGGAAAATTTTGTGCTATCTTCATTCATTGCAGAACCAGTAATTGCACTGTGGGAATATTTTCATAAAAGATTAAACTCTACATTTTATTCGCCTGATATGAAGATTCAGAATATTGCATGTATTTGGTAATTAAATAATGTATTTACTACTTAGGTATTAATCCAGTAAGTAACCTACCTTGTGGGAAAATTTTTATTTGTATTTATTACCCATATAACTAACTGAATAAATTATTAGTTTTTCCAAATATTTTTAAATTAGTTTAACATTCAATGGACATAGTTACTGGATAAGATAAAATTTTTAATTGTAACAGGAATTACAGATTTATAGTACTGTATAAAACTCCATAACTATTGTCTATACTTCTATAGAATATTTTTATTACATGGTGTGATGTAAATTATCTTAATTATCATTTTTATTTAAAACAATTCATTCTGTTTCTGGATTTTCCTAATTTTTTTTTAAGAATTTCTTTAAGAATATAAATTAATGATACTTAACAAATTTCTTAAACAATATGTCTTAAAAGTTAATACGAGTTGGGGTCAAACTTTTGATGAATAAAATGTTTTACAATGTTGATATTTTTTGTTTTAATTAATTAGACAATGTTGTACTTAAACATAAGTGGTAAGATGTGAATTGTATTATCTTCAACAATCATTGACCAATTAAAAATATCTTATAAATAATTTTGCACATTCGCACATTTTGTGATTGTCAAAAATTATTGGTTATGGATTTTTACTGTGATATTTTATACAATAATATGTAACAATGTACTATAATAAATAAAAAGAGATTTTTTTTCCTGATTTTTAGTAATAATGGTTCTGAACTTCTAATTCAAATGACCAATCAGTTTTCTGCTCAACAATCTGAATTATTATCTAACTACAACAGTTTTCAACTATTTCAAAGATTATTAGGTATGTCAAATTTTTTAAATAACATTTTAGTAAATACAATTTGATAAACATTTATTAACAAAAAAATTACTCACATAGAAATATTATATTATTATCGAAATATTTCCATTATTTGAAAACAAAAAAAAAAAACCAATTAATTTCTTAATATATTTTCTTATTACATAATATATAATATTATATGAAATTAATGACTTAATTGTTATTTTTAGTTAAAAATAAATCAACAATTTTTTTGTATAATACATTTTTAACAGGTATATTTATCGATTTCAAGAATTCTCACCATAACATTGATATTGAACAGTATAATATTTGCTGTGGTCTGCTGATGAAGTAAAAAATAACTTTTCCATCAATTATTCCTCTTATACTTATCTATAATGACTAACTTAATATTAATATCAGAAACTTATAATAGAATATTATATAATATTTATGACAAAAATTATATGTCTATAATAACAACTTCTTTATTTTAAATTTTGTTTTAAAATGTACTTACCCTGTTTACTTTTTTAATTGTTGAAAAAGAATAATAAAACTAATTTCTAATTTATTATAATTTTAGGTCTTCACTTACAAAATACCAAATATAACTCAAAAGATTGGAATCAATTAAAAGGTAGAATTTTTTCAAAATTCTCACCAAGTAAACTTTTGTCATTTAATGATATTGGCTTTTACAATTTTACAACACTGTTCATAACATTAGCAATGATGTCAACTGATACATCACAAATAGTAAGCGAATAATAAAATACATTTAAATATTTTTCAATGATTTTTAATTTTTTTTTTTTTTAATTTTAGGCCCTGAAATATCAACACCTTGTAAAATTAATTTCTGAACAAAAATTAGATCCAAGTATAAGATCAACCTATTGGAAAGGCACTGTGGCATTTTTAATATTACATTCACAACGCAACACTTCAATGGTTACTTATGGAACAGCTCTCTCTGATACATTAAATACCACATCTCAAGAATATATCATTGTTTTCTTAAGTGGTCTCAAAGAAATGTTTGCATTCAGCGAAACTTTGACATTAGGAGAACATACTCTTTTCGGTAACTTATAGATAATGATAGTTAAATGGCTCATTTGTATTTTTACTTTTTAAATTGGTTTTTAAAGGACCTTGGTTTCAAAATTATCTTAATTCTATAAAACCATTGGATGACAATGAAGTTTTGCTAACAGTTTTACTCATATTGGAGAAACTAAAAAAAATTGCCGATGATCAACCTATGCCTTTTCCACCGGGTAAATTTAATATATATTTACGAGTGTACATTGCCAAATGGCAATTAAATATTTAATTTAATTTATAATTAATTTAATACTTATTTATAAGCAAAGTATTTGTATTATTTCTAAAACAAATGTTTATGGGGAAATTAAATTCTCAAAAAATATAAACAACAATTTTATACACAAATATAAAAACGAAATATATGGCTACAGTAAAAATTATGAAATCACAGAATTATTGGTTTTATTTTTTTTCATTGACTAGTTTGCTGAATTATATTTACGAGTGAATAATACGATAAAATTTTAATTTAAATTAAAAAAAATAGTATAGCTGTTTTAGGTACTTGTAATTGTAATAAAAATTTAGAGGAATTTGTAATCTAATATTATTTTTGTAAGCCTATCTCAATCCTTAATTATAATTTCTATAATAACTGTAACGAACTACAAATTAAATATGTTTATTTTTTGTCAACAGAAAATGAAGTATTCATACTTTACAACTCATTGTATACTTATATGTCACCCTTCTTGAAAAAGTCATGTTTATCACTTGACTGTGGTACTATTGTAGCAGATATTGCTGCAGCGTTAACGATTCTTTCATCTATACCAACATATTCCAACACTAAAGTGATGTTGTTCAATTTTTTCGTTGTCAATCAAGGAATCAGTATAAAGTGAGTGGTGTTTTTAATAAGTTAAAGTAGTAACTTACAAGTTATTTATTAATCTTAAAATTGTGTACAAACTATCTGTTTATTCACTTTCTTTTGGAATTTAACAAAAAAAAATAAATCAAGTTAAATTTTAAAGTAATTTTTTATTTTAGATTACTTAACAGATATTTATCAACAGTAATCAAAGAAAATATCACTACCAATGTTCATGGATACAACAGTTTGGCTTTGATTAAGGTAAATACTAATAGTAACACTAATTATAGCTTTTAATTAAAGTGGTTTAACAATAGGCAGGATTTAATAATTCAAACTCTTAGCCGCCATTATTTATATATTGCCATTTATATTAAAATTCATTACTATTGAACCCATTTTATTTGTTTTATATTAATAATTACCTACTGTTATAATTTCACGATATGTTTTTTAGTAATTATTTGAACTAATATTTTAATTATATTTCTCAGGCATGGCTACACAGTTCTATGTTGATTACAAACTGGACATTTAACGAAATAATGACTATCACAAAATTTATTTCAAATATCACCGAAATTAAAGAGCTGTTTGCAAACTCTGGAAATGATTTGGAAAAGAGTGTTGATCCATTCATAACATTTTTAGATCTATTGAATATAAAATATCATCAAACTCAAGTAAATAATATGAATTTTTTTCAATACTTGTCTTTGATTCTCATCATGCACTTCTTTGTATTCAATGTTAATAATTTTCAAATTTCATATGACAAAATTAAAAATAATTAAGAGTAAAATAATATTAGTGCACAGAACTGGTTAAAAACCGTGTAGTTTATTTGTGTTTATGTACAAATACAATATACATGAATTCTAGGATATAAAATTGCGCCAAAAGTTATGCGAAAAAGTGACAGATTATTTCTACAGCATCAAAATTTGGGTGAACATTTTATTAAAACAACAAAAACAAAACGACGAGATATATAGATTGTACATGGTCATTGGTTATATGTTTGAGAAAATTTCACCAATTATCTATACCAAAGTCAGTGAGATTACATTTAAATTTACCAATTTGTTTGACGTTAAATGGTTTTGTTTTAGGGTAAGCCAAACACTATACTACAAGAGCTATTGGATTCTATGCTTCTAGGTGTCACCGTAAGGAACCCCAACTCCAAGACACATCCAAGTATGGTGACTGCCCTTCTGTCTAGTCTACACCGTTACCTTATCGGATTATTCCACTTGAGTCAGTATTTTTAGGATTTTATATATTGTTTATATCATTTTTTGTTTTTTTACATTCAATTTTCTGGTTAAAGATTCATCAAATGTTATAGATGTGTATTTTTGTTTTAGATCCAAAAACAGATCAATATATTGCTCGTTGTCTTCGTGAGCTGATCTCCATTTATTTCCCCAAAATCTTGGTAGGAATTAAATCATCAGACGAACTGCCATTATTAAAATTCTTTGAAGAAAAACCTGACAACGAGATACCTGAACGCGCTCTGTTGCTGGAACTAATAGTTTCAACATTTTTATCCAAACGTAATCGAACACCGGACAGCAGTGTTGTCCAAGTATATTTGTTTGAGAATTATGAAATATCAAAACAATGTAACTGACGATTCTATGCTTCTCTCTTACAGGTTTTAGAATATATTAATGGTATTTCAAAAAAAAATCGGAATAATAAATTAGTGACTATATCAATTGTTCGAAATACACTGACGCGTGTATGTTCAACGTCAATGTTTTGCGAAGATTCTAATATTTGCAAACGAATTATCAATGAAATCATCAGTACATTCGTTGATATAAGCACTTCTCAACCAAATGATGATGTCAAGTATGTGCCCCTTCACTGTTATTGTGATCTTTCATCAGTACAGTTTTATTTATGTTTAGAAATGAAATCATATCATCATTGAATGCTCTTTGTCAAGAACATCTAGCATTTTCTTCAAAGCTAGTGTTTGATTTTCTCGACAATATGATCAAACTCTCACATGATATTGTAACCACATTTTTGCCAAAGCTCATAGAAAACATTGAGAAAGTCGAATGGAAAAGAGGCATTGGTTCAGATTTCACTCTTAGGTAAATATGATTTTGCTCAGAATGTAAAACCAATGGTATTTAACCTTCTCTATAACGATTAATACAGATTCAAATGATCTGAATTGAATATGTTACCCACAATTAATTAAAAATTATTTAATAACTTTCACCAGTGTTTACTCAAATACATTTTTTGATTCTATTTCAGGAAAGGTTTGGAGAGAATACAAACGAAACTAGGCAAAACATAAAAAATAAATGTTTCTCATTTTTTATATTATTAAATATGATTCATGTTATAGATGATTATTAAGCAGCAGCATTTAATTATTTGAATATTTTTCCTTGATTGAAAGGTCTGTTATCCTTGTCCTTGGCAGTCCATGCGAAGTATTCGCTGACCAGTTTCTTTGTTTCTTCACTGCTGGCATCCAATTTCTTCCATGTGTAGACATCATAGTCTACTTTCCAATCATTGCTCATCTAAAATAATATATATCATAAATAATTGAAATATAATATTAAATTCATTTTTACCTCAAAAGCAAGATCGTGGCCTCTCCAAACCCAAACTCCAGAAATGGTACTGTCTCCTTCAGTGCCGAAAAGACCAACTGAAGCAAAAGCTTGCTTCCTCATCTTATCCAATCGTTGATACATTCCTGTAGAAAATACATATTGTTTTAAAGAATTTTACAATATAATAAATATTGAAGAATGATCCACAATGAAAACTTAAAAGGTAATATTTATTTAACATTTTTTTAAAATTAAGAATAAAAATACTAATGACATGATGTTATCAGTTGCTTCTTTAAAACATTATCCAAAATTAGCAAAAAATCTAAATTAAATTTTAATTAATTGCTTCTGTATAATTTAGTTTCCTATTGGAAATCTATTATCAATAATCAAGTGTGCCAATTTCTCATGTCCAGACAAAAAAAATGATGCAAGATTTTTCAAAATATTACTATTTGAATATAAAGAGTAAAATAATTAATAATTTCATGTAAGCGGTACATTACTTAAGATCCTGATATATATATATATAATACATAATTTAGTATTATACTTAATTAGCATAATAATTTAGACTTTGAACAGAATCACTATAACTACCAATACATAGACTTACCAGAGATAAGATTACAACTCATGAAAACTTTCTGTAGCTCATTGTTGTATTTGTATTCACCAAACCAAATTGAATAATTTTCTTTGTCAAAGTGATCCCAGAAGTAAGCAATTGACTTGGATTCTTCTTCATTGCTGTACACTCTCTTAAATTCATCCATATTGAATGTTCTAATAAAAACATGTCACATTAAATACCATGTTTAATTTATATTTTCAGTTACATTTAAACATACCCTTTAGGTAGAGCATCAAACGGATTGCTGGATTTGGGTTCAGCAGCTAAAATAAGATCAGCTGCATCTGGTTCTTCTTCAGCAGGCTTTTCTTCTTTGGGTGCTGCTTTTTTGGGCTCAGAAGCCTTTTTGGGGGCTTTTTCTTTCTTTGCTTGCGGTTTCTTATCTCCAGATGTACTTTGGATGTCAGAATAAGTTTTTTGGTTGAATTCAGCACTTTTTTGGCAGTATTCAAATTTACCAATGACTTTCACAACTTTTGGTTGATTAACAATGGTATCAAACCATCTGTTAACATTGGCGAATGGTTGCCTAAAATATAGAAATCAAAAATGTAAAAACTATATACTTATAATAAGTAATATAAAATTGTTATAAGGGTAAATGTCGATTACATAGGCCCGTCTGATAAGTGATTCCAGATTATCAAAACAATACTTTGTAAATGCGTCAATATCCCTCGCCTTGTTACGAACTAAACGATTTTATGACGATTAGCTCGCCTTTGATTGAGGTTTTTACTTAAGTTTATTTCATATAAATCAAATTTTTTTTACCTGAATTCTGGATTCATAACATATTGATACAATTGAAGCAATGCACATGCTACTGTAATATCAGCCAATGAAATTCGTTCACCAACCAAGTATGTTCTTGGCAATAGATAACTGTCTAAATATCCCAAAATTCCTTTGACATCTTCAATAGCTCTATCAACAGCCTACAAAATAAAACATTATATTTTGGAGAATTCAAACATTTCAATATGATACAATAAATTCAACATTACCAATTTGTTGTACTGGGCAACACTAAGAGAAGGATAGACCCAAGCATGGGAAGCTGGCAGTATTTCATTGTCAGCAAAACTGGAAAATTGCTGTACAAGCGCTTTTTCGTATTCAGTTGAACCTTTGAGTTGCTCACTGGACACTGAATTCAATATAAATTAAAAGGTATGATTAACACAAAGTAGGTGCATTATTGATAAGAAATTTATAATTACATAACATTAAATAGAATGCATTGCTAGGAATTAATTAGTAAGTTCAAGATTGAAAAAGAATACAAATACCAGAATACTGTAATATTAAGATTGAAAATTTTAAGATGAATGACTGGTGAATTACCTAATCTAATGTCTTGCCAAATGTATAAATAACCAGCTAACTATAACTTCAAAATATTACTGACCACAATGAGTGTAAACAAATGTCAACTATAGAATCATTAAAATGCAACTGTACTCGATAACACCTATGTTGTAATAATTTTGACAATTTCTGGTCGAGTAGAAGGCATTCAATAATGTATGTTAACAATAACAAATGAATTTAGTGTGTAACTCAAATAGAATGCAAAGCGATAAACCAATTTCATATGAACATTAATCAAAAACAAGGATGTTTTGAATGTCTTGTGCGACGACTAACAAAGTTAAATACAAAGTTTTGAGAGTAAAAAGCTATAGCAAGAAAAGAGAGAAACGGACGTATGGCAGACTTACCGAAATAGGCGATGGCGTTGCTCTCGGTCAAATACTCCAGTTTGGTCGATTCGAACGCGGGTACCTGGAACAAAGAAAGTGCAACGTCAGTAAGATACTCCGGTACACTGTCGCAGGAAATACGACAGGGACGCCGTCGGCCGTCACACGTACCTTTCCCTGGGGGAACTTCTTCAAGAACGACTCCTCTTTGTTGGTGACACCGAACACGAAAGCCGGATCAACCTTGACGTCGGCGCCGCTGTACTGGGCCGCTATCAGGGCCTTGTACGCCCGCGAGTTGTTTCCGTACGTGTATAGCGTCTGAAAAACAACAGCGGTGACTGTGATGCCAACGGGATGGCCGGGATAAACCCGGATGCAGAACGAGCACTTACGCCTGAAGCCATTTTCCTGCTGTGGTCGGAGGGACAAATAACTACGTAAATAACCGTGTGCGTGCGTGCGTCGAGCCTGGCGTAACGTGCGCGGCGGCTGAACAGAGATAAAAGAAAGGAAAAAACGAGTGGACGTCGGTTCTACGGTCGGTTGCAACGCGGCGGCGTTGTGAGGTGGGAGGAGCGGGACGTGGCCGTACACGGTCGTGCCGGTGCGCGCGCCGCAACGATGACGCGGCGAAGGGGGTACCGGGAGGAAACGCCGGCTACCGCGGTATTGACGGTCAACCACGCCGGTTACCGGGTACGTCAGCTGACCGCGGCCCGTTATCAAAATCGATATTCCATCGTTCGCGGCGGCGCGCGTGCGTGCACACGGGCCATTACTTATTAGACGGCAGCAGGCAGAGCACTCTCGACCGTCCCCGGAGGAAAGCTACGGAAAATATAAAGCTCCCCCTCCTGTCGCGGCCCACTCACCTACTTCTCGGCGTACACAAATAACGCACGACGACAACGACGCTCTCGAGTCGTCGACAATACGCTGCGGAAACGAACAATACGGTCTCGTCGCGCGCCGTTCGTTTTTGCATAAACTCACTGCCTATTCTGCGCGCCGTTCTTCAGGTCGTCAATCATGGTACGTAACAGACCCGCTTCTTGCTGGCGCCAAATGTACAGTGCTTGTAAGTTTCTGTTTTTCATTCGTTGTTTGCCTTATTTTTCAACAGGGAAACGAGAACTCACTGCCGATGGAACTATGCTCCAACTGTAAGTACCTATTTTTCGATTTATAAATATATACCGTACGCAGCTCGACTAATCTGTGTTTTTTTCATATAATTCGCAGTTGATGCCGATGAAATCAGGCGTTTGGGCAAACGGTTCCGAAAACTCGACTTGGACAACTCTGGAGCATTGAGCCTGGATGAGTTTCTTTCACTACCTGAACTCCAGCAGAATCCACTGGTACAAAGAGTAATAGACATATTCGATGAAGATGGCAATGGCGAAGTAGACTTCAAAGGTGAGTACCTTTTGACTGGCTGTGTCTAACTGTCAATACAATCCATCTTGTTTAGAATTCATACAAGGAGTGTCTCAGTTCAGTGTCAAAGGAGACAAAGAATCCAAGTTGCGTTTCGCGTTTAGAATCTATGATATGGATAATGATGGATACATATCAAATGGTGAACTGTTTCAAGTGTGTACATTTTGAGTTAAATGTTTATTATTTTTTGTGTTTACACTGCACTTTTTGGAAAAACCATTTTCTTTAATTATATTTATCGAAAAAATTATTATGACCTCCTGCTATTCCTACACAATGTATTTATAAACATATTGCAATAGTCATGCATTTTATCTGTAAATGTAAAGTCACCAATACGTAGTCACAAAGACTACAATGAAATCGAAGAAGATTAAGAAGTATAATTACGTTATTTAAAAATACATTTTCTTGAAGTTTTTTGTAAATGTCATTGTAAATTATTCCTAGCATATATTTATGCAAATTATAAAATAACAGTCCTAAAATCCACACTAAAAATAAAGAAATAAAATAGCGGTGTTAACACCGTGGCGCGACTAACAACGTGATTCTCATAGGCGCGACCGCTAGGAGGTTAAAATATTTAAAATATAGTAAACTCTAACAAAATTGAAATTATTTTAATCATTACTTATGAGCATGGATTTTTATGCAAGAAAATTTATTTATTTAAAATTTACAAGTTAAATAACTTATGATAATTAATTGCTTAAATAATACTTAATGGAAGAAAAAATTTTAGGGAATTTTCTCAACAAATTAATATACTTTTAAAATTTTATTTATTATTAAAATGAATAATCATATGCATTTCCTGTTTTTCTTGAAAGTGAAGCTGTGATGTTTATCGGTTAACATATTTTTAAAGACTGAACGATCGTTTGACGTCAATCAAAGTTGTTGGGACAAATTTGAAGCAATTAAGTATTGTTGGGTCTTGATAAATATCTTCGAGTTGAATATTTTACTGCATATATTTGTCGCAGAATTTCCATCTTTATTTTTATTGGAAAGGTCGTTTAATTTTGTTTTATGTTATTCCTTTCAATTCAGGAAAACAATGAATTTTTTCTTTCCTTTCATCAATTATTATTGAAAAGCTTTCATGTAATGTCATATTTTGCGTTTCCTATTTTTTTATTATTATCACTAAAAATGCCAGATGAGTGGCATTTTATAAATTTTTTTTTTAAATATAATATGCAATACATTTTGAATTTTGTAAAAATATGCAGAAATATGCCAAAAAAACATTTCACCATTAAATTCAAAATATTATGATTCTTGAAGATAACTGACAAAAATCCAAAAAAGTATGCGATTGCATAAAATAACATGCTCTACTTATGATAAACACTGCAATAAGTTTCATACTAAGTAACCTTAAGTTATTACTCTACTACTAGATAAGAGATTTAATGTTGGCTCTGATAAAATATTTAACATTTTAATACAATCATTGGCAATAATAACAAGTTTTCTGTATATTTATTTTCTTTATTGTTAATTACATATTTAAAAACTGAAATTTACATTGGTAATATTTTGTTAGTTAATCGTTTCAGATATCTCAATGATCTGTTTAACGTTTTCAACTAATATTTTTATTTCATTCTCAACATTTATTTAATTATATTTTGTCTTGTTTAAATAATTGCTTTTAAAATTTCATTCATGCTTCAATTGTGTTAAATATTTTCATTGCCTATCACTGTATTCAAAAGATACTAGATTAGCTAAAAACTAACATTTTAGTAATTTATAATTAGCATTTCCATAATATTCTAATTGTTTGAATTTTTTTCTAAGGTTTTGAAAATGATGGTTGGTAATAATTTAAAAGACACTCAACTTCAGCAAATTGTTGATAAAACCATATTGTTTGCTGATAAAGATGAAGATGGAAAGATTAATTTTGAAGAATTCTGCTCGGTTGTTGGTAACACGGATATACACAAAAAAATGGTTGTTGACGTCTAAGTTGTAAGTTTAATTCTTCACCTCAAGTCAATATAAACAGTAATTTTGAAAAATAAATAAATACACGATTTATATTTATATATAATCTCATTTCCCTTTAATATTCAATTTTTTTTAGTAATCTTCCAGTGTTGTTACACGCTCTTTAAATCATTGTTACATATTTGTTCCCATAAATGTTTCTTTTCTTTTAAACATTAGCACTGTATATCTTCCAAATTTCTAAAAGTGAGTATATTCCTTATAAAAAATATATATATACATACATATATTTATATTTTATACTTATTTATTCTTACGTATATAAATCTACTCGTAACATATTTATTGCATACATATATAATGTATTATACAAATTGATAAATATTGTTATATTGTCATATTCTTAATTATATGTATAATGTATCATATCTGTATGTATTATTTCTTGTTTAATGAAAACAACTGTAAATGGTGTATAAGAACTTAAAAAAACAGTGCTAATGCAGAAATCTGTTCACTATTGATGTATGAATTAAAAGATTAATTGTATTACTAGTAATTGGCACTGGATATAATATACAATATTAAAATAATAATAACAATAGTATTTCCAATTTGTTTTTTTGTTAATCTTTGTACCATGTTTATTATTATTTTATTACGATAAATGATAGTTCAATGAAAAAATTAAATAATGAAATTTTTTCTAATTTGCTAGAAATTTAATTTAATTTAATTAAGTCATAATTATTTTGTTTAAGACAATTTAACCTTTAATTCAAATCATTACATTTTTCAGAGAATATTGTGTAATTATGCTAACAAATGTCAGTAAATGAAATCAAATAACTTGAATTATTTCATTGATCTATTTTTAATAAAACTTAAATTTGTTATTTCCATTTATGTATATTATTATGATTATTAACCTAAAGTGCCAATAGTATTCAAATAAAAATATAAGTTAACAGTCTAGTCAATTTTTTGAGCTTTTCAGTTTTTATGCACACCTTAAATTATTGTTCATGTTTAATTTGAATGCATACCTACAGCATTAAATTTGTTTATAAACCTGTTTACATTTTATCATTCTTTTTATTTTATTTTTTATTTTAATCAAATTGTTTAATATTAATACAATAAAAAAAAAATTGTTGATTATACTTATTTATTATATTATATTATATTTCTATATTACTTGCACTGTTACTTTAAAAGTACAGTTTTTACTTGTAAATGTACATTAAAAATCTTGATATCTATAAATAAATAAGACTTCTACGTTCAATATTGTGTATTACAAAATTACATTACTTGTTAATGTCAATGAATCATTGTAATTTTTTTTGTATATTTATTTAGACATTTTAAATTTTTTTGATTCAACTAGTTTGAATGTTTAGGTTGTTAGTAAAATCATATTGTTTTTTTTTTTTTTTTAAGGTTTAATGTTTCATAAAGATGTGCAAAGTTGTTTTGTGTCAAATTGGTCTGATAGAATTAAACTAATATGAAATATGAAAAAAGAATTACATTTTACATGAAGTCCACTTGAAATAATCAAAGTAAAATGTCTATTATGATATAATAAGAAATCTTTAATTATTGAAATATCTGTATGAAGTTAAGAAAACAAAATATTTAAAAGTGACTTTTAAGGCTGGTGACAAGTAATTTCATGTCACATTTGAATTGGTTTTCTGAATTTTTATGATTTCAAACTATTAATCAAATTATTTTCTGAAAGACAGTTTTTGGATGAGGCACCTAAATTATGACCTTAAATTAATTTAAATTAAATAAGTAATAGCTGTATAGTTAAAATCTGATGTAGTTTACAAATATTATTTCGATCTTGCATATTATAATATGATTATAATGAACTATAATATCATCTCAATTCTCAGTAATACAAAAAGTTTTAATTCAAAATTCTGTTAAGGTATTAGAATTGAATAAATCATTGTAATTCATTAATTACTAGGTATGATATCTTTCAACAGTTAACAAAGTAAAGTTTCACAAAATTATCGCAAATTACTCTCTCTAATAAGTTAAATAATAATTTATTTACCACTATCATACTGATAAACGTATAGATTTTGTAATATATTTTTATGATAAACATTTTGGAAGGTCAATATGCACCAACCATTTTGTATATTAACTTTCTAGAATGTAAATTTAGATGAATGATAATATTCATATGAGTAAAAAAATATTAAAAAACAAAACTTGGAGACTATTTTAAATTTTGTATTGTGACCATATAAATTTTTCTCTTGATGAAATTAATTATTTTGTTTTATAGCTTAAAAATTAAATTTATTTAAAAACTTATTTAACTAGAATTGTAAAAAAGAAAACATTTAACAAGTTTTTTTTTTAATGTTTGAAATACCTAATTATTTATAGGAATATTTACAATTTCAGAGATATTCAGTTTATAATCTATATCAATATTCAGTCAGAACAGGATCTTTGTTATGCTTATCACATTATTTGTAAGAGTTCATAGTAAGTTCAATTAACTAACTATTTAGACAGTTAGTGGTTATGAATTTTATAAAAATGAAAAAAAAAATGATTCAAATAGAGTAGTGTTGTCTAGGTATGTTCTAATTATGGCATGGAGAGTCAGAAGTAAATAGAGGCTGTACTGAAATGAGGCAAAGTCACAACCTTCAAATATATCAGCTGGATTTAGCAACTCGTTTAAAAATTAAAAGTTTTGGAAAATATTACTTAATCAGACTACCATCAAAAAATACAGATGAATTCTACTTATTGAAACCTCCACTGTACAAAAGATAAGTATATTAAAAAGAATTAATATTTATTGTCATAACAATTGCATTATAATTTAAAGTTATTTATTAATCAATAACACAAGAAATAATTGATAAATAAAATTACATATAATTTTTTTAAATACATTTACAGATAAACAATTCTTTTACAAAAATGTTGTATACATTATCAAGGTAATTTGAAACTGACATTGTTAAACTAGTCATTTAATCATTAGATTTTTAGTAGGTAAATGTATTAGTTCTAATACTGGGAAAAATATGTTCAATTGATCTGTGAAATTTAATTGAATCAAAATTTCTCTTTTGTAGGACAACTTTAAAAAATATAAACTAGAATAAGTATCCAAAATCATTAAATCCTTATCGATAAATGTTCCTTTAAATTCGCATTCACTTCTCAGGGTGGGGATATCATTTTGAACTACTTGTTTGAAATAATCAAAATTGTTACCCGAACATATCAAACATTTAAGGCCTTCAAAAGACAATTTTATTATGTTTGATTGTTCTTTGTACACATTAGACTGTTCATTCATAAATGGATTTATTTCTTCATCGAGTTCAATACGCAGTTTAATTTCTGACGACAATAAGTCCCAAAAACCAGCGAATGCTATTTGTGTATTAATTATTGAGGACACAATTTTCATTTCAAACATTTTCTTCAAACACATGTAAGGATTTAATGTGGATGAGCGGTTGTAGCAGATACGATTCACAAACCTTGTCACTTCAACTCGTACATCAATGTCTTCATCTTGCAATAGCTCCACGACCGCATTCCAAAGTTTTATATTGTTTTTCAGGCCTGTGAAATAATATAAAGATTTGGTAGATCTGCACCTATCTGAAGAATCATACAAATCACAATCAATATATTTACACACAAAAGGCAACAATGTCAAATGGGCCTCACTGGGACATAACCAACTGAGAACAGGTAGCATAGCAATAAAATCTTTCTCAGAGAACGATGTACATTTATTTAATATATTAGAAAAAAAATAATTTTCTACTTCTAGTTTGATATCTTCTTCGAAACTTTCATTAAGTAGTACATCGATATTCACCATTATTTCTTTAAATATGTCATTATCATCGACATTCAGAAAATTGACAAATTTCACAAGATAAACTTTCTTATCGCTTTTAATGCTATTTTTAAAACATTTCAAAAAACTAATTGCTGTGTGTTTATCAGCACTCATATTGCTTTCTATTAAGCCCAATAAGTCATTTGATTGCGCTATATCATTTTCAATCATTAAGTGTTTTACTTGAATGTAATTAATTGTTGAATTTGAAGGATGTGGGCCAATTATTTGACGGTTCATTGAAATGTATATTGATTTACACAATGGTGGCAAATTTTCATGGGCCATGTCAAAAACATGATATTCTTGGTTGAATTCCATAAAGTAAACATCTTTTAAATATTTGTAAGTTGACATCAACCCATGTAAATGGTTAGAACCTTTGAATTCAGAAAAATTAATTCCTCCGTTGCATTTAGTTATTTCATAACTAATTTTATTTAGAGTAGCCGATACTTCATTAACTTGTATTGTGTTAGCATAGGCTTGTGCTGCCATATTTCTGACTGTATATATTTCAAGAGAGAAACCAGTAGACCACAAATCACATCGAAGACTTGTCAAAAATTGTTGATGTTCTGGCTGCAACAATGTCCATGACTGCAGTTTTACTCCTTTCAGAAGTGACATGAATGGGATTAAACGAGCTTGACTTGAAAGTTTACTATTTGTTTGCGCCCATAAAAGTTGTAAATGTTGCATCAAACGTGGAAAATGGTATAACAAAGGCTCTAATGGTAAATGGGATAGCCAGAAGTGATTGTTTAAACGATTTTGACCAATCAACCTCACTTGCAGTGAACTAAAAAACTGAAGAGCAGCATTTCTAAAATAAATTAATATCATTGGTAAATAATGAAAAAGAAACTTTAACCAAAGCTTAATATTAATAAAGTGTTATTTATCTCACCTAACAGTCCACAGTGGAGAATTCAATTTATCAATACAAAGCATAATCAAATCTTCCATAAAAGGATACAAACTATCTGTCGAAATTGATGCATTTGAAAAGATTACAGTCAATAAATGTTGTGCTCTTGCCTGTGGTAAATCAACCATTGTATCTTGACCAATACATACATTTTCTTTTGCTATATTGAATAACTGTGTGATGCAATCTTTAACGGTGTTCTAAAATGAAAACAATTTATATAAATAAAATAATAAATATGTATCAATATTTTTCAAACTAATTTAGAAGAATGATTGGTCAAGGATTACAATCTCAATAATAAATATTTTGTTGTTCTTTAAAGATACGTATTTAGGAGTTATAATATTTTTAGAATTATAATTATACACACAATAACATATTAAACAGTGTACTACAAATTTAAGACAGTTATAAATTGAAGTAATAATATAATATAATTATATATTATTACTGTGTGTGTGTGTATATATACATATTACATACATATATATATATATATATATATATATATATATATATATATATATATATATATATATATATATATATATATATGTATATGTATATGTATTATGTATATACTATATACCTACATCATAAAATTAACCACAATTAAAATAATTTGTTAATAAATAACTAATTGAAATTCACCTTATTATTTGTCACAATTGCGTGAATAAGATATCTTATTCCAGCTGATCTTCTGGAAATTTCGTTTTCTGGTTTCATACAACTGATATGATCCGTAAGCATATTTTGGCACCAATGATATGATTCTTTCCAATATTTTATTAACACTCCTAATGATCTACAAGTAGCTTCCATAACTCCTTTATGTCTGCATCTTATTAACACATCTGCTATCATATTGGCACATTTTTTTATTTGAGTATTTTGATATTGTTTGTCAGAAATATTACTAATTGCTAACATAGCAGCATATTTGCTAGTAACATCACAACAAATCTATAAAAATTACTTTAATTAGTAATCATGTGACTAACACACGTCAGATAACTATTATTATATTGAACACAGACCTTAATATTTATCCAAATGAAATTTAAAAGAAATTGATTTGTTGGTAATACTGGAATATGATCTTGATTTGATACACGTAAACTACTCAATGCATCATCCATTTGAGCGAAAGATGGTGCTTCAGTTTTTCCTAAAATACATGGATAAAAGATAAAATTACTTTTTATGTCTCATAAGATATGATTAGTAAAATAAAAAAACCTTCAATGTCCATCCTAGACGCCAATGTATCCAACATAAGGTTCAAATTGTCTTGAATTAAACCAAGCATAGTTTCAATTTCAATTGAACTCAATTTGTTTTTTTCTGGAGAATTTTTTTCAAAAGATAAATTATTTAACGTATCTAACAGACCGTAGAGCGTACCATTTGTCACATTTTTAACAAAATTATCCTTCAGTCGATTATTTTGCTTTTGTGCTAAATCTAATATATATGCAGACACAGATGATTTGTCCAATTCAAATACATCTATTTTAAGTCCTGATTTATAAATCAATGTCGTTATTGTATATACAATAGTTGAACCACTTTCGTTTTTAAAAAACAGTGGATCATAACACAAGTTCAAACCAAGTTTCATCCAATTATTTAAATACATTTTGTTTTCTCTTACAACATTAAAATATGACACTAATATATCACTACATTTTTTTCTTATGTCTTCAGACTCCAACAAATTTAAGAGAAGTAAATGCCTACAGGAATGAGAAACATAATCCGGGTTTTTATAAAATTTGAGTATTACTGAATACATTCTTAATGATGTAATCTTACGTTGATAATTTGAACCTGGTACAAGATTTTTTAAGATGAAATCGTGCAATTTGTTAAGAAATTCTAGTGTCAAATCATTAAGTCCTTTAGACTTGCGTAACATATTTTCTAGCCCAGATATGAGTTTTAATCTTAAGGTAAAAGAATCACAGTTTATATTGTCAATTATGAAATTGTAAATTAAGTCGAGTATGTAAGATGTTATCTTTGAACAGCACAATATGGTGAAAGCTTCAGATCTTATTTTAGCATCGCCAGACTTCAGAGACAATTCAAGTATATATTGACAATTTTCAACATCAGCATGATTATTATAGATCATTCTCAATGTGGATATTTGAAGATATAAATTCGGTTTTGATTGATTATTCATTTTTTCATACAACATTATTAAGCTGCAAGTATGTTTTGGTTTCATTTCAGGTAATAGATAAGTCACAAAATTATATCTTGTTAATCTGAAACAGAAAATTAATTTAAATTACATTATATTATATATAAATATCATATTAAAATTTCTATAGTCAATAAAAACTATATTCAGCAGACAATTATTCTGTGAATATTTATTCTTGATAACAATCTTAACTCGTCATTACTCATATGTGAAAATTTCTAATATTTTAATAAATATAAAATTTCTCTATTAACTTATATTAGAGTAAAAATTATTTTTCTTTCTATTTATTTCATATTTAGTAAACACTTTCTTAGTCTTAAAACTACACTTAAATAGTCTTAAAATTTATTTGGACAAGTTGTAATTATTTTTTTAGAATACATTTTATGTGGTGTAATCAGTTATATATGATTAAAAATGTTTTAATTGTACATGATTGGTAATTTTCATAAACATTCAGTTGAAATAGTTTTCAAAACAGTTTGTAAAATTACAAATTTTACTATTATTTTAACACTTATTTTCATTTCTATTTTAGCATGTGGAAACTTATATTCATCAGGTCTAAATTATTGTTTGATTAAGTTTCACAAAAAACTGAAAAGAATTAAAATTTAAAACAATTTGTGTATTTATGTAAGTTTGAACCATTCTAATATATTTATATATTAATTAAAAAATAATAATAATTACTCAGAAATGTTATGATCAGTAGTTATATAATGAACGATTGGCTGCATCACTAAAGTCAAAAATTCATCTTCACTTAAATCTTTAACAAATGTTTTGTACAGTCCAATACAAGGAGACAGCAAATATGGTTCATTTAAACATTTCCACATTGAAATAGATAAAACATCATATTCCTTTAAAACCTAAAATGAAAACAAATTGCTAATAAAATAATGTTCAAAGATTAGCAACTCTCGAGATATAAATGTACCTTTTTGACCCCATATTTTGATGCAATAACAGTCAACATATAAAACTTAATCCTCAAAGACCATGAAATTTCTGTCATAACAATATTCAATATATAATTCATATCTTCAAGATCTAAACATTTTTTGAAAAGTAAAATACATTGATCATGTATTGGTGGTGAATGATGATTCATTTGACCCATTATAACTTTATAAACAAATTTTGACAACATTTTCCAATGTTCTTTAGTTATAAACGATAAACAATTTGTTAAATGTTTTAAAGCTTCTAAATTTACTTCACTATGGCGAAAACACATATCACAAATAGTTTCAATTGAATTAATTACAAAGTGCACTTGTTTTTCAAATTGTAAACATTTAACAGCACCAATATGAATTTGTAGGCAGTATTGATCATATTTTTCAGATGGTAACTTAAATTCTTTCCCAAGACTAACAAAATGTACCACATGAGTATCATTATTATCAGCTCCATCAATTTTCAAGGGTAAAGCCCAGTTCATTTCTTCTGTGTTAAAACATTGATTTTTGTTTATATTTTGTTGGCTTAAATATAATGTTTGATACAAAATTTGAGGAAGCAAATGTTGATGGTCTATTGGATGTTTTTTGTATACAATTATGTCTAAAAGTTGCAGATGAATATTTTTAAAAATGTCTTGACATTTTTGGTCTTTTGTACAAAAATCTACTTCATCATTGATATTTTTATGAAGAAAACTATTAAAATCCTGAAAAATAATGAAATATATTATTAAATAGTGAAATGTCTGTTGGCAACTATAATTATTATAGTTATATCCAAACACAATAGTTTAAAGAAAGTAATGTGATATACATTAGCAATAAGATATTTTTTTTCTTTTTCATTTAGACAACCTTTTCAGAGTCTATATCAATACATTTCACTTATCAAGAATAATTTTTGTGACTGTTCCGCTTCATGAGAAGGGCAAAGTGGACACTACTCTCATTGAATTAGGTTCAAAGGAGAATGAAATGTAATACAATCGGACAATAACATGGAAGTCGTGGGAATTGACCGCCATAAAATTGTTAGTACCAAGTTGAAAATCAAACCGATGACCGTGCAAGTTAAGATAAGTTGTGCAATCACTGTCCCACATCATAATGAACTATTAATAAAAAACGTAACAAAGATTTTAACTAATACATCAGTACTTACTTTCAAATAATTATAATCATATTGGAAAATTTTTTCAAATAATTCCACACTGAATTTGTTAAGTAATTCTTCAGATGACAACATATTTGGAAGAGGAATATTATTATTTAACTGAAAAAATAATAGTATTTTAGAAAAAAATGTATAAAACAGGTACCTACGTAATGAAAATACATTTTAAATGAAAACTAAATAATATATTTATAGTAAAATATTTTACAAAAGTAAATCACAAATAATAAAATACAAACAAATATGTGTTATAACATTCCTTCTTTTAAAAGCATTTTTTCAAACAACTATTAATTCTTGTAAACTTATAGTAACTAGGAAAGTATAACTTGAGTAATTTTACATACAACATTATTTTTAGACAGTTAAAATCATAAATGAGTTCCAAGTAAACTGTTAATAGCTATTAATTTTACCTACCAATTATACTAAAATATCAACAATGTTACATCATTTTTCATTTACAGGCTCATAACCTTCTTTTTCCATTTTTTCTTTAAATTTCAAATAGTTGTATTTTCTATCAAAATGTTTTACCTGAAAATATAAAACTTTTGTTAATATATTTGAAATACCTACCTAATGGCAAAAGTGTAACAGTATAGAAAAAAAACAAAATCAATGAATTAAATATTAACGAGAACTACAGTTAAATAACTTTCATAATGAATTTACCCATTGAACTGGACAAGAGGATTCATAGACTTTTCGTAAATCTACACATTTGTCTTCTTTGTCATTGTTGGAACGCAAACATTCCCAAAAATAATCACGAGATGACCAACATTTGGCGCGTTCAGATTTGGATAAAAATTCCTCTTTGTTGCTCATTCTAATAAATACAATTTGTCATTAACTTTTTAAACACAAAACTGTAAAATAAAAAAAAACAATTTATATTTTACGTACAAGATTAATAATCTTGTATTTTACTGGATTACTTTTTTAAATAAAATAAAAAAAAAACCAAAATCCGAATTGAAAAGTCGAAAGCTGAAATGAAAATGTCATACAAACTCGAGCACAAACCAGCGAATGCGCGTGTTCGTGAAATCGTTCTGGAAGATACTCGATAACACGGGTAACCGATAAGGCTGTATCAGTCAATTTTCGGCACAGTGCACGGTTGTAGATAGAGAGTCTGACAGGCTCTTATATAGGCTCTCTATATATATAGTTTAGATATAGTTTTAGACAACCGTGAAACGGTGTAAGGTGAATTAATCGTAAGTGTATGAGATTTATAAATCCATTTTGACAATTTAGAGGTTTGGCAAGGCTTTTTGGATTAAATTTGTTTTAATCGCTTGACACTGAAAATGCAAATTTTATTTTGAATTAATATTATTCAAGACCGAATTTAAAAAGTGTAAAATGTATTTATATTTACTTTAGTTGCGCCAAAAATATAATTCATCATTTTTATAATAGTTAATTCATTTCGGTGGCTTTTTTTCGATATAATTACGTTAAGATCTTATCAATGTAGATGTTAGGTTGGTGATATGACATGATGACTTTATGTCGAGTGGCTTTTTGTCGGTTGGCTTTTTGAGGTGTCACCCTATACATAGCATTGATAACAAACTATACAATTTCATAGTATCACAGAACAAAACTCTACACTACTCTGAGTCTCTGAAATCATTATTGTTACCCGCATAGAATCGTAAAAATAAAATCATCTCAATAAAACAAACTTTACTATAATATTTTTATTTTATTTAGTCCAAGTACTATTTGGTAGGTAATGTTTGAATATTATTCTAACTGTAGTTGTTGACTTTTTTTCATTCTGTTCTCCTTTTCTACAAAACAAGTCAGATAAACTTTTAAAATGGAAACTGAAAATCAAAATCTTCCGAAATCTTCATTGTGTAATTACTTGGTAAGTTAAACACATACTAATTTAATAACATTTTGTGTAAAAGCAGGCGTTATTGTATTTTATCTGGTGGCGTGTCAAATATAATGATTTCAAAATGTTTCTATAATTTACCTAAAAAGGTTAAAATTTTGTAAAAGAATTGATGGAAAATCAAAATTTTTAACTTAAATTATTGGACGTGATAAATAATTTACACAAAAATAAATTTTTTTTTTAAAATTAAGTGTTATATTATCTACAGGGTAGTTTTTAATGAACATTTAGATTATTAACAAGGTATTGTTACAATGTTATTAGCTTTGTTGTAAACTCGTTTGAACTTAATCCATAGAAAGTAATGTAAAAATTAATTGTGTTCAATCCAATACCTTTAAATAATCATTTATAATTTCTAAAATATTTGCTATAATATTTGATTTTTTTTTTTGTGGGTTAATCATAAATTATGTTTTAATTTTATTTCAGTATTTATTTGTAAAGTTTATATTTATTCCTATACCATTGATTAACATGTTGTTGATTGAACCTTCTAACACTTAACAATAATATGTAAGAGTAAATTAATTACTTAATTAAACTAAAATGAATCATTATTTTGCCATCCTCTCTTATTGCTTTTTATAATTCTTTGGATTTGTTGAAGCTTTATATTTAGAAAAATTAATATTCTTATTTTCATGTAGCCGGAACAAGAATACTCTGAAGGTAGAAGAAAACTAATGTCATTGTTGAATCAAAAAATGAAAGTTCATCTTTTGGATGGCCGCATTTTGGTAGGAACATTTGTTTGTACTGATAAAGATGCACATATTATACTTTGTACATGTTATGAATATTTCAATGAAAAAGGTAAGTTTTTTTATATTCATACAATAACCAATTATTATTAATTAGTTTTTATTTGAAATTGTTTCTATTTAGATCTAGATACCGGAGAATCTCGTCTTTTAGGCTTAGTAATGATACCAGGACGACATATATTTTCAATCCACACTGATGAACAGCAGATAAACGATGAATCTAAAAACTCATCAAATTTTGAACAAAAATTATAGTAGGTAATAAATATCGATTACTACAATTATATTGTTTCAATATTTGTAAATTTATGAATACTAATGTAATATTCATGCATATTATGTATATATGTGTGTTGTTTGAATAATGACACAATTCATTTTTTTTCTTCTCCATTTTCAAATCAATTGTTATATTATATGATTAATATGCAATACATATGAAAAAACATTTTTCTTGTATTTTTTATTAGTTTAAAAGAAAAAAAAAATTATATTAGTTCAATCCATCCTTAGTTCTCTATAGAAAGAAGTAATAATCAATGTCTATTCCTAATTCTATCATATTATGGTTAAATTGAATGGCTATTTCCTACTTCACTGGTCATTTAAAGTGGATTATTAGACTGATACAAACCAAATAACCAAAACTATCGCTAAAACAGACTATGACATCAAACCATTTTTAAGTACAAAACAGCTGTAACTTGGTCTATCTGACTTAGAATCAGAGTTTAAGGATTAAAACAATTTGAAAAAAATTAGTCTATCAATATCGAGTAAAAAATAGGGATTGCTATTTTTAAAAAAACCAATTGCACATGTACATTCATAAATCAAAAAAATAAAAAATTCATCTTTCTAAAATTATACACAGTCGAGTCTCGATAACTTGGATTTCAAGGGAAGTAAAAATTAATAAGACTTATGTATTTTTCAAGTTACATAATTCGAGTTTTTTTTAAAAATATGAAAAAATTCGATTTAGGTATTATTATATGTATTTTATTAACTACAATTACAATTTTTAGGTTTACCACTTTTAGTCACCTCACTTATTATGTTTTTCAGTAATTGTTAATGTAACCAATTTACGTTCAAGAGACATAACTACAAATTGTACACGCGACAAATATCACATTGAATGTATGGGAATTTCCTAGGGACCAGAAAAGAATTCGAGTTATCAAGGTTTATATAAGTTATCGAGTCTACTGTATTTCAATACTTTCTTTCATTTACCAAATACTTAATTTAAATCTGAAATCATCGAGCAGAAATAATTAGTGGCACCTCTTAATGCAAATATGGATATATACAACAATAAGACCTAAAAAAAATTACCATAATTTATGAAATTATATTATTTATTAGTTTAACAAATTGTCTACACATGATAAAGATCATTGAAATTAATTGTGTACTGAAATGGGTTAATAAACAATACAACAGCAAACTGAAGAAGCTTGATATAAAACAAAATTATTATATATTTTGTAGCTGAATAGAAAAAATTCCATTCAATTTAAACTATAATTTCTGCTAAATTTTTGTGTATCAAACATGAACAAAATTAGTGCAGAAAAAAACAGTAATAATAATAATAAATTAAATACATTTGATATTATATATACTTAACATCACAGATGGTCAAGGAATCAACAACAAGTGTCTTTGATTCCCTTCAAAAATAAATTTTATACAATAGTGTTTTCACATAATAAACATACAGTTAGGTAACCAGTACATATGATCATTTTTACACTTAATTCAAATTTTTTTTTTAATGTCTTTTAACTTTAATACTCTTAGTTAAAAATAATAATAATATTAAAGGAAAATATTACAACAAATAGTAGGTACATACAAAAGTATATAGTCTATCTCACAGAAGAAAGGTACAGAGTTTGACCAAAACTGGCCCGTCTTGCGCATACCTCACCGCACTTTGTCTAATTCCCCTACCACACGCGAGCGACAATTTCGTTATCCGTAGCAAATCGTGTGCTGGTTATCGGATTGACGACCCCAGCAGAAGTTTGTAAGCTCAGTATACCTGCGCCAAACGGTACCTTCCTTTCGTGGGATAGACTATAGTTATAGTTTAGGGCTTGGATTTATATCGGCCATAAATGATAAATTACATTTAATGATTGGTATTATTTCGTACACAAAATATAAAATCAAAATTTTGTTAATATGTAAGAAAAAATGGAATTTGTGAAAAATATATTTTTATGATGAAATATATAATATCAAGTATGGCTGCTCATTTTATTACAAATCATTTAAAATGATTTTATTTCTTGGCTAAATTAAAGTATCTAGTCACAGTAAAAGTATGTATTCAAATATAAATCCGAGCCCTAGTTATATTGTGTAATAATAGACTAAATAAACTCTAATTAATAACCACATAAAATTCACTGTACGGTATTGTAATACAGAAATTTAAATTAGTTTTGTCAACTCTAATTATATGTATATAGTATACGAGTATGAAGAAGAAACTAATATATATTTTCCTGCTATATTTTAATAATCGATAAAGAAAAACATGAATGATTTATCATTTGGTATTATTTTGTGCTATATTTTCTAAAGTAATAAAATTGATGATAAATTAACTAATTTGAAACTGAAGTAAAAAATTGTAACTGGTTCAATTTTGTGAATATTCTTCCCCAAAATAAATATAATTAGTGTTACAATAAAAAATTTTATTTGTTTGAATAAGTATTTTAAGAATCAATAATTTTTTTTAATCTTTATAAAATCGAATATTGATTAGCATTGTTTAAATTTTTAATAGTTTAAAATTGATAATTAAAAAATTTAAATGACTATTAGGTATAATAGAATTTTTATGTACTTAACTATTTAATATTAAACAAATTATTTAAAATATTATTCTATAGTTAAAAAAAAAACAAATAATTACACCTTTAAAATAAAGCACAATATGAAATACACATATAAAAGTAATACCATTGATTATAAATACTAGTATTTATAATCAATGGTAATACTTTTTAATTTTTCTTGATATATTATTTATTCATACAATCTGACACCATGGTCTTTATTTAACCATACAAATAGTGCCATTATAAGAGAACAATCCATTTTGAAAAAAGAAAATTTAATCTGAAGGTTAGTGAAATGTATACAACTGAATAAATCAAATTTAATTAAATTTTTTATTGGATGTTTTCCATTGTTAAAATTAAAAATAATCATCATAATAATAATTAAATTATATGGAATGTAAAGATGAAGCAAAAAATATGAAGCTAAAATTAATATATTATCAAAATAATTTAGAAAAAAATTACTATGAACACAGTTTTTGAATAATTGGTAGGAAATTTTAATCGAGTTCTCCATTGACATGTAATGATTGTTTAGAGTTGACAACACTAACAACTAAGTTTAAATGTAAAGATACAAAGTAGAGCATTTTAATTTTAAAATAAAAATATTTTATTTAATGAAAATTGTTAATCTGCCAGAACAAATAACACTGGGTGGTCAAAAAACATTAAAATGTAATTGGAACACAAAGATAATATCTTATAAATGTATTATTTAATAATTGTAAAGTTTAAACTATTTTATTAATAATAAAATAGCAAACATAAAAATAATAAACTACGTTTTTGGTTTTACTGTTGTTTACATTTAATGAGATAGACCACAAGTTGACATAAAGGAACGAACACACAGTTTGTTTAAATTGATAATAAATTACTTAAACTTATTATGCATTAGAAGAATGGTAACTTTGTGGAGAACAGAGATAACAATTACTAGTTATCGATAACACACAACAGAGTACTCTCATTAATATTCAGTCCACATGAAAGTCCTTTATTTTAATATCTTGGACAATTGCTTCATCCCATGGTCCATAAATATTATCTTTAAACGAATGCCATTTAACAAAATAATATGGGCATACCAAATTTATAAATATAACAGTACACAAAAAAAGTCCACTAAGTAATGATGAAACCTTTGTACATAACACAAAAGTAAAAGTTACGAATGACAATAATAGGGTAATGGAAGATTTGATCGGAGATAAAAGTATTGGTGATACAGCAAAACACTGAACAGCTATTGTGATAAATACAAAAACATGAAACGCGGTTTGAAGTCTTGAGCACAAACAGATTGAACCGAATAACGCAGCATTTAATGACAGTGATGTTGACACTATAACTGCTGATACGCCGTAGTCGAAAAATATTAAATGTACACACATCATAACAGTAGTTGTGGCGTATATGGTATCTGTGCTGATTGTTTCGGTTAATGTTTTCAATACAGGTGACAAAAAATAGTCAGATACAACAAATGCACATGCTGACTTTATCAACCAAAATGGAATTGTTTTTGAGGTTTCATAAAGTAAGAGATAAATGGTAAGACTAAAACTGGTTGAAGAAATTAACAATAATAAGGGAGGAATTAGATTGCAATTTAGAGCATAAAATGATAAAGCGAATATAACCACTATACATAATCTTTGAGTAACCAAACCAGCTCCAAGAATTGCTTCTAAAAGGGTAAGCTTCCGAACATGAAGGTTTTTTCTTAATTCTTCAAGGAAAGACTTATCGGTATAGTTGTCTGGATAACCTTCATTGGAATAAAGATTTTTTTTCCATGGTTTTAAGTGACCATTTCGGAAAGCTCCATTTTGAAATTTTACTTTGGTTGAGTATTGAGATGATTTGACAACACCATTATCTAAAACAAAAACATTTCGGAATTAGGTACATAACATACAATTTGAACATTAAACAATGTAGAATAATGTCTATAAAAATAAAAGCAGTTATAATTTTCTGTGGACTGTAGTTAATGAACAGACAAATTTATAAGATGTGTTTGGTAAAGTAGACTCAATTATCAAGTTTTAAAAACATTTCTTATATCTTAATTTTCCAGTTTATCGAGGTTCATTAGTATTCATAAAACCAATAAAGATAATATAGTTAAATTATATATGTATATACACTATAAATTCTTATATAAATGATCAGTTAACATATTCATCAGTTTAATTTAAATTAACACATGAAAACAGTTTAATTTGTTATTAGGGATAGATGTCCATTTAAATGGACATTAGCTTTTGTAATGAAAAACTAAAAAATTGCTTAGGCCTTAGAAGATTAAATATAATTGTCTTGGAATTTCGTCTTCATATAGAGCTAAATAGGTTATGAACAGCATAAAAAACAAAATTTAATATGAATCCGATTAATCTGCTGTAGAATAACCAATAATTCGATTATCATTGAAGAATTTTGAAACAAAATTAATCATAATACAAAACTAAAGGTACCTAGCTAATTAAAATTATTACATATACACATGTAATATTTCTGTTATATTAATTTTTTTATGTCTAAATCTGTATTAAAATATGTTTTTAATGTATTTAGAGTAGCAAAGATGTTAAGTTTCAAATTTTATCTTCTAGGACTTTTTCATTGCGATTCACGCTCTCCGAGAACCTTACCTAGGAATGTTTTCTGGGTATCAAGTGTACTTTTCAATGAAACATAACAAAACTGTGATATGGATGAGAGCCGTGTTCTTCCTTAGTTTCCAATAAACATAGCCAAGCTGTTTGTATTCCAATAGAACGCATGTGTACGATTAATAAGACATGAAATGTCAACATTTAACTGCAGGCGCTTACTAAACGAAAAATGTAAGGAACTCGGAGGGCGCAATGGAAAGACGATCTCCTACCAGATATTCGGATTACGCAATTGGCAGTGTCCGTTGCTCCACAGCGACTCGTTCGACTTACGTTTACTGGACGATCGGCACGCCGAGTTAGTGACACCATTCGTACATGACATCAAGGGATGGTAGTTGAACAGGAACATGCACGCTGTGCATCCAACCACGTAAGAAACGTCAACCGGTCGACCGCATGCCGGGGACGAGGCGCAAACGACGAGTGACGTTCCTCGATAAAATGATCGGACATATTATTCACACGCCTCCTCTGATGACACGTTTCGGTCGGTTATTTTAGTTTACCAGAATGCCCGGGCATTTGCATAGAATCGTCGCGGATCAGTGATTAACCACTGTAAAAATAGCGCAATAATACATGATAATCACGATTTTATTTTTTTTTACAGATGACATCTTCAATCGTGATGGCAATACTCATATTGCTATGTAATCACAAATTACCGATTTACCAATTTGCCCAGATAAGAGGCTTCCGCCGCCAAAAGAATTGATAAGGACGTATGCAACTAAATGATTGTGTATGATATATTCTATGCCCTATGGCATGTACGTTTTTACATAATTATAATTTATACAGTAAGTATATCAATAATCGATGATATTGTCTATAATCAATATCAATCCTTCGTTTGAGATATATATAGTAGCTGATGTATCCGCGTATCCCGTACAGTATATTACAATAATATTATAATATATTATTAAAATATTCTATCTCTAATTAGTGTATCGTAAATCGTCGTTGTGATTAAACATAGGCGTATTGTGTTCCAAAATAATTATCATAAAATTTCTTATTTTAAATATACAAATATAAGTATTCATCTACCGACCCGTATATTATTAATTTGTGGTTTGAACTTCAAACTTTGAAGTCGCCGTTATTCATGCTCCACATTTCATCCTTCGCGTTCTTCAGATCCATGGCCGTTTCGCGACACACTTATTATCACCATAATCATCAACATACGATAACAATAATATCGAGTCGCTGATTAAAACATTATTCGAGTCTGTTTAGCGTTTTTAATAGTCCAATCTGTTCTTCGACGGTAATAATATTATAATTTTCAATTAATATCTAAAATATTATGATGATCGATGTTACGTTTCCTGCCTAGTTCGACGAACACTATTACTTGGAGCAATCAAACACAAAGTTTCACAATATTTATTATGTGATGGAAATACTAACAAATGTCCAAGGCAATGTTATCATCGCCGCCACCACCATAGTAATAGCAATTTTAATAATAACCTATTATTATTTACTAACTTTTACATTATTTGTTTTTATTTATCTATCCTGTAGGTGCATGTATGTGTGATATGGTTTCTTGAAACATACTGAAAACTGTTGTGCCAACGCACGGCTAGTACGCAATGTCCACCATTGTAATAATATTATCATCATTTTCCTGTGGGACCCGGCCTAGCACAGCCGCCAAATGTTGATCCGCATTAATGTTTTTCTGGCATTGCTACTGGGCAGTGGACTTCTGACGTTGGGTAAGTGTAACTTACAAATACTTCTGTGACGGCTAAAATGACTACGACAGGTGTTTGAAACCATTTCCAACATTGTTTGATCAGTGACTTGCAATACTGGTTTTAATCCCTTTTCCATTGTGAGCAAGTGGACAACTGATCGTGCAAATACATTATCAATTATGTAACTAAGGAAATTTTAAATTTCTAATCCAAGCATAATGCATATTCTGAACTTATTATTATGTAATTGTTATTTGGTCAGATGGCGAGTTTAGCAGAACAACCAGTTCTTAATCAGTTGTTTTTAATTTTTCAGGAATTATTTATGGCCTTGTAATATCAAACAACAATGCTCCTAAACATGAGTTTTCCAAAAAAGAATTTCAGTTTGCTGACACTGAATCCAACATGGAGCTCATAAACAAACTTAACAGAGAACTTGCTTTAGCTAATGATAAAATAGAACAACTTGAAAATAAGATGCAAGGGTTTGAAGAACGTATAAAAAAACCATATCCAAATGTCAAATATTTAAACTATCGTTCAAAGAAACGTATTTTAGTAAGATAATACATTTTTTATCCATTTAACTACATATTATAAGATTAAACTATAAATTAACAAATTGAAACCATACATGTACTCTAAAAAATCTTAATTTTTTAATTTATAAATTGATAAATTGATAAATTTGTACTCTGCAGACAAGTTTCTTATTTAATGTGTGCTTTTAGTACAATTTTTATGCAGTATCTGATTATAAATTTTATCTATAATTTATCAGATATAATGCAAACAAAAATCATTAAGGTGGGGGTAGATAGTTGAGTTGGCAATAACTGTAATAGAAATATTAAATGAGTGCACATTTATAATCAGCATAATGTATGATTTTTAAATACTTATAATATCCAAACTAATTGCAAGCAGAGTAAAATTTTTCATTTTCGTTATTAGCATACAAATAGCTCGATTTATATACTCGTATTATTAAACAAAGGTTAATTAATCTTATACCTATTAATATAAATATCATATTGAATCTGAGGAATCAACTTTTACTGAACTTTTACTGAATGTAAGATGAGAAAACCCCATTGAGCATTTATCAAATTATCACTATTGAATAACCGATTGTTGATATAAACATCATGGTATAAATAGGATTACAATTTGGTTTGAAGATAAATAAAAAAAAATGGTCAAATAAGTTGTTACATATATTGTAATATAAATAAAATATAAAATATTATTAATAACTATATTCAAATTTAAAGTTTATGAATTTTTGATTTGTTAAGTAGGTCAATTATTAGTCTTATAGTATTCCCTTACTTTTGATGTTCTTTTTTACCATTTTTATAATTGCTTACAACTTTAAACATGTATAGCTAAGTCCAAAATTTAAAACCTAGATAAAAATCATGTAACAAAAATAAATAAATGGGACATGTTAATAGTTGAACTATGAACTTAATAAATATAAATTGAATTACAATTTTACAGTATATTAATCAATGGTTTATTTTCTATGAGTAAAAGCAATTAACTTATTACAACATTTGACCAAAAATATAATTTTTATTTTATTTTTCAGGTTACTGGTGGTGCTGGTTTTGTTGGGTCTCACTTAGTTGATAAATTAATGAAAGCTGGTCATGACATTACTGTGGTTGATAATTTTTTCACTGGAGTCAAAGCTAATGTTGAGCAGTGGATTGGTCATGCTAACTTTGAGTTGATACATCAAGATATAGTAAACCCACTGTTTGTAGAAGTCGACGAGATTTATCATTTAGCATCGCCTGCATCACCTCCCCATTACATGTTTAACCCAGTCAAAACTATCAAGACCAATACAATTGGAACAATTAATATGTTGGGTCAGTAAAATAGTAACTTTTTCTCTAAAAACAAACAAAAATAACTAAAAATGTATGGAAATCAATAAATCCTGAATAATATTAAATACATTAATGACTTGAAATTTTTCTTCGATTGATAAAATTCATGATAAAACTAATAGTTTCCTTTTATCACTCAGAGTCTTAAATGCACAAAATAAATACTATATATTTATTACCATTTTTAGGATTAGCAAAACGAGTTGGAGCTAAAGTTCTGATTGCCAGCACTTCTGAAGTTTATGGAGATCCTGAAGTACATCCGCAACCAGAAACTTACTGGGGACACGTGAATCCAATTGGTATTTACAGTGTTAACATATGCAAATATTATTTTAAATCAATTATAAATAATTATGATTTCATGTGATTTAGGTCCACGTGCCTGTTATGATGAAGGTAAAAGAGTATCAGAAACATTAAGCTATGCCTATGCTAAGAACGAAAAAGTATCTGTACGTGTTGCCAGGATTTTTAATACACATGGACCCAGAATGCATATGAATGACGGACGCGTGGTTTCCAACTTCATTGTACAAGCCCTCCGAAATGAACCGATTACAGTAAAAAAAATAATTATTTTATTAGTTATTTCTAGTTTACTATATATTTTTTGTTTCAATTTTCAGTTTTATTTTCTTGCAGGTATATGGTAGGGGTAATCAAACTCGTTCATTTCAATTTGTATCCGATTTAGTAGATGGATTGATCGCTTTAATGGATTCTAACTATACACAGCCTGTAAATCTTGGTAACCCAACTGAACACACTATTAATGGTAAGTGTTGTTATTGATCAAATATCCGGTATAAAAATGATGTATCTATGTTTATATAAAGTAAAATAGTAAGAAAAGGGATAAAATATTGGGTTCAACATTTTTTTGTCATTCACTAGGAACACATAAAAATATTAAAAACGCCCAAATTTAAATCAATTTCTCCTCCTCCCAAAAATGAAAATTGATGATTTACTGTAAAAAGAAGTCATGCTAAATTTCTACATATTTTACTTATCATCTAAATGATAGAATTCTAGATATTCTTTTCTAGAAGTTATAGTTGTATGTGATTACATCATTTAGTTACCACTTTATGTATAGAGATTTACTACATATTCTATTATTCTTTAATATAATATCAGCTCTCTAAAAATATCTGACAAGCATATGTTACAAGTAAAGGCAAATGCTTAGCACATTATAATATCAGTACATTTTAGGAATAGGATTTTGTTTTTTGGTAGAAAGAATAACATGGTTCCTTTTTTCTGTTTAGCTTCTTTACTTTTTTAATATGCATATAAAGAAATAATTCATGTTGTTAAATACTAAATTTAAATAACTGTTTTACTATGACAATATTTAAAATATAATTAACCTATACTCATGTATAGTTGTATAATAGTTAGTAATAATTTTGTTAACTTTTTATAAGTAATTAGTATAATGTATAAATCAAGTAATAATTTAAAATTTATTCTCAATATATTATAGAATTTGCTGTGATAATTAAAACTTTAGTTGGTGGAAAAAGTAAAGTAATTACAACTTCTGCAGTAGAAGATGATCCACAAAGAAGAAAACCAGACATTACAAGAGCGATGACATATCTTAATTGGAAACCTAAGGTAAAACTTAAATTTATTATAGATTAAAAAATTTGACAAAATACCTAAGCAGATAATTCTGTAAAACATTTAAGTATTCTAAATTTTTATATACTTTATTGTAATGTATATTTAATTATTTTATATTTTATAACATAAAATAAAAAAAAACTAAATAATAAAATAAAACTCATATATTTACAATTGATAATTTTCTGTGTTTAATTTTATCCTTTGAACTTAACAAAAATATATGTCTGAATAAATTACTATATATAATTAACCGTGTTTATGGGAAAAAAAATTGTTGAAAGAATTTAATTTTTAATGTTTTATTCTATTTTGTATCATGAAAATATAAATTAATATTAAAATGATGTTAAATTAATAATAACTAACTATTAACTATTAACTGGCTAGTTATGATATTTAATAATAATTTTTAAGATATGGTATTTTTTTATAAATAATTTGTTTTTTATAATTTTTATTTTTGTGGGATTTAACCCTATACAAAATTTCTGGCTACGCTACTACATTTGGATTATATTGTTAATGCTATTTTTATTTTACAGGTAGGCTTAAAAGAAGGCTTAAAAATGACAATAAACTACTTTAAGCAAGAATTAAAGAATTCGCAAAAAACTGTTTAATATTTATATATATACATATATATATAATATTTCAAGTATGATATTATTTATATCAATATATTTTGTAACTACGTTTATTTAAAATTTGTATGGATACTATGAATATTTTATATGTAAATGTGACAATTATTGTATTGATTAATTTGTTATTATTTTGAAAATTTCTGTGATATTTATATTTACTGTGTTAATTTTTTTTTTTTTTTTGTTGCGTTCGTTATTGAAATTTGTTGAAGAAAATGAATATATATTTTAATTGAATAATTAGTTATTAATAGTGTATGAAATTTATTTATTTAAACAAATTTTAATTTTCTAGGCTTATCTATACAATACATACTATAATGACTTGTCCTGGGTGATTCATCATCGTCCAGCCTGAACTGCTGAAGCTATGAGTATGAAACTTGGACAGTAATTTTGTTTTATGGTGCAGAACTGCAGACACCCGCTAAGAAAGGATTTTTCAAAATTCTACCCCTACCGGGGTTAAAAGAGGTAAAAAGGGTGAAACTAGAAAAATTCACTTGACCGGAACCGCTGGACCTTTTAGTATGAGAAAGTTATACGTAGGTAACACAAAAAACTGCACACTGATTCAGCTACTAATGTATATAAAAGTGAATCCCTATTTCCCTCGGTCACGCAATAACTTGAGAACGCCTTTACGGTATTGACTAGACTTTACTAGAAGAATTGATCCAATTATCAATTTTACAGATAGTTAAATGGAAGCAAATATTATCGGGTTTGTGTTATGAGGGACAATTTTAAAATTCCCTCTACAGTTTTTCAAATTATTAAGAAAATGTACGGAGTACCGGGTTTTAAACAAAATTTAAAATTGATATAAGTCTGGCGTTCGAAATCGCAATTTCAATACGTACAATTCTAACAAACACGACGAGAGGAGTAAAAAAAAATTATTATAAATCCAACATAGTTGTTGACATGTTTGAATGCGTAACAAGTGTTATTGATAACAAAAAATGATAAAAACCAATCGAAAATTGGTAATATCACAAACCGGTGATAATAACTCGACATAATACTCATATCGACCTCAGGGTCAGGATTACTACTCAGCTTTCTACGACTGTCCATCGTTTACGCTTGCCGTCTTGTTGACTTCCGCCGCACGCAGAGTAAGTAGATTGATTTTTCCGTCTGTCCCGCGTAACGTGAACACCCAACAATCATCGTTATTGTTAACAAAGAAATTTTTTTTGATCAACAGTTTATATCGGCCATCGTCGAGCTGCCCAACGGAACATCTAGTGAGTAAGTTAGCAAGTAAGTGCGACACGATGTCCGCCCGACTAGCGATTGTGACCGGCAGCAACAAGGGCATCGGGTACGCGACCGTCAAGGCGCTGTGCTCGGAGTTCGACGGCGACGTGTTCCTCACGGCCCGCGACATTGGCCGCGGCGAAAGCGCGGTCCATGCCCTGAACGAGCTGGGCCTCAAACCCAAATTCCATCAGTTGGACGTGACGGACGACGCGAGCGTGGATGAGTTCCGGCGTTTCATCGAGCGCAACTACGCGGGCATCGACGTGCTGATCAACAACGCCGCCATCGCGTTCAAGGTGGACGCCACGGACCCGTTCGAGGTGCAGGCCGAGGAGACCTCTCGCGTCAACTACTTCGCGCTGCGCCGCGTGTGCAACGCGCTGTTCCCGTTGCTCATGCCCGGCGCCCGCGTGGTGAACGTGTCCAGCTCCGCAGGCCGCCTGTCGTGCATTCCCGGCGACCAATTGCGCGACGAACTGTCCTCGCCGCATTTGACCGTCGAGCGTCTGGACACCCTGATGAAGCAGTTTGTGGACTCTACCAAGATTAACTCTCACATAAAATTAGGGTGGCCACAGAGCGCCTACTCCGCGACCAAAGTGATGGTGTCCGCGTTGACCATTGTCCAGCAAAAGGAGTTTGACGTGGACGACAGGAGAGACATTGTGGTCAACTCCGTTCATCCGGGCTATGTGAGTACGGACATGTCCAGTCACAAGGGCCCGATGACTATTGAACAAGGGGCTGAACCTCTGGTGAAACTCGCGTTGTTGCCACCTGGGGAAAAAATCTATGCAGGACAGTATGTCTGGTCCGACTCGACTATTAAGGACTGGTTCAATTTCTAGAGTTGTGTGGAACAAATATATACCGTCGTCTGCGATAATAGATTTTTAAAATATAAATTACATTAATATACAATAATATAAATTTTTTTATTGTTTCTCGGGTTTTTACAAAAGATCATCATGTATAGTTTGTAATAAGAAAAGACAAACTGTATATTAAAAAAGATAACAAAAAATTAAGAAATATATTAAATAATATGGAATTCTGTAGGTGTAGGTTTTGTCCGGATCATTGAAATATACATTTGCAACTAAAAATATTTAATGAAAACTTAATTAAAAAGCATTACTTATTCGAATCAATATTTATAATAGCCTCATTAAGTGGTATTTAAACCATCGAAAGAAATCAATTAATTTAATAAATGATTAAAATTATAATATATACAAGATACAAAATAATTTTTTTCAAATTTAATTTTAACATCAAACCAAAAGGTAGCTTTATTCCGTCCATCACGCCTTACTAATATTACATCAAATTCACTTATTGTTCAACACTTGTAACAGATCGTGAATAAAAAAAAATAAAGTAATAAAAAAAAAAAAAAACATCAAACCAAATACATTTTGGGTCCGCAGTGCGAACAATTTCAGTTTCCACGGCAACCAATTACCGTGATATTGTGGTTACGTAGACGATATCTTTTATTTATAATCCAGTGGTTATTTTCGAGGAGGATATTTAACGGATTTTATATCAACGTCTAAATAGTTGATTTTTCTCCGGATATGGCATCTAACGATCATCATTATTTGGCGCTATTGTTCGTTTTTACCGTGGCGCTCGCTTGCATTTGCGACTTCGTCACAGCGGCCGGTCCTCAAAGGATTAGGACGCAGGACCCGGGTCGAACCATCATCACAGAGGGCACCGAGACGTCGCAAAGTCTCGACCCGAGTTGGAAACGGCAACATTTCGACTCGCGTTGGACGTCGCAACAACGGTTCGAACCGCGCTGGGCGACGCAGCGACGACCAGACCCGAGCTGGACGCCGCAGCAACGATTTGATCCGATATGGACGCCGCCGCATCGGTACAACCCGATGTGGACGCCGCGACATTTCGATTATCGCCCGCAGTACAGCCGCGGCGGCGGGCCCGAAGTACAACGGACGCCCGCCGAGTCGATGTGGACGGCCACCGCGGGCTCTCGGACGCCGGAACCGATTTCCGCCGCCGTCCCCACGTCGTCCGAAGCAGCCGTCGCACAACATGAAGCTATCGACATCAGCGGCGGCGATTACGTAACGTCGTCACCGCGGCCGTCCGTGATCACCGCCGCCCGCCGCCGCAGTACGAGTGTTACGCGCGCGTCGCTGCGGCGTCGCACGTCGAAAAAAGGTGTTACGCGCGCGCAACCGAAGCGCACCCCGAGCACGAAGGGCGCCGGTGTCTGGCCGTCCGCGACAACGACGACCACTACGGTGTCCGCCTCGGCTGTCCCGATACTCGCGTGCGGCGGCGACATCGCGGCGGTGCGATGTGGCACGATCGGTCCGTACGATTGGCACGAGGGCGGCACGCACGCGACCACGGAAGCTGTGGAATGCACCACCGCGTGCACGCCGAGCATCGACAACTGCGACGACGAATACGAATACGCGACCGACTCGAGGTGAGTACTCCGTAAAAAATGTTTTACGTTTATCTCGTGCCAAATTTACTTGTTGGTCTTCTTAGGTTATAAATTCTTTTCATAACCGTCGATATTTTTTTTACACCATTAATATTGTTAAAATATTATGTATTTTTTTCAAAGGCGTTACTGTTTCACGATTTATGTTTACTTTTTCAGCGGTGATTTAGACTTTGGGTGTCGCTCCGGCTGGACTCATCTTCATATACTTGCCATAATCGGCGTCGTGTTCATTACGTCGGTGTGTTTGGCCGAATACTGTAAATCAAATCAGTGTCGGCCCGATACGGAATTGAATGAAATCGCCGTGCACGTCCAAAAACTGAACTGCGCGTGTAAGGCAACATACAAATGTTGCGAATTGCCGACAGATTTACGGCCCTCGAGATCGTTTTAAAACATTTCGGAACACTCCTAAGTCACTAGATCGGTGGAAATATGGTTTTTTTTTTAAATAATATTTTATATGGGGACCGATTTTCATCGTTCTCATAGGTATAGTTCGTTTCAAGTAAGAGTAAACCAGGTGGCGACCGATTTTCTTCTGGCATTCCCCACTAACAATCGATCTTATTTGACTTTTTTTTGATATTTTATATAGTAGATCTTTTCTCAGGCACATATTATTAAAAAAATAATTTCACTACTATAAACATGTTAATAATAAGTGTATTATAATAATACGTATAAATGTATAATATGTTTAATTAATAGTTACCAAAAGTAACATTTAGTTTTAATAAATAATAATTTTATTGCTATTCGTAAATGTGCACAAATTTTAAAATTTATATTTAGTGATTAATAGTTAAATTTCCAATTTACAAAGTAGTTAATTAAAATAATGAGAAATAAATATTGTTCACATACACTTTTTATAAATTAATATTATTATATTTTTCAATTGTTAGAATTATGCATAGTGACATGGACAATTACATTTTTGTAATTAGTTCATTTCATTGATAATAAGTTATTTTTACAATAATAAATATTTCAAACATAAATAATATTAAGGCTCGATGCACCTGTCCATTTTTTGCTATTGCGTTTCTGTACGTAGAATTGTCTTGCGTGAATTGTCTGCCGCAGATAATAACATCACTGCACACATAAATCCGGTTCGTAGTACATTGTTGTTGATCGATTGATGCACTCGTACAATTTTTCACCGAAAAAAAAAATTGTTGAAAAAAAAACATTGTCAGAAATTGAGAATGTTGACATTGAATTATTATTCATCGGTGAGGTAAAAAATTATAAAAATTAATATGGAACTGCGGTGATGAGTACTACGACCGGACCAAAAAAAGAAGTCTGGATTAATATTTGCCGGGTTATCTTTGGAGTAACTATTGCTGCTAGTTCCTCAAAGGAACTGATACTCATTCGGAAATAATTAAAACAATTTCTGGATTTTCTCTTAAATCACTAAATGTAACTATAAAATTCACCTCAACACGTTGACTGCCACGCACTTATTTCATGCATTGACCTAGGGGCCGCGAGTACATGATTATGTACACCGACCGTCTTGCCTAAACTATTTTTGTGTACAAAATCCTAGCACAGAAATGTTGATATTAGATTGTTCTTACAACCTTGTGGCGCCAATGACCATTTCTATATACTTAGAAAACGCGTAGCATTAGCTGTTCTTATTACAATTGACTTTTAATTTTTTTTCAAATTTTTTTATATATTAATCTTTTTAAATATTGCCTTAACATCCATAAAACACTTACACACGAATGGCAAGTTAACCACGTACAAAAAAATGTACACGTGGCAGTCAACGTGTTTTAATAATCTGGAATCGTAAGCAGGTGTACCCGATAATGCCTATAGCACACCGATACATATTTTTATACTTGAAGTATGCAAAATAGCCTTTTTTTTAATAATAAACCTCCATCGTCGGTGATTGAATGGCAACTACAATGTCACGACCGATGACCATCTGACGTGTGGTTACCGCAACAAAAACGCTAGTGTGTGCATTCAATCACTGGAAAAAACAGACTTGTGCATCGAGCCTAAATATGAAAATGTACCACCACAACTTTTCACTTTTTATTGCCTTAATTTAACTTAATTAAATAAGTGATAACTAATTTTTATTTATTACAGACAGTATTAGCATACTTTTTTTTTTATTTTTCAATAAGGACTATATTCACTAAAAATTAAGGAGAAAAATTAATTCTGATTTTTGCACCAGAAACGTAAACAATCGAACAAATCGGTTATTATATATAATAGGTACTTAATTATATAATGATAGTTCGTTATGAATGCATAATTATGTAACAATAGTAATAGTAATAAAACGAATAACTATACGTAGGTGTGTTTGCGCAGGTGAGAGCCAATGAGAGCCGAGTTGCCCACGCGACCTGATTGATCAAGAGACGCACGGATCTAGGGCGGCAGCTCACCGACGCAGGGCTGTTCAGTATGGTGTCGACGGCTGTTCCGAAAGCTCTTCTCGGTCACGTTTTATTTTTCTCCGCGACAGTGCGTTATGTCGTCAAATATCGTTAACTATTTATCGCGACTCGATTAAATTGAATTGAATTTATCGAGTGACTTTCGTATGCGTTACCATACTTCAATCATTTTACATGATTTCAATACGTACAATTCTAACAAACACGACGAGAACTGAGAGGAGTAAAAAAAATTATTATAAATCCAACATAGTTGTTGACATGTTTGAATGCGTAACAAGTGTTATTGCTAACAAAAAATGATAAAAACCAATCGAAAATTGGTAATATCACAAACCGGTGATAATAACTCGACATAATACTCATATCGACCTCAGGGTCAGGATTACTACTCAGCTTTCTACGACTGTCCATTGTTTACGCTTGCCGTCTTGTTGACTTCCGCCGCACGCAGAGTAAGTAGATTGATTTTTCCGTCTGTCCCGCGTAACGTGAACACCCAACAATAATCGTTATTGTTAACAAAGAAATTTTTTTTGATCAACAGTATATATCGGCCATCGTCGAGCTGCCCAACGGCACGTCGAGTGAGTAAGTAAGTAAGTGAAGCAAGTAAGTGCGACACGATGTCCGCCCGACTAGCGATTGTGACCGGCAGCAACAAGGGCATCGGGTACGCGACCGTCAAGGCGCTGTGCTCGGAGTTCGACGGCGACGTGTTCCTCACGGCCCGCGACATTGGCCGCGGCGAAATCGCGGTCCATGCCCTGAACGAGCTGGGCCTCAAACCCAAATTCCATCAGTTGGACGTGACGGACGACGCGAGCGTGGATGAGTTCCGGCGTTTCATCGAGCGCAACTACGCGGGCATCGACGTGCTGATCAACAACGCCGCCATCGCGTTCAAGGTGGACGCCACGGACCCGTTCGAGGTGAAGGCCGAGGAGACCTCTCGCGTCAACTACTTCGGGCTGCGCCGCGTGTGCAACGCGCTGTTCCCGTTGCTCATGCCCGGCGCCCGCGTGGTGAACGTGTCCAGCTCCAGGGGCCGCCTGTCGTGCATTCCCGGCGACCAATTGCGCGATGAACTGTCCTCGCCGCATTTGACCGTCGAGCGTCTGGACACCCTGATGAAGCAGTTTGTGGACTCTACCAAGATTAACTCTCACATAAAATTAGGGTGGCCACAGAGCGCCTACTCCGCGACCAAAGTGATGGTGTCCGCGTTGACCATTGTCCAGCAAAAGGAGTTTGACGTGGACGACAGGAGAGACATTGTGGTCAACTCCGTTCATCCGGGCCATGTGAGTACGGACTTGTCCAGTCACAAGGGCCCGATGACTATTGAACAAGGGGCTGAACCTCTGGTGAAACTCGCGTTGTTGCCACCTGGGGAAAAAATCTACGCAGGACAGTATGTCTGGTCCGACTCGACTATTAAGGACTGGTTCAATTTCTAGAGTTGTATTTATATTTTTGTCTCAGTTCATGTAATATGCATTTATTATATTGTCAAAGATTATGTTATGTACATTTCACTAAAAGATTAATTATATCACAGTTTATATACAGTCCTTATAATTACTCACATTCCACACTTTTTAATTGTACTTCATATAATTTTTTTAATTATTATTTTACTGTAAAATTAATTACTGTCATCACTTATTTATTTTCTCTCATCTAAAAATTGTATTTAATAAACCTATGAATAGAACTATTTATAATTTGCTCTCTCGCTCCTTTTTTTCATAACTATTATCAAGAAATGTATATGTTCTAATTTTAAATATGGTATAGTTTCTTAATATCTATAGTCTATATAGCAATGAAAAGTACATTGTAATGTATTACAATATGTACATACTAGTTAAATTTAATCAATTTTACTAATATTTGAATGAAAGTCATGAACAGTTTTAAATAATTTTTAACTGAAACTTAATCAATTTTATGCAATTTTTTTTCCTAAAAAAAAAAATTCATAACCTTATTTGGAATTGTAATTGGATCAACTTTATAAATAGTTTTGTTCAACATACCTATGATTAAAAATCATTTTGTAATTAATTGAAATATGGTATATTTTATGAATATTTATATTTTTGTAAAAATATATGACAAAATACATGAAAATATTGGAATTGAAAGTTATGTAGGAAAATCAATAGTTTGTTAATTTTGTTATAGAATTGATTGATCAAGAGACGCACGGATCTAGGGTGGCAGCTCACCGACGCAGGGCTGTTCAGTATGGTGTCGGCGGCTGTTCCGAAAGCTCTTCTCGGTCACGTTTTATTTTTCTCCGCGACAGTGCGTTATGTCGTCAAATATCGTTACTATTTATCGCGACTCGATTAAATTAAATTGAATTTATCGAGTGACTTTCGTATGCGCTACCATACTTCAATCATTTTACATGAACACCGAACCTCTACAGCAAGCCACCGACAAGCTGTCAGTGGTGTACCGATTATATTCGTTCATAGATCGGTACGAGGTCATGGGCGCCGACGGAGGGTATAGCGCGAAGGCTAGTGTGTTACCGCACACACGTGCATTCATTAAATACGACTGCGCGACTACGTCATCGAAATTTAACTAAAAAAAAACAAAGTAAAGAAAATGTAAAAAAACTTGGAATGAAATGCTGTTAAAATTTTTGAATTAAAATTCTTTTAAAAAAAAAACTTAGAAAAAATAACTTAGTGAAAAAAAATGTAAAAAAAAAAAAACTAGAGTTAAATGCCCTTAAAATTAGTATTTAAGTTCGGCATTAAAATAATGATAAATTGATGTAAGAAAGTAGGTTACAAAACCTTCTTTTTGTTTGAATTAACACTAAAAAAAAAAAATGTAATTTAGATTAGAATTAATGAAAAAAAAAACTAACACTCATTACAATCCACCAATTAATTATCAACATCAAAACAGTAAAAACACCAATGTAATGAAATTAAAACTAACATTTTTTCATTTAATTTTCACTTGGCAGCCCATATCCCTTTCTTATTGTGTGAATAACAACCCTCCGTTAACATTATATTCAATTCAATCTCTCTTTATATATGTGACACATACATGTGACCTCCCAGCACAACCAAAAAGTGTGGGGTGGATGTAATGAGGTGACCATCATAAATATATTATACATAATACATATATATTACTATATTATACTATGCGCTTCGCAAGCTCGGCACCCAGCATAGGCGTCCGCTATCTAGAAGATCCACTACTTTTCAATAACGATTCAATCGATTTCAAACATTTTGATAAATGCGCACAGTCGTTTTGCAACTCAACTTCTGGCCTCAAACATGACTAAGCACGTTCGATCTGCTGCGAATCAGGTACGATTATGTTTTATGTTTAAGTGGTACGTCCCCCCCCCCCATTAAAGGATAGATTTGGTTCTAACGACGAAAATATAATTATAAGTTTACATGTACTTAATAATTTTTAATTTGTCTCACTATGAAAACTTTAAAAAAAAAATTTGTGTTCAACCCTCAATTCACAGTTTTTTAAACACTTGGTATTCCAAATAATTATTTTTTGAAGGTTTTATTTGTAGTCTTAACTTATAAATATTTGAATACATATCTACTCTACTCATTTATTAAAAAAGATGGCAAAAAATAAACAAATATAATAAATATTAATATACTATACTTATATTTTTATGAGATATTCGAATAACATTTAAATTACATTTTAGCATAACGTGGAATTATGTAGGTGTAGGTTTTGCCCAGATCATTGAAATTTACATTTGCAACTAAAAATATTTAATGAAAACTTAATAATAAAACATTACTTATTCGAATCAATATTTATAATAGCCTCATTATATTGGTATTTATACCATCGAAAGAAATTAATGAATTTAATAAATGATTAAAATTATAATACAAAACATTACTTTCATTCCATAAACATATTATATATAGGTATCTATATATATATAAATTTCGTGTCACGATGTATGTTCGCGATAAACTCCGAAACTACTGAACGGATTTTGATAAAATTTGGTAACCATTTATAATATGGTCCAACTTAAAAGATAGAATAGTTTTTTTTTCAATATTTATATGTGGCGAGCGCCGAGAATATTCTGGAACGGTTATATATATATATAAAAATGGAGCCAAAAATGTAAAACAATTCATCAATTGAGAACGGCTGGGCCGATTTGGCTCAAATCTTTCTCAAAATTTTTTTCGAATTGTTCGTAATTGCCAGGAGAAGGTTTTTACGAAAAAAAAATTTGAAAAAACCCAATTATGGGAGGTGCTGAAACGGGAATTTTGTGATGTACTTTTGAAATTTTAAATGGTTGCTATTGGTTATAGGAAAAAGTCAGCCCATTTATATCATATAACCCATTTATAAATATGTATTTACTATGTACGTATACCTATACTGTAACCATAGTGACCATTATCATTGTTTATAAATTTTTTTGCGAATCATTTTCAATTAAAATATATCTCGTATACGTGTTTCATATACTTTTCACATATACGTACATACTTACAATAGGTTAGTAATTTTTCATAATACAAAATCCCCGTTTGAGCACCTCTCCTAGGGGGATGTATATAAATAAATCTACAAACTTATTTTTCAAAATTCAACCCTTAAAAGAAGGGGTAAACTTTTCACGGGCTAGATTTTGAGATGCAACGATCGGTGAGTAATTTGCATTTTATATGAATAGATTATTATGTCATCAAAAAACCCGACGATCTTTACCAAAAACGAATTGATTTTGCAATATCATATTATTACATAACTTTTATCGAAATTGCGTGCGTGCGATGAACAATAGAACTTTTTTCATTGGGCGGTCGAATACGATCGCAGGCAAATCTATGGTCATTGGTCGATAGGCTCGATAGGCGTATACAATTTTAAAGCAAAAACCCGACGACGTTTACGCAAAAGGTATGGATTTCGCAACGTCATATATTATTACATAACTTTTACCGAAATTGCGTGCGTGCGCGCTCCATTCCTCTTTCAATCACAGACGCCGTCCGCACAGTATGTACAATAAGTTGATTATTTTTTATACTGCAAAATTCACTGGAAATATATGGCAAAACAACGTTTGCCGGGTCAGCTAGTATATATATATATATATATATATATAAGTTGGGCTCAGAAGTTGTAGGAGTTTGTTGTTATATATACTCTCTTTATAGCAGATCAAGCTAGAAATCTGAGCTAATCAATTGTGAGTTTAAAAATTGAAAATGCATAGGATATCATTATTTTTAAGTTACTAATTATTAGTAATACATTAAATATTTAAAATAATATACCATCAACTAAATGTAAAATATAGTTAGAAATTATTAGAACTTGATAATAGCTTAAATTTAGTGTTTAAAATATACCTATAACGTTACAAAACTGAAAGTGTAATTAACGCTTACACTGCTTCATAGAATAATGATAATTAATAAAAAATGGCCACCTGATTAATTTATTGGTTTCTACAAATGCTACTGGTGTTACGATTTTGACACCCTGCCTATGGCTCTATTATTATGATTCATATTATTATAATATTTCATAATCATATTTATTATTTTGTAGAAGTCATTTGGGTATTTTAGTCATTTTAATGTGTCATGTATGAGTGGGTATATAATAATATATATTTAATAAATTATTGACAAATACAAATATAATACAAATATTTACTAATGATATTATTAGTATATTTTTATTTTTAATACAAATTGAAATAGGCTTAATAAGGGTAATAAAAAAAGACAAACATTATTGAATACAACCTTGTAACATATTGCATACAACATATACCTATAATCATTAATAATAAAATATGAATAATAATAATTTTTGTAAATCGTCATTAATTTTACCTTCCTTTTAAAATTTTTCCAAATAAATTTCGGGACACTGGTACAGCAAGTTTACAAGTCAACAAGTCCCGGTTTTACTGTGACACCAGTCCTCTCGCTAGTTGCGGTACTAATTACAGTAAATTTTATTTGAATGATATGAATGTTGTGCGTCCGGGTTTTATCGGGTTTGCCATTTATATTATAAAATTATAATTATTTTTCAATACATTTTTTATGATTCTAATCATTTTTCGACGTCATTCCGTTTATAATGGAATAATTGAAAATAATGTTATTTGAAATGAAAAGACAAGAATTTGATACACCCAATCGTAACGTTATTTGATAATAAAATTGTACTGAACTACCAATAATATAACATGCTCCACTCTTGCTTACTCTATGAATAGTGTTTATTAGAGATAAATTATATATCATTTAAAATGTCTACAGTCTACATTATTTTATTAATTTTAGTTTCCATTCGTCCGTTGCTCATATGGTATGGGCAATGGGCATACATTTATAAGACAAGTACTATTTTAATTTGCTTATTTTGTGTATCTCAACTTTATAAACATAAATTTGAGAAGATAAATTGTCTTATATTTGATACATTACGTTAAATTTATGACATTTGTTAGCCATTAAGACTGGGTAAGTGTTGAAATATTTGGAAATTAATAATAATTGTTAATGTAGTTATTATTTAAAATTCAATTTTAAATATTGGTCAAAAAATAGGAAATAAACATGCTTTTATTTCAAGTGCTTAAAATTATTAGCACCTTATCAGCTTTGGTAGTGATGGAACAAAATTGTTTTTGCAGATTCATCATGAAAGAAATATTTTTAGTTTATATTGCGCTCATAATTGGAGTTTTCAGTACTAATCAATACAACTACGGTGAGTCGTTAATAGTTACTCATACTTTTAGCAATTATCCAAGTATTGGTTTTAGTTATAACTATGTGTAGATATTTTATATCATAAAAAACTGATATTAGTGCCAACATTTATTGTACTCTGTGACTACTTATCATGGAAATCAATGCAGATCATACGTCATGGCTTACGCAAACGAATTTTGATTTACTATCACTTTTTTTGCCGATATCAAAAAAAAAATATATAAAAAAAGATAATTTGTATATTTAACAGTGAAATTGTCCCTTGTAGAATATAAAATAAAAACTAAATTAATTTATAGATAAAAGTTAATTATTATTAAAAAATATAAATTGAATAAAAATCTGTAAGAACGATTCATTCACGAATATCAAACATCCGTTCTCTGTATTCTCATCATTTTTAATTATGATTGTCCTGCCCATTGGGTTTATTCAAAGGGAAAAGGAAGGAAATTAATAAAAACATAATATTTAAAGAGTAAATATTTTTGTAATATTTATTTCATTTTATTTCATTTTTCTGGATCAAGTACATATTTAAACGACAATAATTAAGCTATATTTAATATTTTTTCGACTATAGTAATGGTCGATTTATCGATTAAATGAAAGTGTCAATTACTGCATAATATCTTCTAGTAAGACATACGCTAGATATTGTTTCTTTATATGAATAGTGTGCAATGTTTTTTTTTCGAAGAAAATGAAAAAAACAATCGAACTGCTACCATAAATTTCATTTTTTCGGAAAATTAGCGAACCGTTATCACTTTTATAACACTAAGTATAACCCTGTTAAATGATAACACAACGATAGGTACGTAATTAATCATTTGTCATTAATTCATACGTCATATAGTATTAAATTTTTATAAAAATTTTAAAAATTCGTTTGGAAATTAATAACAAAAGTTTGTTCTATAAACTATGTTTACAACGCTTAACGCGAAATTAAATTACACTTTACAACGGTTTACCCCTTAGACAATTGCTTTCGATTTATTGAGGTAATCAAATTGGTTTTATACAATACATTTGAACTTTGAAAAAATGATCTAGAGATTTTATAAGAATTGTGAACAAATTTCAATTGAAAAAATTTATAAAAGAAGTTTAGCAATTTTACCATATAATTTTGATTTGGTGAATTTATTGATAACATTTTCGAAACATTACAAACGTAAAATGCTTTATAGTTTTAAATAACTAGTTAAACTAGTGGTGTATGAAACTATATATTTAAAAATTTTAAATTGACTCATCATTCTAGTTGAATCACCATCAAAGGACAGTGTTTCCTACACAATTTTACCAACAAAAAAAATGTGTGTTCGGGCTGTTCAGAGTCAAACAATTGGTGTAAGAATTTTCGGAGGAAGATCTGCTAAATTAGGTTAGATCTAATAAAACTATAAATATCAAAATGTATACTAATCGATTGACATAACAAAGTATAAACTTCACAAATATAGTAAGTATGCAGAAAAAATGTCGGTAGATTTTTTTCATAGAACCATATTAACCATATTATTCCCAAGTATAGAATACATATATAACGATAAAAGTATATTATATTTTCTATTAAATTTTTGCTCCGTTTAATTCATTTTTACAATGGAATTACACAGTTTTTAAAATTGAAATGGCAGCATCCTTAGTAAATTATACTAAATTAAAAATGAAAAATCGTAATGAATATTTAGCGGAGAATGTTTGGGTACGAAATACCCAAAACACCTTTCAAGCGTACGTCACTAGTTAAAGCAACTGTCCATAAAAATTACAATTTAAACTCATCAAATTCTTATGATTAATTCAGGTGATTGGCCTTGGATAGCAGCTCTCGGATATCAGCATGTTAATAGTGTTACTATTGCATGGAGGTGTGCTGGTAGCTTGATAACAAAAAAACACGTATTAACAGCTGCTCATTGCGTGAACAATCTCGGGGAATCTAAATTGTAAGTAATTATTTATAAATATGTATATGTATTTCGTATTTACAAATATTAACATAATTTCTTCATAAAATTAATAATATGGTAGGACCACGGCAAGATTAGGCGCATTGGATATTAACCATCCCAATTATCGTGGAATAAAAGCATTAGATGTTCCAGTAAAACTAATAAAAACGCATCCGGACTACAATGTCGAACGGAATACTAATGATATTACTTTATTGGTATTAAATGAAAATGTTGATTTTAACGGTAAGTTAAATTATTAATTTAGTATATATTACAGTATAATTATAATTATCGTGCCCAATAGCCGAAATATCACATGGAGATATTTACAAACCCCTTGTTATAAATACATATGTTTTCACCATAGTAATTATACAAAATATGTAATTGATATTTTTTTTATTTAGACACTATACGGCCAATTTGTTTGCCAATCAAATTTCACGGATGGCCAAGTGTTGATTTCGATGGGTCTGAGGTATTTGTTGCTGGCTGGGGTCGCACTAACCCAGATCATATATTCGACTGTAAATATCGATTACATTTTTCAGTCGTAGAATAAACGAGTTTATTGTTAACTCCTTCAGAATGCATTGCATTCAAACTGTTACCTTTGAATAATTAATTTGAACATGAATGAATCAATTTCTGATTCTTAAACTTTTTTGAGAAAATTACATTGTGTAATATTATCTTAAATTACTTTAATCGACAAATTAATAACTAAATATTCAAATATATTATAATATAATAAATATTTAAAAATATTATATAATTTTTATGGCCATCCCTATATTTTTACTGTCAGCGGTATGCTTAATTAATATGAGAATATTTCAAATATTGGATTTAGTTTTGACACATAGTTAACTTGAGAACGATCAATTTTCTATTTTATTAAACTTCGTTAAGCTCGTCAATTTTGTAACGCAATATCATTTGAGTATCTAACAACGTGATTATTTTATGAATGTTAAATTATTTTGGAAAATTTGATTTTACCGTTTTCAATAAAACTTCATGCCTATACAATTCCATCAAATTTTCAAAATCCTCATCGTTTTATAATACCGATCGGAATAATCGCAATAATGTGAATAGTTTCTTATGCAATAAATGTTCGCAATTATTACCATAGCAGCTTTAATTTAATTGTACGCGTAAACACGAGACTTACGATTACACCAGGTAGAAGGATATAAATAAATAAAACACACTCGCACTATGAATTATTTTTACTCACATAGTCTACTGGTCGTAAAATGGTATCCAATGGTATGGTTATTTTTAATTTAATACAATATATCCTTAGTTTATATGGATTTAATTTATTCACATTCAATTTGTCCAGCTGAAAACAATACTTTAAAGGAAGTGAAGTTCCCGATAGTGACGTTTGGCAAATGCAAAGAAATCTATCGTCGAGCTAACTTTGTAATTGATCATCGTGTGATGTGTGCTGGAAGGGAAGGGAAAGACGCTTGTCAGGTAATGAATTATTTTGATTTTGTTGGAAAAAATGTATACATTTTATAACTTATTGATTTTAGGGAGATTCTGGTGGCCCATTAATGTTTCGGAATAATGATCAATTTTTTCTATTGGGCATAGTGTCTTTTGGATTCATCCAGTGTGGAACTCACCCAGGAGTGTATACTAGAGTGTCGTCGTTTGAACACTGGCTTTTAAAGGAAATAGATGAAGATTAAAAATATTGTTGACTGAAAACCCTTGAACATTTTAATCGTGCAACTGACTGTTAACATCAGACTCTGTAAACGTAAATTTAAAGAGTTTTGAAAATTTAAATGATTAAATTTGTGTCGTCCCTCGGTGACAATATTAATTAATATATTAATAGGTCAAATACCTTTCGTGATACTTTGTTTGATCATCAAATGATTCAAGTGTGAAAAAAAATAAGTCTTAATTATAAAACTTATTATATTTTTTAAATAATATTTGTATTAAATTTATTTCGTTCTAGTTTTTGTTTTATAACGTTTTTTTTATGTTTAATTATTTCAGTTAAAATGATAAGTAAGAAAAATGAAGTCTTATGTATTAGTTCAATTATTCTAGCAAGTACAAAACAACGTAAAATATATTTATCGGTAAGACGTTAAATGATTTAGAGTCATGGTTTTATTCAGACGAGGTATCCAAAATAATGCAGAAAGGTATAGTTTTTATTGTTATTTTTTTTTAACATTATTATTATTAAATTACAGAAATTAAATATCAATATATTACCTAAAATGAAGGTTTTTATTTAGAAGAAAAATATTTATGTGCTAGTAAAATAGAACTTTATCGTTTTTGAGAGTTAATTTTAAATAAAGAAAGAATTCTTATAGTTGATAATAATTTATATACGAGTTTATAAATTTGCTTTATTTTATTAAATAGGTAATAAAACTTATTAAATAGAGTTGTTATTTAATGTTTTATTATAAGATTATTTTAATACTTTTAGTTGTATACAAAAAAAAAAAAAAAAATTAGCTTGAAAATACAATCATTGATTTTATATTAGATACTATAATTTTATAAACTTTTTAAAAATGTTTTGTTTTTGATTATTATAATATATTAGTATGGTATTATGATATTTTACAGAATCTTAACATACTTGATGAAAATGTAAAATTTCCCAATAACAATAGCATCTCGATTTTGAAAAATGCTTACTGCACAGGTGATGTTCTAAAATATATTGTAATTTCTTTTAGGCTGCCTCTACTATAGTGTATAGTTCACATACAAAACTAATTTTTATGAAAATAATATTACAATATTTGAATACTGAAATAAATTAACTTGAAATTACTTAATTACTTATCCAATATTAATTACGTAGAATTATATTAAGAATCGATTGTAAATTATTTAATAATGAGAAAAGAAAAATGAACTTGTAAAATAAGTAAACGACTGTAATTAGTTTAAGTTGTAGATTCTATAATTACTACAAAACACGTTATGAATTACGATAGCACATACATATTATAGTATATATTATATAATTATATTTAATATTTTTATTACAAATATAAATTAAAATTAATGTATTGAAATTGTATATACGTATTGTTTGTACGAGTTTTTAAAAGAAAACCTTCTAACTTAATAAATTAACATCGATCAACATAATAAGATGTCTTTTCTAAAGTATAATTTTCTTCCTTATTTTTGTAGCTCAGCTAGTAGCCTAGGTATAAAACGTTGCTTTATATACAAATATGTATGTAGGTACATAAACTGTTACGAGAGCCACCCTTCTTGATTTATTTTTTTATTTCCTTTTCTATTATAAAGGATCTTTCAAAAATGTATTATTACATTTGTACAGAGCTATAGTACAAATTTTAAAACGGTCATTTCAAATTACCACTTAATAACGCCCCTCATATTTCTAACACACCCCAGTGGGCTGTTTCGAATTAGTTTACTGTCGTCATATTGTATTATTGATGGTGCTATTTTATTTTATTTTCTATTTTGTATACACGTGGACGCAGATCGAATCAGGAAAAAAGGGAAAATATATATTTTTTGAACACAAGGATCCCATCTCAAATACTATAGTTTGTTTTGGAAATATTCAAAATAATAACGTAAGTGAAATTTCTAGACCTACCCTTTTTATTTTATACTAACTCCCCAATTGAAATATTTCTAAATTACTTCATCTATGGATGTGTTATGGATTAATAAAATTAATTTATGGATTTAGTTTAAAAAAGTCCACAACTAATAAAATATGATATTGATATAGAAAATAATTACCGTTTAGACTATCCAGCACTTGTATGAGGTCGAAGTTAAACGCTTCCATCTATTATTTCAAACGACACTTTTCTTAATTTCGATTTAGGTAGGTGAACAGCTCAATGTTCCTTACGATATGATAGCTTTGAAAGAAATGAAAAAAACAGTCAAACCGTCTAGGTTTTGTTAGTAACACGAATAAACACTGTGTTTGTTGAGTTACAGATTTTCTAGCCAGCAAACCATTTTTATCATTTCTTGTTTCCAAGTGTACATATATACACGTGTAGATCGAATTTCAAAGACTTAAATTAAATTGAAATTGAAAAACGTTGAAATATCCTCTCATTTGTAAAATATGTAATAATAAAGGTAATAAATAAAAAAATTTCATTATAAAAAATAACCTAAGTGATCAATATAAATGGTATTATATATTTTGTACGATTCAATAATACAAAAAATATTAACTGTAATAGGTATGTATATAGAAAAGTTGTTTTATCAAGCACTCGGGAGAAAAATGTTACAAATGTCGGATAATATGAAGAATGAGTATTTTATAAACTTTCTTAATTTCGGTGAGACGCGTAACATTTTGTATTCAAATAATATATTTAACAAAATATACTTATTACTTAGAGTTAATGTGATGACTATTTTAAGCAATTACTATTTAATAACTCGATTGTTGAAACAATTAAGTACACTTTCACTTTTTTAATTTATAAAATATGATTGATAATAATAAACTTGTATACTTACTTTCAATTCATGGGTACGTAGGTTTTAGATTCAGATTCAGCAAAAGATTAAATTAGCCTGCTTTTTAGAACGAATTAATAAACACTTAAATCAATCTATTCTTTCGATGCGGACTTGATAAATTGTTATTACTAATAATTTGGAACATTGTAATGTATCTATGACATTTTTTATTCACTACTTTAAGCCAACTAAGGTACGTATAAGCTACTAAACATTTTGAAAACAACAAATTATTATTTTTTTTTTTTTCTTGGGTCCGTCCACGCGTTGTGGAAGAAACAGCCAATGTCGTCGGTTGTTTGCGACAGTCGAATTTACTTTGATAAAACGTAGTATACGCAGTCCAGAATTGGCCGATAACTGCAGTCGATCAGCCTGTAAAAAATGTCCGACGCAACTCAATAACACCGTTGCACGCGTGCAAACGTTTATGCTTACAACACATAATATTAGTATCTTCAACAAAACCAACACGGATATTTTGATCGACAAAGTACACGCGTGCAAAAGGATACAGGATAGATGGTGACGTATCATTAAAGGAAAACGTATTTCTCAAATACAGTAAGCATTGTAATTAAATATAAAGTTCAAATATAGAGTTATGATCAGTAGATTCCTATGGACAAATCAAGCAATAGTATTAATGAAAATAATAGTAATAAAATAATTATGAGTTGGCATTTTTTCTCAGCGTTATTAGCACACTAACAACGAACGCGCTCGCGGATCGTTACACATTGTTTAATACGCGCGTACAGCTCGGTTATGGCGTGCGATTATTTTTTCGTCTTCGGCTTCTTCTTCGGCCTGGACGGTTGACTGACGACGCCGAATGACCCGTACGGGCCGTTGTCGAAGTCCGCTTGGAAGCCGGGCGAGCCCTTGGCGGACGCTCTGATCGCGAAGTTGATGGGCCGGCACCCGTTTCTAGGCCCGTACTTGATGGTGATCTCGAACTTGACGGGTCCCTTTTTGGCGTCCAACTGTTGCCTGGTCCACTTCTCGAACTCGTCCCAACGGTTCAGCAGGCTGCTCTGCGCGGTGATCTTCCTGTTGACGCTGCGGTGCATCGGCACCATGTTCCACTCGGTGATCGGGCCGCCGAACATGGACGCGACCACGTGGCCCCGCTCGTCGTCGGCCACCCGGTCCATGAGGGCCATGCGGTTCTTCCACTTGTCGCCCTTGAAGTCGGTCCTCGTGTCGGAGGTGGCGTGCAGCTCGCCGGAGATCTTGGTGGTCACCTTGGCCAGTTGGCCGTTGAAGCACTTGATCGTCGCGTCCGACACGCTGATATGGTTCTTGTTGATCAGCGTGTACGGGGTGGACGCGACCGCGACGCCCGCCAACGCCGCCACGACGACGACCAGCGCGAACGACGGAGCGCGCGAATCCATGGCTCTCGACGGACGGACGGGATAACTCGGACGGAAAACTCGGACGATTCGGCGGGACGAGCGGAACAGTTGCGACGAGCGTGCGCTGACGACGACGGGTCGCGGAAATTCTGACTGCGGTCCTACTGTTCGCCGCGGTCCTATTTGTACGCGCGCGTCCGAACGAGTTTCGTCCACGGGTTTTTCCCCGCTGCGGACAAACCGCCCGTCGCGGTGACGTAACCGACACCCGTGTGCTGCCAAATACGCCGAGACGGTCGTGTCGTATATTCGTTCGCGGAAAAACGATAAAAACAACTTTTAATATTCACGCGCGTCATTATAATGTATAATAACGATACAGGATGACGTGCGAAAAGGAAAAAATTCGAGATACTTATTTTCTCCACGGAAAAAAAAACCATCGAAACACATTTTTATTAATTATTGAATCCCTCTAGCCCAGCGGTTGCCAAACTTTTTTTTCCGCGGTGCCCTTTTTTGAAACAAATTTAGCCGCGGTGCCCTATTTTGGACCAAATTCAACCGCGGTGCCCTTCTCTGTGAATAACACGAAAGACAGAACAAATAAAAATACTCATTGATAGCCAATTTTATTGATTTTATTAAATACTAATACAATCTAAGCATTCTGAGCCAAGTACACAACTAACTTAATTATAAATTTATGCATTTTTAAACTTCAAAATAAAAAAAAAACATATATACATTTTAAACTATTTGTCATGGGCCGTAGAACGCGGTGCCCTTAGAAAGTGCTCGCGGTGCCCCCTGGGCACCGCGTCGCACAGTTTGGGAACCGCTGCTCTAGCCTATTAAATATACATCGTATATATTGTGTATGATAATTATGCGCGTGTTCAGAATAAATATTTGGGATGGGGGGGGGGATCACGATATTTTTTACACACGAATTAAAAAAAATATATACGTATTACTTTTTAATGATGTCGCGAACCTCTCTAAACCCACCCCCCGTATACGGGATCGATAAATACATAATAAATCCGAAAAACAGGTCAAGCGATTTTGAAAATAAAGTTTTATCTGGCCTGAAAACTGAAGTCTGTGTTGATAAAATAGATATATTGATGGATATTATGAGATACGCGTGTCCGAACTACTGTTTTTGCTCGACCAAAGGTGTGTGTGTGACCGCGGTCCTAGTTAAATCTAGAGCCGGGCGAGCACCGGTGCCCGATGGCGAACCAAAAGTAACGGAAAATGTTTTTCCGTATCATTTGTGAACATTTTAAATTAATTGAAAAGACGGAGGTTTTTTTTTATAGACCGATCGTTTTGGCACCACTATATTGTATTTACTTTTTTCCGTCTTGAATGTATTTGGTAAACACGGAAAAGAAATGTTATATGTTCTTTCGACACGTCATAAATAATATCGTTTTATCTGCGTGTCTAACTTATTTTAAAAACATAATCATAATAGTTTTGCGATTTCCTTGTACAAATGTATAAAATACGTCCCCGGTGAGAAAATATAACCAAACCCAATACTTATTACAATCGGTAATAATTTGCATAGATACCTACAGAAATTAATGATTGTCTTTAGATTCTGAGTGAAACGAGGAAGCTCTTGATTTTATTATGATGTGTGGTTTTTTTTTTCTGTACGTGAACACGATTTCGACTAGAACACTTGGTCTAAATATCAACTTCAGGAGTGGTTTTTGATAGAAAATGTTGTCTAGTTGATGCATTGAGGGTGTCATTTTTTCATAGTTTTCAAATAACTGAGATATCTAAACTTATGAAAAATTTCAAAAAAATTACACAATTTATAGAATTTCGGTGTCTAGCAAAACCTAATAATTTTTCGTTGAAACTCAATAAGTAATAATTAATCATCATAGAAGTTTACAATTTTTATTTTTATCACTATTTTCTAGAGATGGTTTAATTTTGATTAAATCATGAGCTATGATGGGTATTGAGAATTTCGATTAATTTATAAACTGTAGAATAAGCATTTCATCTCGTATAGAGATTTGTAAAAAGCAAATAATTATAACGCGTTGTTGTTGTTGTTGTTGATGGTATTTTATAAACGGGAAATAAGAAATATTTAAAGTTATAAATAATATAAATTATTATGGCATATTGAAACTTTGATTTATGGTTTTTATGTCATCTAATTTTTTGTAACTAAGTAAATCCAGGTTCGTTATTCAATTTTTTATACATAAAATTATTTAGAAAAAGATAAAGGTTTAATTTAAATACATTTTACGGTAATAAAAATATATAACTATTAAAAAAAAGTACAAATTAAATTTCAAATATCAATGATATTTATAAAGGGTAATAATATGGGTTTTGGGTTCTTAAAAATGTTATCAGCGCCGTTTGCTTTCCTATTTACATATGTACAAATATGTCTTCGCTTAACTATTAACTTTTTAAGTCTTCTGCGCCATCGAAACCTTCTTTCCAATGATTTTTCTTTTATGACAATGTAATAGTTTTAATATAACTATTATTTGAACTGTTGAATAAAGTTACTGAAAACTAAAGTAAATTCAATCTATATCCAATCTTACTTATATATATATCTGTGTATATTATATATATGTGTACATAATATAGTACTATTATAGTCTGTGTGTTAGTAAACAAGGAATTCGAACGTGACGACGGCACGGCACTCCTAACGCTGAAGACTGTAAAAACGAGTTCCATCATAAATTCATAACATACTATCCATCATAACTACTGCTCGACGGTAACAAATGAATTATAAATTATGATAGTTGTTCCTGAAATTATTAGTGTGTTCGTCTAAATGTCAAATCTGTTTTTAAATCGTTAAATTATTTTAATATTAATTTATATAATATGTTAATAAACGTTAAAAAAATAAAAATAAAAAATAAAAATTATTTTAATACATTTAGCTGTAGAAGTATTGACTAATATGATATAGCTGTCGACAATAATTGTAATTTTTTTAAATAGGTTTATTTAAAATCTTTGTAATTTTTTCTAAAAGTAAATTAAATTTAAAAAAAAATTGTGCTCTTTTCTTTGTTTTATGAAAAATTAAATTAAATCCTAACCTAAAAAATAATCTATATAATCTAAATATGGTTTTAGAAATGAAATATTAAAATTCTACGCATGAGTGATTTTGTCAGCCTTTTTTGTCTACACGCTGCCGCGAATTTATCGAAACATTATTACATAATTATCATAGTTCATAATTTATCACATTAATTGTTTTTTCCAATATAGAAGAAGATGAGGTGTTAAATGACATTCAACACGTCATCAAATTAATGATGATTGGAAAATAGTAGAAACTCTTTTTAAATTTTTTTTTTCATGAAAGCATATTATTAAGGAAATAAAATAAATCTAAATACACTTTTTTAGCTTTTTATTCTAACAAAAGTGTAACGAAAATTCACAGTAAGATACTAAACGAAAAATAATTTGCATTTTCATAATTTATATCCATCAAAATTAATATTAATCTCGTATTGAAAACAAACAAGTAAATTTAACAAGAAATAAAAAATAAATTATTTTATATTAGTTATTTTTAAACGGTTAAAGTCAATAGCAATAAGTATTCGAAGAAACGCATTTGAAAAAATGAATATATTCCCGCGGTCCATTAAAATTTGAGTGCACATTTAATTAAATAAAATGTGCAGATGTCGACATAGCTGACGAATGTACTGCAACAATGACGTTATCTACGTGTCGGCAAGCATACTGTTCACAAATGGCGGTTTTGAATTTTGATGAGACAGGCGCAGTGGATGTGCTGTTACTTAGAAATCGTAATATCATCAATCGACCGCGGTAACGCGATTATGATACACAGGCAAGTTGCTAATTATTATTGAATCATTGTTTATTTGACGCTCCATTTGAAAATCCTTTTATGTTAAATAATTCATCCGAAATATTATGCATTGGAATCCTAGAAATCGTATTGATCAAACAATGTAACGCAATTATGATACACAGATAAGTTAATAATCGTCATTTGACGTTCTATTACATGTTTCAATCCTTTTATGATAAACAATTTACCCGTACAGCTAATATTTGATTGATTGAAATTCGTAGTGGAAAATACTATATTTGTACAATGTTAAATGATTAAAATATGTAAAATTTCTAAAACACATAAAAAAAAATATGTAGGTAATAAAACTATATTTTTTTTTTATTTAAATTAAATTAATAAGTCAATTAAATAAATTAAAAGTTTTTTTTTAAATAAATCGTGCTCTGTAGTAAAATATGTACCTACAAAATAATATTTTATTATAAGTGCGATAAAAAAAACAAGACTTTTTGGATTTAAATTGATAATATTTGTAAAAGAAGAACGCACAGCAGTATTATTTATCACTTAGATTTAAAGTAGAGCTTCTGGAGAGATTTTAAATAAAACTATTTACAATCATGATAATGATTGAACAAATTAATATAACAAAAGAAGAGAAATATAGAGCTTATCCGTAGGTTTCTTAAAAAAATGTTTATCTTTAAAAATCATTGAAATAATATATTAGTATAAAATAACATAATTGTGGTTTCTGGATTCTTAAATGTAAATAAACTTGTAAATATAAATCCACACATGTTAATGTATAATATGTATATAATAATTGTAATATCGTAATTCGTAATAATCTTGCTGTCGTGTCACCAATAAAAGCAAAATAATTATTAAAATAAAAAAAAAATTATGGCAATTTTATAAAATATTTATTGTTTTTACAATTACAGAAGGTTTAAGTTAAGGAATTTCCGAGTTTTTAAATTGTTTTTAATGATATTCTTCAATAACAATAGAAAGTGTTAGTTTTGATTTGGATTCTAATTTAGTTTTCAGTTCTCAATGTATTTTTTGCTTTTTACGTTTCAGTACCGAACAGTTTTCAGTTGAGTTTCAATATCTATCTGATACGTGTAACATTCATTCGGCGCCTACTAAAACGCAGCATAAAATACATATACAAATATTGATAAGCCTGTCATATTTTTCAACTGGCTGAATAGAAAAACGACATTATGAATATGATCATTGCTGAAGAATGTTGTGAGAATTTATTTTAAATTTTTATTACCTTTGAACGGTTGGTTTGATCTATTTAATCGTCTAAAATCGTAACCAACTTGATCTCTGTAAACATGTACTTTTTAGATCACCTATTGATCCACTTCTGGTCGGTTACCGGTATTGGTGTTTTAACATAACGAGAAAAAAAATGAAAATCATTAACTTTTATTATCGTGTACTTTTGAACTAAAATAAAGTTTATAGATAAATGTTCAAAAATTATCGAATACTAGAACCATAGATATTTAATGAAAACACGCTATATGCATTCAACAGAATTCAAAGTATTAAAAATTATGTTTATAATTACTCTGAACGGCTAGTAATCTGTCGATTAAACTTAAAATGTATAAATAGTTTGGTAATACCTTTTGGTTGAACGAATAAGTCGAAAAGATGTAAATTTTGTGTTTCAATTAAAAAAGTTTAAGCTGACAAAAAATATTTATACATTATAATAAATACCTACTGTTATTGTGGCTAAGTGCTTAATTAATATTTTAATTTAAATATAAAATTGTTCACGTATTAATACGGGATATTAATTATTAAGCTTCGTTCCGACTCCAGAATATATTATTTCGATGATTCTCCAACACTGCTGTTGCGTCAAATAAGTATTTTTATGTGACCTTTTTTTTTTTTTCAAACAATAATATTCATATATGAATACAACACGTGTTTACTGCCAACATATTTTTCAGTGGTGCATACTATTAATATATTTTTAGCTGTAAATTGAAATAATAAAAGGAAACATAATATCATACAATTTATATAGTCTACAGCTCATATATGCATTATCGGGTAACGAGATTTTTAATAGACGGTTTAAAAAAATAATGTATTTATAAGATTATAATAAACATATGACGAATATTCCATTTTAGACTTGATAATACTTTTATAAACGTGTAATATTAATCTGTGTTACCTTAATTACCTTAATTACCTTATTACCTTCACATTTCCTGCGTGTTTGTATGAGGCTACAACAATAACGTTGATTGATAATTTTATGAGATTAATAAGTTCGTCATAAGTTTGTGTAAGAAGTATGAACACTAATAATAATAAAAACTTTACCGTAGGTACATTAAAATGGCGTTATGACCTCATAGTCAATTTGTTAAATGCCAACTCTTCGCGTTTGCGGTAGACGTTTGCAGTACTTCGTGAATAATGTGCGATAATTCAATCTATGTTGACTATTATAATTGATAAATAATAAAAGCAATAAAATATACGATTTAATCTGTATTCAAATTAAGTTCAGATGTTTAGACTTGAAGCTATGTTAATAGTATGTCTACTACATAAATATAACCAGTTACGCACGTATAAAAATAATACATGGTATATCCTACATATTTGTTTATTATGTTATCTTAGACTTTTTTTAAGAAAATAATCTCAACATTCGCGAAGCATTATAAAGTTATGTCTTAAATAAATACAAAATATTTAGTAATTTTTACTTAATTATTACGTGAACATGGTTCAAGCTTTAAATACTATTTCTAGAGTCTGGTTAACTACTATTGACTTTGGTATTGCAATTTGCTTATCAGTATTTTTTCAATAAATATTACATTTGTGTAATTATTATTGAATTCATATATTTTACAATTTTAATCTATAAATTAATATAGTAGGTACCGTGAAAGAAGATTCTGTCATTCAAATAGTTTCAGTGCTTCGGTAATATACACTTGTGTCAAATTGTAACTAGGTCTTATATGTATACCAGCTGTATTGTGTAGTTGACTTCAAATGAATCTCAATAACTCAGCTAATCTTTAATTTGTATTTTTGTTATCAGATTTACAACTGAAAGTATAATACCTACTATGTCTGTATTAGTTTCAGTGTGTCCATCGTTAGACGTGATATATTGCTACTTTAATCAGCAAGAATTCTTAGGATTTATGAAGTATCAGATAGTGTCTATGTCTATGATCAGATCACAAACTATAAAGTAAAATGGTTATTTATGTTATTATTTGTATATCATTTTTACAATACTTTATATAACAAGAACAATTAAAGAAACTTTAAAAACCTCTTTTCAATTTTCTAATTAAAAAAAAAAAATTTAAATAGATACTACGTACTTTAAATAAAATGTAGTACACCATTACAATTTACAAGCTTATTTTCCAGCAATCGCAGCTTTGAAATTTTAATTTACACTTAACTTTTAATATACTTTATTAACATTTTTTATCTGGTTTATCTTTTAAACTTTTTTTTAATAGAAAATGATAAAAGAAAAGGTCAAGAAGTCATGAAATAACCTTGCACAATTCGTTAATTATCATCAACATTAACAATATAATATTCAATTTAATTTAATATAACCTTGTATAATTTGGTTAAATTTTGTGATATTATACTTACATTTTTATACTTCAAGTTTAAAAGATCAATTAAATCACTTATCCAGAACTCATTAAAATTCAGTTACTATTTTTTTAAAGTTTTCTTTGAAAATAATTTATCTTAGCGATTCGTTATTTAAATGTGTATTTTCAATAATTCATCATATCAGTCAAAATGATGGATGCAATTTTATATTCTTAATATACCAAAAGCAACACCGTTAAATAATTCACTAATCTATATAATACATTCGTAGAGTTTATCTTGGTAATGTAATAATATTTTAAATTGAAATCGTATTGGAAATTGTTGATTTCGATGACATTTACATTACATAAATAATTTTTTATTTTAAATGTATGAAACTTCAAATATTGATACAAATTCAGCCATTAAGCGATTGTAAATCAATTAATTTCTATCAACTTAAATATTTGACAATTACTTAAAAATACTTGTGTACATTTTAATTACGATTCTGAATACCAATTTATAAGTACTAAAATATTGCGATATTTAACTAATGGATTTCTATATTAAATTGTATCACTTTAATTGCATATTTTCATCAAATATAATATTATAAATGAAAGCCGGATTGTTGTGTGTTCCAAATATTATAGAAACAAGTTATAAATCCGAATGAACAGAAGTGTTTGTAGATTAATTTAAACCAAGTTTTATATGCACACGATTGCATGTTTCAGGGTTTATGCAGTAAAACGCACATTTTACATTTTATTTCATCATAATGCACGTGTAGCTATGTATAAAAAACCTTTTTTTTCCATTGATAATATTTGCAATCTAAGCAAAATTAAACTTAAAACCATCAAAATAAATACGGTGGAAAATTCTGGAGATGAAAAAATTAAAAACCAAATAACATGGAAAATACTCTACGAAAAATTCTAATCAGTTTTTGATAAAAATCCCGGATATGGCATTCTAAAACAATACAATTCCTCATTGATTGGAAATGGCATCGATTTAAGATAAGATCCCCATTGTTACGACGGCGACGTGGATACAAATATAGTCTAATAACTAGTGGCAATTGTCAATGTTGAACTCATGATCGTAAATTTTAATGAAATGTAGTAAATAAGATAACCTACATTTTATAGACTAGGCAATAGACACACGTATATCTAATTCATGGAATAATATTATAATATGAAGTAAATAGCAATGAAAATGTGATTTAAAGTAATACATATAATCAAAAAACTATTGTAGAATAATTTCGATCACACCAACAATTATTTAATATTGCACATTTTTTCATATTTTAGCCATTTTAATTACATGTTTTTCAAATGTTTACTATACAAAAATCCGGTCTTTAATTACAAATATATTAGTAACATTATAAGCCATTAAAATGTGTACGTGACTTGCTTCATGTTTTCAAAGAATATTTTCAGCTAAATGTTTAGCGAAACATTTTGTTTACGTCTTGATTTATTACTTATCTATTTATTCATAGTTTCACGATATATTATTATTTGATTAATTACAATTTACCATTTCAGCAATACGTGACGAAAACCGGTACAATTGAATTGGCTCCTAAAACCAGGTAGCTGATATTTTTACCTTTAAAAGTACATTGATTGGTTCCCTATTAAATTGGCTCAGTTAAAATTTTATTTCGTGCGTATACGGGCTATTACAATTAGAAAAACAATTAAAATTAATAAATTATTACATATGATTCGTCAATAATATGTTAGTATTTTAACATTTTAACATAGTAGCTCATATAATATTTCAAAATACTCTTTTTGTACATTTATTTTAAAAATTACTTTTAAAATTGGTAAATAATAATTACAAAATTAAAAATGGAATTTCTTTTATTAATTATGAACAAGTCATATCTTAACGATTACATTTTTCTTTTTTTCTTTATATTTTTGGCTAACATTTATATATATTGAAGTCTAGATTTATTATATATCTATCATATTTTTGAATTTGATTTTCTACTAATTGTATTTTGTGTAAAATACTGTTTCTGTGATGTAGTTTTACAATATTAGAGCTTATTATCATCATTTTAGTATCAGATAATTGTATATCTACTACGATACTCAGCTTATGTGTCAGATTTCGGATGTAATTTTACTATCACGTACATTTCAAAATTTTATTTAAATATATTTCGAGAATCACATTTAAAAAAAACATTATTTCTCGTTATTTGGAGCCAATTGTATAATAAATGTATTTACTAGGAGCCATTTCGATTATTTTAGGGAAATGTACTTAAAGTGAGTGTCAATTCAATGGTCACCACAAAAATCACGAATTTAATATAAACAAATCGTATTTAATAATTTTCAAATCAAGTTTTTGTATTACTTTATGTTAGATACACTTTATTTCAGACAATGAAGCTAAATGGATATATTGAAATCATTTCCCTCTTACGTATTTCCAATCAATGCGAAGGTCATTGCATATGTTTTCCTAATAAGGTAATTATTATTTGCCGTATTCATTTATAGAATAAATTGAAAAAATGATTTAAATATGAGACAAAATATAAGTGACATTTCAAAGGGTTTTGATCAATGTAAATGTAGTATGCCAACACAATAGTAGATGATATTATTGTGATTCATATAATTCATTGTTATAAGAACTTAACCCCGTTTATTTTAATTCGATATTTACATCAAAACAGTTACCTATAAAAATTATTGACTCAAACATATTTCCTATAAAACACTCTAATCACTGATCAATATACACAATACATTATGGTACAAGTAATAAAAGGAATCATATCGTGTTATATACTATTAAAATTTATAAAATTTATATGCTACTTATTAGCAATGTAAAAGAAAAATATTTCACTCGTATTGTTTACATCATACATAATTATTGTAAGTTATGAGTGTTATGACCAAAGCCGTTAATATAACTTTGTAAGGAATTTATATACATATATATATATGAATTATTTAAGTTTCTCATAAAACATTTTAAACTGTTTCTGGTCAGTAAATTGATTAGCTTGATCAATATATTGTAAAATACTGAAAATTCATACGAAAAAAAAGAAAAAACGATAAGTAGTAATATAATCTCAATTTTCATTGATAAAGTGATAAGCATAGTAATTTTTAGTTTAAATTTATAAGAATTTTAGTTTTGAGTTTAAAATGTATACTTTCAATAAAACTACAAAAAACAAATTGAATTATAGCACATACAAGATATGCAAATACAGTAAAACTTCCATAATTCGAAGTCTTGTAGGAAAAAATGAAAACTTTGTACTATTTAGAAAATAGTTTAATAGACAATATTATTTTACATATATAAATATTTTTTTTACCATCATTTATTGTTTAAAATATGTATAATTGGCATAGACAAATTATATATAAAGGCAACAACAAAATCATTGTTAGTGTATTCTATTTTTTCAACTCAAATGCTCGTAGGTAACTTAATAATTTTAATCGAAATAATCATCGATTTTTTGATTTCTTATTATTTCGGTAAATGGTAGTTTTTTGAAAATAAGTTTTTAATTGGTCAAATCTTGTGAAAATGTCTATCTTGAATATTAACTGGATGTGTTAAACGTTAAACCTGTTTTTTATTATAGAAACAGCATTTCAAGTCATTATTCCGGTGAATTTTGGTTGTTCTTCTTCAAGGTCAAGTCGGTCCTACTCGACTTACATACTCGGCGTGATCAAGTCGTGATATTTCGTCTTCGTATCGTCGTCAGTATTCTATGTCTACGTTAGCTGATGATATTTTACAATAATGAATTTTTAAAACAATTTTCGATATTTGGTAGCAACTAAACGGTACGATTTAAAAAAATTACATGGTTTATTTATCGAATAATAAATTTGTTATATTTGTCACTAGAAACTAGTGATTCGTTTTCAGGAGACAAATTAGCACGTGATTAACAAAGAAGGTTATGGTTCTCAAAAATACTCGGTTGAACGTACAATTTCGCCAAATGGAAGCTCGTCATTTAGAAGTTTCATTAAAAATACATTCTACGTATATAAGTAAAACAATTTAATTTCGAATAAATTAGTGTATATTTTTAATTTGTAGAGTTTATTTGATTATATATTATTCTATTAAATAATTGATCAGAAGATTAGACGCATCACAATTACTTTAAACGATGAATAGTATTCATTAAGTCAAAATAATTATCATATACAATTATAATATAATGGTTATTTAATAGTTATAGATGAACATAATTGAAGTTTGGTGTATTCTATGAAGCAAAAAGAAATCAAGTAATTATTACCTATAATAAAATAAAACTTTTTTACCTTTTCCAACTAGAAAATTTAAATATTTTTTTAAAAACCCAAAAACGAATGTATATTAGGTACCTAGTATAAGTGTTATGTAGATTAGGTTATGTAGATATATCTTTGAAAGGCTTTTAATTTTATGTTTGAAATCAGGCCCTTGAATTGATCAGTCGTTTATACTTCAAAGCATACAAAATTATAGTCTAAATCTAAATTCTTAAGCGCTAACATACTTGTATTAATTAATCAGAATACTAATAGCACCTATACTTAATGATTTATATGAAGTGTAAAATATTAAAACATTGGCTAATTTTTAAAATGAGAAAACAATATTTGCAGTTGACAACTTGTAACAGTGTTAAAATTGGATAGGTACTTCATTCAAAGTATCTTATAATAAGAATAACGAAGTATCACAAATTATGCATAATAATAAAGATAATAACTGAATATATTAAAAAGATAATTTTTTGTTACTTGAATGAAATGTATTTTCAAAAATTGACAATGTCTATAAATACGAACGGAGTGACGGAGTGTATGTAATTTAGCAGTTGTTAAATGAATAAATTAACTTAACTTCATTTATATTCAATCAAATCGAAAAATTGCTGTTGAAATTTTATTTTAGTAATATCACGCAGCATTTTGTTGATTATTTTTTTTTCCGAATAGTAATTTCCCACATATCAGCTGTCATTCTGTCAGCACAATTGAAATGGAAATGTTTAATATTTAAATAACATTCATAATATTAAATACGTTGACCGTTGACTTCAGTTTAAAAAAAAAAAAACTTTGAAACCTTTTATTCTAATCTTTTTCAAAAACCTATAAAAGGTAGAATTATACAATATTGCTTGCTATAAATTGTGCGAAAACAACAATAAAGATTTAACAACAACTAACTATTAGACTGTACCTAATTTTTTTATCAAAAAAATCTATTTTCAAAACTGTAAACGTGGCCGTTAGCTGTCGATTGATCCATATCGGGGTGGTATATCAGGCCTATCAGGGTGTATGTTTTTAGATTTAAAATCGACGTCCTGACATAAAAATAATCGAGCAACTAGATTCGCTACAAGTTTTATAAATTTCATAGTTTCTTCTAAGTAGTTAATTATATCTGTTAAAGATTTTTAAATTTTAGTTTAGTACCTTGTGTTAAAACTATATTTTTTAAAAATTAGAAAGGTACCTATTCTATAGGTATTTCGAATCTAAACCAGATGGTCAGGATTTAATGTCATTTTTAATCACTATATTTGATTTTAAATTATTGACTATCGATAACATGTATTATTATATTTTATAAATAACATAACAAAAACTATTATAAATGAACAGACCATTGACTGAATACCAATTAAACTATATTTACGAAGTTCATTTATTTATAAACTATCGATTATTTGTTATAAACTTAACACTTGAGGTACGATTGATGTGCGAGATTTATTCTATAGCAACTACATTTATAGACAGACAGTTAATTGCTTATAAAAATAATTCAACCAATATTACAGCTAATTCTATCAACAATTATTATAAAATGCTGCTTTTATCAAATAATTTGAACTTACTTAAACTACACAATGCGTCATCACTAATTAATAAGTAACAGGTTAACACATTTGGTACTTGAAGTACATTACTTATTTTTATTTTAATATGATATTCTTATCAATCGATTGTAATATTGTTTCCCCAACTTTTCGCAATGTATCGTGAAAATATAGTAAATAAAAAAATTGTAGTACAATACAGCTGTGTAACCACTGTCATTTTTTATTGCTCTCTACTACCTATAGGGTTACCATTTACTAATATTGTAATACCTTTATATTGTTACTACACAGTGTTTTATAAACTAATAAATAACAGGTGGTTGGATTATTTTTCGTAAGTAATTAAATTATTGTTTATACAGGCACTCGTTTGTCATTAATAGACAAAATAAAATACACTTCACAAAAAACAAATATAATAATATGATAAAATATTTTTCAGGATTGTAGAGAAATTATAAATTATTTGCTCAATATCGATGTCCAATAGATAAAGGTAATATGTAGATTTAAGTGTTTTTTAAATCTGTCAATGGACATTCGAACGTTTTGAGATAGCCCGTCGAGACACTGGAAACCGGAAGTATCCCGGAAACTCCGGGGAAAATGGCGACCCTACTCTTATAAATTACTCCTTTTAGTAATAATAAATAATTATTTTTCAATTCGTTTGGTAATCAAATTTACCTTCACACACTTGAAAAATATAATTTAAAACTAGTAAATAGTGTAATAAATTATAATCATATTTTACTGTCTACTGCCAAGGCCATATCTGTTGGATGTACAACGGACCGGACTCCTAAAAAACGATTTTTTATAATTTAAATTATTTAAAAACAATTAAGCAATAACAACATTTAAATTACCGAAAAATACATATTCTTTGCTTTACTCAGAATCTAAAAATCGATAATTAATAATAATTATCTACTACTTAAAATTAAATATTTTATGCGGTAAAAATTGTAAAACTTTCTATAATTTTATTAAAATCTATGATGCCATTAACTTACATATTTTAATATGCTTATTTGTAAAAAAAAAATAAAATATGTTAGAGTAAAACGACATGCAAATTATTTACTAGTATTACCTTCATAAGTGGTTTTCTTCCTCATATATTACGCAAACAAATATGACATTTGAAATATATACAATTTCTTTATAAACGATTATGTTAATTAGTAATTACTAATTCATAATTTAATAAAACATAACATTAATCATGTAATTTCACTTATAATTTTTAACTCTAACATTTAAAACATACATATTATAATATATGTATAAGCATTATAAGCATTATAAGCATGATGATATTAAGTAGGTATGTTTATTTTACAACTGTATAAAATCAAATTTTATTTATCATTAATTATAATTATTATTATTTATTATTATATTATGTTATTATAATAATTAACATTACATGCTGTTAAGACAACGTTCTCTTGTACCAAATAAAACGTCAAACTACAAAGTAGTCAGTTGAATTTTAGTTATTTAATAACTAATTTTACAAAATAACGAAAGTTTTTAATTACTGAATATTTCTTTTAGATTTTAATAAACATACGTCATACATTTCAAGTTTATATAACGATAATTCTTCCTATTCATCTTCCGTTATACGAGTATACGACTGAAAATAATTAATTTATTTAAGGTTTATTGTGTTTAACATACCTATATAATTTTATTATTATTAGATTTTAAATGAAATTCAATCTTCGGCTATTAATTCAAGTATCTGAAGTATTAATTTATTCAGCAGTCAGTATTTATCTCGAGTTGCTCGTGTTCACCTCCTCATAATGACAATTTGAATGCCTCTAATTTGATTGGGATATAAAATATAAATTACTGTTCATAATTTATTTTGGAATCATAAATAACCTGTATGAACTTGGTTATTTTTAACTTCTTTCAATTTTTTCCTGAATAAAATAAAAATTTAAAATCCATAGTAATATATTTTATTGATAAACCACAAGACAATACAATACCTTTATTAAGAATATTTTAATAACAATGCAATTAAATAGGTTACTTACTGTTTTGAGAGATTTAAATTTCTAAAAATCGTGTTTTTATATGAACATAACAATATATTTTGTGTGTAACTAGGTCATTATAATATAGTCATTACATAATGGTTATAAAAAACGATAAATAAAAACTAATTACCTATTAGTTAATTGTTAAATGTTGTTCGAATTAACGTATGATTATTTGTTTTATTTGTAATTTATAATAGTTGATAATTTGATGTAGGTACACTACAACTACAGTTTAAGTGTATTTGTATAGTATGTATATGTTAGTACTCGTATATAACAAAAATTAAACATAATTCTTTAGACTTTGATATAATTATATATTATCACCTGATATTTAGGCATCCAATCATTATAAACTAAATGTTATCGGGTAAACGCTTAACATGGGCTAAATACATTCAAGCAACAAAAATAAAACTCAATAAACTACTCTATCTCTATCTAGCTCAAACCCATCCTCGGTAAATTTTCAAAAATATCCTTCAAAAATAAAATTCACATTTACAATCTACGTCTTAACCCATCTGGCTATATGGTATGAAAATCCGGGGCTCTACCACAAAAACCAACATACAAAAAATGCAAGTTTTCCAATCTAAAGTTTTCAGATCAATAACGAACGCACCACCGTACATCTCAAACCACACCCTTCACAGCGATCTCCAAATTCCTAAAGTCACTGAATCAGCTAAGATACACTACTCCAAATTTAGAAACCACCTTCAAAATCACACCTGCCCCATTGTCCAAAATCTTCTATCCATCTCTATCTCTGGAAACCCCTCCAGAAGGCTCAAGCAACAATGGCTCAGAGATCTCATAAATAAAAAACCCAAAAAATAAAAAAAATTATTAAAAAAAACAAAAAACTTATAAATTCACGCCGAAGTGTCTTCGCTGGGTGATTCTTCCCACACGTCAAGCAAACCATTGTATTTAAATTATCTATTATGCTTATTGTACCATTAAATATGTACAAATTGTATAAAATACGAATAAAAAAAAAAAATTGTTACTGGCATTAAATAATCAAATTTTTAGATTTAAATTTGGCCATTATCTCTTAATTTTACTTAAAATCATTAGTTACACGTTATAATAAATTCATTGTAATTTTTAAAAAGTGAAACATTAAGAAATTTAAGGTCTTATTTTATAATCTACAGTCAATTTTTTGATTTTCTTCCCCTTCTAAGGGAACTGAATATTAATTAAAATAGATACCTAATTTATTTCACCTTTTATTTGATATATTTACTTATTTTTATCAATTATTAAATTGTAATATTTCTTTGATTCATGAATGGACGTAATCTAGATTTTGAAAAGAATATTAACTATTTGATACTTAGTATAGTTGTGAAAACTAAATTATTCTGGTAAAATGTAATATATAATATTCTCCACAACATATTTTTTTGTTAAATACTTTTTTACCTAAAATGTCTATAATATTTGGTTGGTAAAATTATAATTAGTATTACAATTTATTTATGTAGTTGTTTATAAATAAATATAAGCTCTAAGTAGTCCAAGTAGTGGTTACCCCTACCTTATATACAAGAGATTATTTTTAAAAGACTTTGGAAATATTTAGCAGTTAAATTTTGTTTACTTATTTGTTATTATTATTGGGTATTTATTTATTTTTCTTTATTCTCAGATATTTGCGTAAATTCAATGAAGTAAACGTAAGAGATAAATCAGTTCCAATAATTCGTCATCAATAATAGGTACTTGCAATATGTATCTATGATTTGATCATTTGATTGATTCTTTATAACTTTATAGTCATTATATTACCAAATAATTGAACAATAATAACGCATAGAAATGTAGATTAATATTAATATTTAATTGTGACCATTAAATAAATTATTTTATTTAAATTTTTATTACATAATGAAGAACCACAGTGAAAATTTCGTTTTTTATAAAATTCAAACTCATCTAAGTATATATCATCTGCCATTATGGGTACCCACATGATATATTAAAAAAACATAATTTAAATATAAATGCTCGATTTAAAAATAATATTTTTATCTATTTACGACAAATTCATTAACACATAAAGAAGACATATTTGTCAGGTAGTTGGTAAAGTGAATTGGCGTTTTCTTTAAAATTTGTCTTTAACAGAGAAAACTACGAGCCAAGTCACTTAAAAAAATGTAAAGCCTACGTACGACGCGTACCCGACCTCCAATTTATTATGGGATAAGAGTGATAAAACAAGTGTATTTAAATTATATCTGTAGAGATTAACCTATATATCTTATCCTTTATGTTATTGTTGTGTATTTAAATTTTAGTAGGTAGATATATGACGAACAACACGCTAGAATATCAAACGATACAACAAAGAAACTCAAGAAACTCATTGCTCTGCGTTTTCCTTCCTAGCCAATTACGAATTTTAATATTCACATTGTATTTCGGTATAACAGACGTAGGTTGAAGGTTGAAAAACACAACTTTTGGTCCTTGAGAAACAATAATTAAACAAGGTAATTAATTAATACCTAGTGTCTATAACCATCAATTAAAATAATAATTATAGTAGTGAAATAGCATATATAATTCTGTTATGCGAGTCCAATGATCTTGTTTGTATGTAAAAAAAAACATCGAAAATTATGTAAGGATTCGATACTGTCTAGTCTTATGTGTTATGTCCATTTGCAAGTTTACATAGCATTTTTATATCACAATAATAGCAGATATTATGTTGAAATGTTCACAGACTCGATAGAAAAGAGGCGAATCAAACACCCCCCTCAAAATTAAACGATTAAAAATATTTATTTCGATATGCATAAAACTAGAAAGGTGGATGCGCGTGGATTGCAATTGACATTCAAAGCGGCGAAAGTCTAACGAAAAAAAATTCGGAAAAAAAAAAATCTAGATAGCAAATCGAGTGAAGAAGAAACAAAATCAGTCAAATCAAACAATGATAATTCGCAGTAGGAAAGGAAATTACCGATTAAAATATTTAGTACTAGTAAATCATTATAAGTTAGACCAGCGTTTCCCAAAGTGTGTTCCGCAGGACAATCTCAAGGGTTCCGCCAGATATATGTGATTATTTAGAAAATTATTTTATATTATACTTGGGATTATTTATATTATTTAAAAAAGTTCACCTAAATAATAGTCACTTGTTTAATTTCAATAGTATTTCCAAAGCATTAATACTCTATAAAAACACGACAGAATCAATTGTATGATGGTCTGTGGTGTATGCAAAATCAAAAATGCTTAGAAATAGTAAATAAATACGAAGTCCTCCTCTGTTCGGTATTGATCGTATGTCGTATCGATAAACTTACGTTAGCAGTTCCAAAACATGTTACACGACGTGAATCAAAAAAAGTATTTAAAAAAGCGTTCGATGATACTTCAAAAACTATTTGAATATTATTAGTTATTACTCAAATACTTTACAACAACGCCTATGACTCTGTGATTATAACTAATGCATCATTGCTCGTTTCATTCAGAATCTAAAACAAAATTTAGTTATTAAATATTAATATGTGTGTAATAATATGTAAAAGGGCTTTCGTCCCGTCAATTGTTAAATAAATAAAAAAAAGTACCGGCCGCAACGGGAACTCCGGGATACGCGAAAATCAATAAAATCACGTTTACTTGGTAAATCGAAAATCATAAAATCGTCGCGACCGCTCATATCTGTTTATTTGGAGATCTATCTCCCTCAGTAAACACGCCACTTCGATTGACCACAGAAACATGCATCATTTGCCAGCGCCGTGTCCCGAAAGAAATAGTCAAGTGCGAAAGTACGTCGGAAGATAGCTTCCGGTATTCCTGTCCCGAAACATTGGCCGCTCACATTACACAAAAATGCTCGAACTACGATAGAATATTAGATCCATTCTGCGGAGCAGGCAGCAATGCGATTCAGCTCGCATTGCTCGGCCATAAAGGTAATGTATTTATATTTTCCGGACGTCTCAGGAACAGAAATTTTATCAGATTTTTTTTTTTCGTTCACAGTTATTGCCATCGACGTGGACCCGAAGAAAATCGTATTGGCGTATAATGTATTATTATAAAAAAATGCAGAGGTATACGGCGTGGCGCATAAAATTTCTTTCAGAGTGGGCGACTATTATATAATATGTGCACGAATTAAAGCTGATGCAATTGTAACGTCTCCACCTTGGGGAAAGCGCACTCGAGACGAAGAAATGTCAAAATTTTTACAACTAGCGCGCAAAGTCTCGACGAGAGTTGTACTAAACATACAAAACAATACGATTGACTACGGTCAAGTACGTTCGACACATTTAAACATATATTGAGCGAATGTAATGCGAAAGCGGCTCGCTCGGTCTTCCAGGTGTTAATTATTATTATTTATCCAATTGTAACTTAACTTTCAATTTGCATAATAAATAGTAATAATATAAAAAAAAAAACAAAACATATTATGCAAACATATCATATGTTTATTCTGTGGGGTCTCCGTTGCTAGGCAAACTCCAGTTTAATGCGTTTTCTAGTCCGATTTTTAAGTAAAAAGTTTTAAGTTTAAATCGTAGAAACTTATTACTACGTAATGTAATTGAATTTCCCTTTAGAATCGGTTTTATGTTTTTTCACTTCGTGTTTCGCTTTAATCTGCTGAGGTTAAGTTGCTCTACTACTACACCTACTACTACACAGACATGTACATATCTAATGGTAGCTCACAATGCTCGGATCCAAATTGATCCAAACTTTCTGACAGCTGACTCTTGCCATTAATCTCTGACCTTTTCATATAATTTGAACACGATTTATATATTCTAAATTACCGAATAATATAATAAATACAAAATAATTTATTCTAAGAATGTTCGGGCTATCGTAAAATTCGAACTGATTAAGTATAATAATATTATACAATTTCAAGAGTTTGATTTACCAACAATTATTGATGTAATTATTTTATATTTTTTTTTGTCGTATAGTGTTTGAAATTTGCTCGGCGTGAAAGATTTAGTCGCATCAAAATAGAAAAAGTTTCGATTGACGACGGCACTGTGAATTATTTCACATTCTATATGACTCACGACACGGTATGTAATATGTAATATATTTTTATATATATAAAGATACGTGTGGTATGTCACTGAACTCCTCCTAAACGGCTGGACTGATTTGAATGAATATTTTTGTGTGCGTTTTGATGACGCCCTGGATGGTTTAGATTCACAAATCAGCCCGGCTGGCCCACCGCGAATATTTTAAAAATTTAACGTTTTATTTGTACGTATACCTATACTGTAACCATAGTGACCATTATCATTGTTTATACATTTTTTTGCGAATCGTTTTCAATTAAAAAATATATACGTGTTTCATATACTTTTCGTATACTTACAATAAGTTGGTTATTTTTTATACTACAAAATTCACTAGAAATATATGGCAAAACAACGTTTGCCAGGTCAGCTAGTATATATACATATATAATTATAGGCATGTAATACATTTTGCATTGACATAACGTGTTCGTCGACAAATATAATATGCTTTGCGTAACATGACGTAGAGCGTTTTCCCGTGTTTAACTTTGAATGAAATATTATAAAAATTAGAATTTTATACATTTTACTTATTAATTGTGATTATAAAACGATTGTGTTTTTGCGAAATTCTTAAGAAAAGTTCGTTTCACAACATATTTTCACACACTTTGCAATATAATGATGTTATAATATCTGATTTGATTTTTCATAGGACGTCCGTGGTGGTACAGCGATGAATTCGCCTTACACAATAAAAAAGGACTTTGTCAAACTCAATACATTTCGTAAGTATTAGAAGAATTTATTATAAAACACACGCGACACGCATAAAATACGTTTTAGCGGTCTTCTAAAATAATATTATAGTATAACGTGTGACTTATATTTTCTTTTCTTTAGGGCTGTTCAATTGCGAAAAAATTCCGTTCTGGGACGCGCGATGGCTGCCTACTATAAATACTTAGGAACAGTAAACAGATTTCTGAATCAACAAAAGACTAGTTATTAGCATCCCCGTTGGGAATATAATATATTATTATGATTTCATTATTTAAAAAAATAAATATTTTGTTCAATATTATTTGGCACATTACTCGAAATTTTTACGTGCATTATTTTTTAGGCGCACTGAAGATCGTTATTCTCTGTAATATTAATAATTATAATAACAATCCACTTTTTACGGGAAGAACGATAAGTACTTGGGAAGGAGGGGGGCGAGAGCGTCGCCGTCGAGTGAATGAGGCCACTGTGTTTAAACGCGCGCACAGTTCGAACCCGATCGCCGGCGGTTCGCTTTCCGGACGGCACGAGAGAAGAGTCTCAAATAGATATTATAAATATTATGTTGTTAACAAGAAAATAACTTTACGAGCTATACTTTTATCACATATAAAAGAAACACACATATATATGTGTTACGGCAAAAGTACGAATAGCGGTAAAATCTAGGATTCACCCGTTAAACCTAGGTTTTACCGACTATCATCGGTAAAAGTCATAGAAAATGAAACTCGTTTTGGACTTTGTTCTTTTAATTATTGAAACTCGATCAAATTAACACATTCATATATATGAACTGATAGTTTAAATATTTATAATATTCGTAGGATATAATAAATATACAATATTTTATACATATTATAATTTATACCTAACCTTTAATCAATAATAAAATTCATACAATAAATTCATTTATAGTATCTGCTTTTAAAATAATAATGTTATTATAACATAAGTATGTACAGAATGATTTTTTTTTTACTTAAATCGGGCTATATACGTATACTTAGTTTTATTTTAATAGACATTTTTTTTAAAAATATTTTCATCCTTTTTATTTTTTATGAAAAAAGAATCTATTGTAGGAAAATTATAATTTTATTTTTAAAGTTTATAAAAGGTTATGTTACCGAACATTGATTTATACATAAATCAAAAATCGAGAAACGACTTATTAGTAATTAGGTATTAAAAATTTGGACTAATGTAGTAGTGTAAAGAACCATTTTTATTTTTATTAATTTTTATACGTAATTGCTGTTTTTTTTTTAAATTATTTTTTTATTATATCTACTCTATAAAAGTAATTATTATTCATACAATTTATACGAGAGATTTAGTTTCAATATTAGGTACTTAACTACATATGTATTTTAAAACTAATCAAACTCAAAAAGTTATACGTCTATTTATGTTAATAATAATTTTATATTATTATTATTATATTGTCTATTTAATTAAATACATTTTATGAATTTAATTGTACAAAATATTTTTGAAATTTTTTGATAAATATTATCTGAGTTGATATTTTGAGACGTAGTTTCTATACAATTAGATTTATAATTAAAAAATTAACTTTTAATTTGTATAACACCGATTACGTTAATAATTAATTAATTCACATTAATAACTCGAAAAGATAAAACATAAAATTAAACTTTATAGGCACCTACTTAAGGAAATATTGGAAACCAAAATATTGGTAAAATAATTGCATGTTTACTCATTCAATCACTATTAAAGTGTAATATATTTTTCTTTCAATAATACATACGATTTAGAACACAGAGTTTTTATAACAATTAACAATACATATTCATCCAATGTTACGGTTTAAAGTCATATTCTTATATTTCCTTATTTTCGTTTAAAACTTGTCCATTTTCGTTAGTAATAAATAATAATTAATTAACTTTAAATTCATCAATATTGATAATTTTATTTTCATTTTATATATGTAAAAAAATAAATTAAATATCACAATTGATTTGAAAGACTCTGTATAATAAACATAAAATACGTATATATACATGTATGTATTTTAGTTTTATTTTATTATTTTCTAACTTATCTCTAAATTATACCTAACAACAGATAATACGTATATTATTATTTTATCATTGGTGTTATTTGCTAATAATTTTAATATTGAATTATTTAATATGATTTGTATGTTGTATATATATGTGTATTTAGTAAATATTTTGTAGAAAATTAAATCACAATTATTCTCATATAAATCCTTTACTAATTCGTCTTAATTTACAACTAATTCTAAATTTTTAATTGAAAGTAATAGTTGTGTTGTGAGAATCATTAATTTTCTTAATTATTGTGTTTTATGTACCTAATGGTTTAATTTTCTTCTTATAACTTTTAGTTCAAGTGCAATTCTTTTTGATCCGTAAGTTTCGCGATAACCTTTAGTATAATAATATTATAATATTATAATACGAATTTTCTTAGTTTCAGTTAATCAGAAATGAGTTTTTCAAGTAATTTTCAACACTGACTTAAGTATTTATAAAATAGACGAATAAGTTGGAATTTTTTCAAGAAAAATTTCGTCTAGAGATTACCGTAAAAATAAAATTTTATTATTTAATCTACAATGTATTTACAATTCTTTATAATTTTCAAAATTATTTTTAAAGGACAAATAATGTGTTTTGAATTTTTTGGGGTGTATCAGGCCCCGCTCTTTGAGAGACGCGAACAATTGTTAACAAAACAATAATTAATAATAATGGAATTTCAGCTTGTGTCATGGTGAGCTATGTGGGGTAATGGTCTAACGTTTCTTTTCGTTTCTTTTTTCACACCTCCCCAGTATGGTACCTAATTTACAAATTGGCAACGTGTTCGATTTTTACCTGACCAAATTATTGGTGCAATAAATAATCATTAAAAACAACTTTGAACTGAGTCCAATTTATTGTATGATTTATTAGTCGTCAAATTATCGTTTAGTGAATAACGATTTTTGATGATTTAAATTTTTTAAAAATAAATATCGATAAATCATATAATTAAGATTAAAGTCATCCAAACATTATGAAAACTCGACGAAATTAAAAATACTCGGTATATCTATTCTATACAAAAATTAATAATTCGAACAATAACTAAAGACTTGAAACATTTTTTATATACGTATGAAATTTTTACTCCCAAAACATAATAATTTAATACAAATTATTTGTCTACTGCTTCTAATTTGTATTTTAGTTCAAAATTTCAAAAATCGTTGCTGGGAATTATTTTAGTTGGCAAGTTTTGAATACACATATGTAAAATTACAAGTTAACTAGAGCCGCTAAGGGTACTCCATTTTCTTTACCATCTCAATTATCTCTACAATATTTAAGTAAAAATATTAAAATATAAAAAACATTTGCTACTCCTACCTAATAAGTATACACTTTCCAATGCTCATTTAGCCAAAAATCATACAAAATCGATATTCAAATTTAATCTAGGAATGAAGTAGAAATTTTGATCCAAGTTTCCTACCTTTTTGATTTGAGGTTTTGTTGGAACACACCAAAAATATATAATATATAATATTGTAAGTATATCTGATCAAACATACTGCTTAATATTTTGAGCTAAACTCCGATACAAAATTACTTTTATGTAATTTCTAGACAGCCTAGAAAATCATTTCAACCATAAATGGGGCAAGGATCTTTCCAATATATGTCACCATGGGCGTTTTGGCTATGATATTATTTTAGAAAAATTATTCACAGTTTTTTTTTATCTTTCAAATACCTACTGGCTGCGATCCATTTTACTTTTATGTACTGTGTAGTGTATTATATCATATATAAGGTTATTTTCATTTTACTTGTATGCATTGTACATAATATAGTATATCTTATACTGTTAAGTTTTTGTTTAAATAAATCTTAGAAAATAAATTAGAAATACCAACATATTATAAAATAATTTTGAAAACAATAAAAGTAACTATAATTTCAGTGAGTCAGAAATATAGAATATTAATATGTGGTTTTATAAATTAGGAAACAATATACAATTATAAAACATATGTTCAGAACGTTAAAATAAACAAACAAATGGTTGGTTAAAAATTACTTTTAATTACCTATGGCAAACTAATGTATGAATATTTGAAATATATACAATACGAATATGTATAACAATATTACTTTTCAGTTTATTGAACAAGATAATATAAGAAACGAAACTAAAAATATATACAACAATAAATATGGAAATACATATATTTTTAGTTTTCTACAATAGAATAAGAAAACTATGTAGAAGTAGTAAGTTGCTACCATTTTAACTTTGTTGGTGGGTGCAGCTGCAGTGTGACGTCCTGGTCAAGCCAACACACTCTTGATTATTATAAGTATTTACTATTTACTTATTGGCTAAATTGTAAATAATTTCAATAAAACTGCTTGTTAAAAAAAAAAACCTTTTACCTATATGATGTAATGTGTGTATACTCGTATATTTAAAAAATATAAATTTATAATTAAATCTATTGTATGTTCGCGCATAGCTCGAAAAGTACTCTGTGGATTTTAGTACGGTTTTCACTAATGAATTGGCTAAGTCTCTGGGAAGGTTTAAAGTTATAGAACTTCTCAAAAATTCAACCCCTACTAAGGGGGTAAAAAGGGTAAAATTAGAAAAAATCACCTAGCAGGAACCGCTGGAGTTTTGAGTATAATATGTGGTTAATAGTTTTGTTTTAAATAGTAGATGGAATGAACATCGTAATATATTATATTTATTACATTAAAACCAGTAACACTGGACACCAGACAGTATACACCAAATTAAAAATAATAGTCATATTAATATTATTTAGTTACTAGAATAAATGTTTCTTTAATTATTTTCTGTTATCGTGGTAGTTATGAAATCTCTGTTAAAAGATCGAAGCTACCAAACTTTCTAAATAATGTTTGTAAAAGTATCGATCTGTAATTTTATATACGTTATTTTAAATACATAAATCACTGATTAGATGTTAAATATATTGTTTCTCTCAAGTTTAAATGTCTGTATACTCGTATATTATAATGTTTATGGTTGCAGCCTTTGATCTCACAATGACGTCAATCCAATTATTTTTTTCGGTCAAATATTTACAAAATAAGCTAGGTATACTGATTTAAATAACTCAACGTTATAGACATGTTGCAAATCAACGTTTAATCATTTATCTATATTCTAGTTTCGAATTCATATTTATAGACTCATATTAAACAAAGAACGCATATTAGATTCTGAATAAAACTAGAAATCTATTGATATCCCCATGATGCTTTTATTTAATTTTTTTGTATGTGTACACGATTTCGACTAGAAGACTGGCTTTGATCAAAACATTTCTGGGAGATTTCTGATTGGAAATCGGATTTAATTGGTATCGATGATAATAACAGCATATTCTGTGATGGTAACACTGATAATTTATGTAAAAAACAATGTCATTTACATAACTATCTACCTGCGGTTTGTTTTCTTGTTTTTTTAACGAATCTTAGTTCGACTCACCTTATCACGAAATTTGCTTCTACTACTAATATCAATCATCATTATAAATAAAGATGATCCACCCAACCTCTTTCACTCAGAATCGTTTTTTCGAGAGCAATGTTAAATTTAAAATATCAATTTACCCGTCATCTGTATCTCATCCGAAACTATTGTATCTCATTCTTTTTAATAATTTTTAGTCCGATGATGTGTCAAATACAGTTTTTTCGTACCATATTCATTTGAATTTATGAATCTTATATTTCATGAGTATATTTACTTGAAAATAAATACATAACTCAACTCGGATTAGTTGGGTGTGAGCCAAACAAGAACTAATCATCGGTCAAACTACGAAACGAACAAAACACGTCCACGAGGCAACGAGTGCTTAAAAATAAAAGCTTTACACAATTACTACATTCATGAGATATTATATTTAATGATAGATTTTCCCAATTTTAGAATGTGATACCTACAGGTATATCAGGAGTGCCGAGTAGCAACATCGACAATCTTATACACGTTTTAAGTCGTACGTATCTAACTGTCAAAATAACATTAGTAAGTATACTTAACGATAATTTATGCATACAATTATTTAATATTTTGTTGATATTAAAAATAATCAAATATATTCAGAGTCAAATCATTTAAATTCTAAATTTTTATAATGACATGCATCATTTGCGAGATTTTAGGTTATATTGTCATATTATTTTTATATAATTGATTTCACAGAATCAGTGAATATTATATCTGATATAACTTGATCATGATGGATTTTTAAATATTATCGGATATCTTTTGGTAGTGTGAATTTTACGTATTCGAACAAAAGTGTAAGAAATATCATTTGTTTGAAAAATATTCAGCTCAAATACTAATAATAATGATAATATGATTTGGTACAGATCGTATGTATGGATTTATTTACTGAGCATTTTAAAATTATTTTATAATGGTAGCTTAGTGACTTCATTAATGACTTACCCATACAAATAATTAGGGAATATCAATTATAATGGCTATTAGATTACGTCATTTGAATTATGAATATATTATGACTGATGGACAAAAAATTATTATAATTACAATGTATACAAATTTACAAATTGGAATTTTATACCATTTTAAATTTTACAAAGTTAGTTACTATAGTAATTTTTCAAAACACAATAATATAGTATTCGAACATATTTGTAAGCTCGAAGGCATTCGATCACTAATTTCCCATACAAACGATGGTTGTACATATTTTATTCGATAATCATGATATTAGAACTCATTATAATATCTCTTACCAATTATAAAGCATATCTATACCTATATTTTTGAGTCGCGACTTTGCCAGGAATAGTTACACTTAAAGTTAAAAACACTTAATTTAAAAATGTTATTATAAAAGAAATATTTATTGAACATTTACATATGCTAAAACGTTTTTAAAATTCATACGGTGTATTTAATTGTGAGATGTGTTTAAATTCCAATTACGTCTAAAACACAATGCTGAATCGAACGATTATAATGATCGATCAATAAAAAAATACTGTCTACAAACATAAAACAAAATAAGACTAATTAAAAACAATGGTATCAATAAAATAACGAAACCCGCGTGTTTGATAAATTTAACACTATTCCATAAATAAGTAATCAATACACTTTTAATTCTTCAATTTTTAAATTACGCGGACGCCTCTTTAATAAATGTAATTTCTGTGTGTCTCGAGCAGTGATTTAATCATAAAAAACTTTAGCGAGTACTTTCAAAATTTTGAAACAGATAACGTGCTAAACAAAGCTCCCCACAACCACTCTTACCGACCACAATTTCAATGAATTTCAATGAATTTATTTTACTTCCTTTCAGTCTTTCTGTCAATTATTTTAGTCGTATAAATTATAGACAAAGTGAATCAATAAATTGAACTTCAATCAAGTTTGATAAAATATATGAAAACATTTGAAGTACTTAAGTACTAAACTATCAAATTATAATTATAATTATGTAAACAAAAATACTTATAGTACTTGTTGGCATTATATGTATTGTGAAAAGTGTAAACATGTTTATTGTGCATTTATCTGAGAGTGTTCCCGTACCCGTGTATAAAATAATAATATTTGTGTATATGTGCTGACGGAAAAACTAAGAAATGATTATACCACTACATCACTGGTATCGAGCAAATAACATAACGAAATCTTTCTCTATACCATCAAAACACCATAAAATGACAACATTATTTATACCATAGATCATAATGTAATACTATTAATAAGAATAGTGTTTGTTTATATTTTAGAAAACAACGAGTTAGAAATTCTACTTTGATATTCCTATATTTTAATATATTTTTAGTAACGGACAAGTTTCAAACATTCAAAGAATAGTGAAGTTAGAAGGCTGAAGAATAAAAAATTAAAACTATCAAGGCACTTACTTACCTAATTTATATTATTTATTTTCTTTATTCGTAAAACAACATTGATTTAAGTTACTTAAATTTATAAATATAATGAGTATAATCCCATATGTCGAGAATAACGTACAAAAAAATGAATTTCTTGTCAAGTTCTACCTGCCTGCTATGAAACAATTAAAAAAAAAAAATCAAATAGAAATTTACATTGATTGGTCTCACAAAAAGGTAAAATAAGAGAATTTCAAATTGAGTGAAAGATAAAAATTCACAAAAATAGGAGCAAAGCTTCTGAGCTCATATTCTTAAGTTGTATTTATATATGTTTCCAATTAAATGTGTACCGAATTTTTACACGAATACAGTTTAAAAATAAGAGCCCTGATCGAACTTTAAATTAAATTTTATTTAAATTAAAAAAAAAATTTTTTTTTTAAATAAATGTTGGCCAACACGGAAAGAAATATAAGGTTGAAAGATGTCCTATCTTAGTTACTATATTATTATTACGTTGAGCTACGATTATATTTTCGTTTGTTTTTGACAGCTAAAAACTTTTGTTTTGAAAGTTTTGATTTTATATATTTCATTATTATTAATACGAAATATTAAATTAAAAATAAGTTAATAAGTAACAAATATAAAAAATTAACCCACCTAACTATATCCTAAAAAAGCTTTTTAAAATTTAAACGTTAGACTTTGAGATAATATTAGAACACATTGACCTAATACAACTCATAAGCTAAGCCATTACTATTATTATCGATGTGTTATGTCCAAATCGAGAAGAGAGAACCTATTCACGCCAACCGAAAAAATAATTGGACATCCTCAAAATAGGAAGGTAACCTACTAAGATTTTATTCAGCTTTCAATACATTTTACTTAATAACGTAATAACTTTTAATACATTTTTACCATCATAATATATCTGCAGAGAAAAACGTAAATAATTTATACATTGTTTATGTCATGAATTCATGATTATAAAAACAGAAATCCATGAATATCTTTTTTTCTCTGAATGCATAATCCATTGTAATAACATCCATATTCAATTAATATGTGATTTCTATTACAACCTACTGGCTACTTCTTAATGATATACTATACACGTATACCAATGACAATATATGCATTTCACAACACTTTGTTTGCCAATCCAAAAATACTTCATGAGCGTACATAAAAATAGGTTAGAATTCACGAAGACTACAATAACAAACATGTAATTAAGAAGGGACCTTTTTAAAGGGCAATCTAGCTTTTCAATTGAATTGTCAATTGTAAAAGAAAACAGTGTGTAAAGTCGAATTTTAAATATAGACACTGCTTGTCAACTTGTAGATATTTTATGACGCGACTTATACGACAAAATATATACAGACTAAAAAGTCAACTTAATTGGCGTTACCAATAAAAATATGAAGCTCTGACATTAGCCTTGAAAACTGAAAAGAACCATTCTACACTCATCAACAAACTCGATTTAAATAAGTAAATAAATACCACGATGGCATGCATGAATTGTCTTCGTGGTTTTTTGATGAAATTTACAAGTATGTGTATGTGTGAAATAAAATTAAAATGCGCACATGAAATCCCAATATATTAAACATATAGTAGATATAAAACAATAACTATAATACCGTTGTCAACAAACACCAGTACAAAATACTATAAATAAAGGAGGCAATATTTTCCAACAATTTCTAACTGTCTATTATTATGTTAACCAATTGAATACTTTATTTAGAAATATTTGGTGATGATTAAAGATTTAATGTTTTATGAATTGTCATTTGATTGATCACATTTTAATACTGAATCAAACACAACGCGAAAAATATGAACCCATTTTAAATAAAATGTATTATAGAATCTTCTAGTTATAACTATTTAAGCCCAACGATTACATAATTACTTAAGCTCGTTAACAGTTCATTTAAATAGCCGTAGTTCCGAAAAATTGTCCAAGCCTACTCGGTCTTTCAACTGGAAGGTGCTTTATTTTTTATTGTGCCAATTGAAGTTGATACATAAATAGAGCATGATAACAAAATAAAACATAGTTGATATCAGAATCTAAAATATTTACGATTTCTCATCGATTTTATATAAATGTTTGGTACAGTTAACTTGCGAGATAGAATATTTGAATTTTAGTTCTTAGTGTTAAATAAATTACCCACTTTGCGCTTTACGATTCCATGTTTTATTTATTGGAATTGTCAAATTTTTTAAATGGTACAATTTTTCAGAATTTATATGTAATTTAGTCAACTAAATATTTTTTATGAGTAAATACTAAGGTTTAAAAAGTAAAAAAAGAATTTCATTACTTCACAGAGATGAATGACACAGACAATAATACAATTATTTTGAAATAAATTAATAGTTTTAATTTGAACACTTTTTGGGCATCTTCTTACGTCATAGAAAGTATAAGCGAATTGCATCGAAGAGTTCATTCTAAAAAACAAAATTATTCGCTAATTAAATTCTATATTACTTGTATGATATAGCATAGATGTGTAACCAAATAGTTTTTTTTTTTGTTATCTGTAGCAAAATACGAAATAGTTTTAATGACATATACCTGGTTACGATTAGATATTGTTAAATTGAAGAACATCTAAACTTAGTGGCTATCAAGTGTGTATCATATAAGCTGTTGATTATATCAATACATTATATTTACATAAAATTTAAATCATAAAAATTATTCAGACAATTTTTTCAGTAAAAATATGTAGTTAAAAATGACAATATCATTTTAATTTTTAACAATTTTTTTCAAACGATTTTACTTATTATTTCAATGTCCGAAATAAATTTAAAATCACTAACAAGCACGGTGCTTAATATATAGTAATTATTATGGATTTTACTGATTCAATTGTTCCACGTTGACTGCCGCATGACCGCCGGTGACCCAAATGTTGTCATTTATTGTGAAGCCAGATGGGTTGCCGGTGACCAAACTTATACTAGTTATATGAAGCCACTTGAGTCGCTATCAATTCAACATAAATGCATAATGCATTTGTTTATGTACAATGTTTGAATACGACGTGGATATGGGAAACCGTTGTTTTTACCGTGGCGTAAATAACATAAATTTTATCATTTGAAAAAAAATCATTAAAACATTGAAACTTTTAAGAGATGTATAATGTACAAAAAAAATTTGAAAAAAATGCACATTACTCGTGTGGTATGATAAATAGACATAAAATATTGTATAGCGTTGTATATAGGTTGGACTGACTTGGGTCGCCGGTGGCCACGTAGTAGTCAACGTGATACGGATGCTTCACTAAATTTAAAGTAAAATCAATGTAGCATAAATTGTGATTCTCTGTTGATAACTTAACTAGTAAACAAATAATATAAATAACACTTATATATTCAATTTGTACGCATATTTCTATTGATATGACTGTTACTACAAATGGAAAACATTTCGTCTTCGAATATCATATTTTTAAAAAAAATATATACTTAGTTTTACAGATAAATCGATCGTCAAATGTAATCTCAATTCTCAAGGCAGAGGTGGTTCCGTTTACCTACGTAGGTAGGTATCAGTTTTGTTCAATATAAAATACTACTATCATATTATGGTCAATGTGTCAGTCCTCTCAACGTAGACATTTAGTAGTTACCTATAATAGTTATTTCATTCGTTATTTGCATGTAACGTGAGCAATGTTCATACTAGTGTTGTTTGTGTGTTGAAACTAGTTCAGAAGTTCGTAAATGACTGTGTATGTAATAAAGCACACTTGAAACCTAGTAAATAACCATGAATAACAATTTACAATATTATTGTAAATGGTTTAAAATAAAAAGCTTCTTTTATAAATGTTCATTTTTTTCACGTCGAGAATTATTATCGATGCGGCTTGAAGGATGCCTACTTTGAACATTGAGTAAACCATTTGGACGAATGTGTTATCCGTGATGAATTTAAAGTTATCAATAATGCCAATCGTGACGTTCTGAAAACGATTTTCAAAGCTACTTATTTACAACTAATGATATAAAAGTAGGTACTGTTATATTATGTTTGAATTTGAGCTTATGTAGAATAACGTCGGAAAAATATGACGTATGTAGAAAAAGCTTAAGTAAATAATTTAAATATAATGTAAATAAAACGTTGAATTCTGTATCGAGAAGTGTTCAAAGTACATTGGTAATTATTATTGTTAAATAAATCAATAAATTCATCGCAACGATAGATCTAAATATCATCATACTTTTAACTATTTCAATCGGCACTCGAAGCTCTAGGACGATTCGACGGCCACTGAAATCATAATGTCTACCTACCATGAGCTGTTGCCAATTCATTTGGTCGCATCAAATTAACGCGAGACAAACAATACGCCAATATAAAATACATATACATTTTTGAAACCGATAATTTCGTTTGATTTGAATTATTCGTTGGTGATAATCAATATTATAAACTTAAATAATAGTATATTATCATTATAATCACAGTAATGATAATCATTAAATATAACATATTATGTAACATTGCCTTATGAATAATAAATTATGACGTTATATGGTTTTGCATATCTGCACAATTATTACAACAAAAGGTTCATTATAGACGTTTTAGTAAAACCGTGCAGTAGGTGTTAATTAAATCAACTAAAGTTAACTTCTCAGTAACATATTATTTCATTAAATCTCTATCAACACGTTTATCCAAACAAAATATTTTCAATTTTTAATCGTCAAATTTATCTCGTTTTATGTGAGTATGTCATGAAATCCATTTAGGAATAAAAACCACGGCGTGATTAATTGATTGCATTTTCACCGAGTCATATCGATATCACGTGAATATTTTTATTGTCTGGTTAAACTCGCCAAAGCAATAACTATAGTGTAAATTTAATTTTATCGATTGATACAACCACGAGTTCATGAGTAATTAATGTCATTAATATTTTCATTACTCGAAATGGTTCGCTTAACATTAAATCAATTCAATTAATTTAACGAGACTATAGAAAACGGCGTAAATACTTGACGTTATCCCATCAAAAATGGTATCGTCAGCTCGTTATTGACGTGAAAAAATGAGATTTTCGAACCTCAATTCACACGTCGAGGGAATATTTTGGAGCTTTGAAGTTCATTTCAGCGGAAAATTTAACGAAGCCTGCAATTATGTGAAATCGAAAAATACCAATTCCTCAAGAATTAAAATTGTAATGTATTTCATCTCAACAAAAACGTTTTAACTATGTTATTTCGTATTATTTAGAAAGTTTTTTTTTTATTCTATACGTTTGTTAAAATTGTTTTTTTTTAAACTTGAATTCTAGAAACAAACAAATCACAATGAAATGAAAACAGCGCGTGCAGGTACTTCTATTATCATAAGAGATATTGAAATTAGTACAATCTCATGAGACACCGCGTGTGTTCATACATTTGATACCAGGTACATTCACACCCAACATAAATAATTAATATGTGATCGATTGTAACATATAAAAAAAAAACGAGCGAATTGATAGTGCGGAAATTTACTAACATATCCTGCGTGATTGACTCGTGATAGTATAAAGTAATATCCAATGTGATACACAGAATTTTATTTAATTTCAGATGTTCATAGATTGAACATCTTTGAACAATAATAATTAATAACCATTATTTTAATACACATACTTGCCATAAATAATGATATCAAATTAGATTATGAAATATAGTCGTTTTATTTACTTCTGAAATATTTTTTAAAGATGGTTTTAGTGAATGTTTTACAACTAAAGTATTTTCGAACGCAAGAAACTGCTTAATCATAGAAAAAAAAAACATTTTTTTGATTTTTGAAGTTGGTTTAACTAATTAGATGAATTGAAGCTATATTGATTCCATTTTAAAAATTTTTTAGTTAACATATGCTTTTGTGGGTAATCATTAACCATAATATATTTGTATTAATTATCGATTTCCTAACAAATAAAAAATAGGTATGTCATAAAAAATATTTTATAGTAATTATAAATAATCATCAATCTACATCATAATTTTATAGGATATTAAAAATACAAAATGCATCTAATTTATGTGTTCGAAGCTATTTACGGTGTAGTTACCTAACAATATTACTAATTTATGCTTACAACTCCATTTAATTTAATTTAAATTAATTATACTTTTGTAATCAGGAATCTTATGTTGTATGAATTGAGAAATGTATCCTATTACTTTGTTGAGGTTTCAACGCTGTCCTTTAATTTAAATGAATTTGACGTAGACTTAGAAAGTCTGATGTCAATTTATCTGGGCTTTATACATTTTTAAATTTTATTTTATTAAATTATTACCTATAAAATCGTATCCTTCAAGCCAACTTGCTTGAAAATTTAAACCAAAGTTTCTAAGACTTACTAGTAAAAAAGAAAAAACCAATAACCGTATCTAATTTCATAACAATTTTATAAACATTTTAAGTTTAAATGTTGACAAAACTTAAAAAGTTTTAAAAATCAAACCCATTAGTTATAATTAAATTCATGCATTTATTTTAATACTTAATAAGTCTTGACAATTTAATACAAGATTTTAGATAAGTTGTTTTTTTTTTTTTTTTGGTGTTGACAAAACTTGTGTTTATAACATTATAACGTCCGCAATACGATTTTAGGTTACATTATATAGTTTCGTTCGATACGTTTTTTTCGTGAACGGAAAGTATGTGTTTCAACCGGTTTTTTACGTTACCATACGGAGCCCTGGATAAATTATAATCGGAGTAAACGTACATGTATATGTATATATAATATTTATAAAAGTACGACCATCGCTAAAAGTAGAGACTTTCTTTAATGTGTTAGAATACATAATTTGTTTTTCATTTATACCTGCAGTTTTGCTGCGATATTTATGAAGTTATATTCCAAACACTCATATTTAAGTGAACGACACCTATCTACCTCATATAGTATGTTGACCAAATGTTATGCTTTCATTCTGGTCGACTCTTTCTTTTTGTATCTTTAAATACTCGCGTTGTTGTTTTCAGAGATTTGTTGATGTGGTTCAGAATCGTTTGTTAATAGTTTTTGCGTAATTTTTTATGAAAATATCGTTTGTAACACAATGCGAATTTGATAAAACATATAAGCCTTGCAGTTATCATTGCTTAAGATATTAGGAACCTTATTTCTTCAATGGCCTGTATTCAATCATTATCAAATGAGTTTCGTGAAGTTTTCATTTATAATTATGGCACAACAATATTATAATGCTCTTTTGAATAAAAAAATTTAATTAAAGAATAATTGAAAACATTCTACAACGTTTCTTAGTTTCATAAAAAACTTCTTTACTAAACAGTTATAAAAGAACAAAACATTATAGTGCTACTTCACGAGCAACTGCCTACGTATGCATACACAAGAATGAGTTTTGGGTATTCAAATAATGAAAATGTTACAGTTTACTTTCCCAATAATATTCAGTTTAATCATTTGAAAGTTAAATTAATGTAACCAAAAGAAACGAATAAAACTCTACAGTTCAGACATATTGATTAGTGTCATGTTTTAAAATAGTAATAAATAGCTCCTAAAATAAATTAGACTTCGTTCTGCTTTTTCTACATTGTTTGTTTATTTTAGAAAACTAATCTGTGAAATTCATTTGTGATTCGAGTAAATAATATTCAACACTTATTATTGAAATCTGGTAGAGTACATACTCAAAAATATATTACATCTATATGAATTGGATACATAATAATCGTTAACAATTTCAAGGCCTTAAGATTAACGTCTACTAAATTGCAAAAAAAAATAATCAAAATTTACTATGATTAAATCAATGTGTATCAAAATTTGAAAGATTTTTCAAAGTATTTTTAAAATAGAAAAATTTAAATAGTGACTTCTCAATTGTACCAAGTATAGGCAAAAGTGCCATTTAATTTTGGAAAACATAACTTTAACTACCATCAGCCAATAAAAAAGAGTAAAGAAAAAAACTTCACCAGTATAAATATATTGAGAGTACATAATTTCTTCACTAAACATAGATTTTAAAATGTATCACTTCTATTTGAGTCTGAGTATATGATTTAGTTACAAGTTATATAAATACTTGCATAATATAACATAATATATTTTATATTCATTGAATACAATTTATTGATAATTATTTTAAATTCTTTACAATTTTGATATTATTCATACGTTTTCGTTAAAAAATAAATAATTTTAACTTAAGTTCCGAACGGCATTAATAAATCTTGATGTCTCTCATATGCAATGTGTAGTTATTTTACATCATTTAAACGTTCGCGTGTACTCTTCGCCCTTCGGATATAACCGAATGATGAAATTATTAGATCAAAATTAATTTTAAACACTTGACTTTCACTTAACAGAGTAAAAAAATAAAAATGATACCAGATAATTTCCACCGTGATCTCTACTCATTTCGGTTACACGTCGGGTTGACTTTACAATGTTGACATTATTGACTAACAGTCAGTAGTGCAGTAGTAGCGTTGTCGCTTCAAATTATTGCACTGTAGAGTATCTCAATTTCTAAATAAATCTAAGGAAAACATTGAACGTAAAAAATTTAAATAGATAACGTTATGACTTGTGTTTAAATACGTACGATTAATGTTAAAGATTTAATCTAGTATATTTCGTAGTCATCATACTTATACTATTAAATTAAGAAATCGATTTGACATTAATGCATATTTTAGCTATGCGATTTTGCGTACATAATTGAAATATCGTAATACTGTAATACGCAATATATTTTATACTAGTTTATCATATTACGTATGAAGTATTTTATGGTTTACCTTATGGCTTATTACCTATGATGCATGGACGATGGAAACGGTTCATAAATATTATAATGCGACCAATTTAGAAAAGTGATGGTTCAGGGGAATTAAATCCAATGAAATTATAGATAAAATGACAAATATAATAGGGCTTAATAATTGCAAGTGTATTATGTTATGTTGATTAAATATTTCCATCGCACCGCTTTCTTGTGCCGAAAATCTCAGGAATTGGTTGAGATATAGGAACGAGTCGCACCGATTGCGACACCGCTACTGTGATTTTCATTGCGTGTGACGCGCGTAACTGCAGGCCTAGTCATTATTATAAATTTATAATACGTTCAACGAAGGACCCGATCCTGTCGCGATCGTGTAGTAATTGTTTCGTGTATTTCACGAGAACGGACTTGAGATGCGATTATTGAAAACGCACTCGACCTCGACCGGCTCGCTGTCGTATGATCGAGTAATTAACTCTCGAAACCGCGTGATTTCAATTGGATGTAAATACGAGTATTCCAATAAATGCGCATGAAAATATCGCGTCGCGCGATCGATTATTTTTTTTTACGAGCGGTGACTTTATACCTCTACGAAACGAAACACGATGACGCCACATAGTCCTTTTAATATTTACGTCGCGAATTCGTGTTCGGCAACCACGCCGAAGCGTATAATATGGTTCGCAGCGACTACATGGTGGCGACGGCAAATGGATGTTAATGAGACACGCGTTTTCAATTAAAACCTAGTCGTGGAATACGTATACAAACACGTGCGTTTCGAATTATTACTACTCATCAGTAATATCATTGGTCGGACAGCGACGGAACTATAAAACGTCGAGTGATTTCGCGCGATACTCGCAATAATAATAATAATAATCATGGTTCTCGATACTGCGCAGTTCCCGCCGAACCGTCTCGTCTGTCGGCGTGGGAAAAAAAGGACGAAAAGAAACGAACATTGCAGAGGTCGCGGAATCCGACCGCCGCCGCGACGGCGGCCAAGGGGTGCGAGGCGCGGTGTTAAAATATTGTTTACGTATTATTCTCGAGACGCAAATCCTGCGTCGCAAAAGGATCGTCACGTGGTCGGTATTATACGGAGACACGCGACACGATGTTTCGTACACGAGCGGCAGTCCCCTAAAGCGGGTCACGAAACACGCGAAAACAAATGACGTCAAACGCATGCGCCCTGCGGATAAGGCGTATATTGCGAAACGTCCGCCGGCCGACGTGGTTGGTGGCGAGAACGATAAATACGACGACGTGCTCACATGCTGTTATTATTACTATACAATGCATTGTATTTTAACGTCCAGAATAACGTCGCCGGCCGAGTGTAAAACACCGCGTGTTGGTAAACAAGCAGTCGACGAACGACCACAAACGCCGCGGCGAAAAAAATCGAACGCATGCGATATTTAAACAAACGAAAATACGTTTTTTTCGACTGGAATTCCGTCGCATACACGTTCGAGCGGTTATGTTTTCGCCTGCTTCTAGTTTCTTTCTGTTACAAGGCGTACTTGCCGGTTAAAATCCCATCAGGGGTGAAATCGAAATCGAAAATGGTTTAGGTCGTAATACTCGTATAATATGCCACAGCCGCCGCCGTTACCAAATCATCACATACCTACTCGTTGGCTATTGTAATTGACTCGGATTTTCAGCATCTGTGGTCAAATATTCGTGTTACGGTTCCCCTTAAATAATCGGCTCGTAGCTGAAAAAAACTGACATTACTTCCGAAAAGTTTTTTCGGTTTTTCCTTGATGTTGAAAAAATTGCTGAGAAAATCGATAGAAGCCAAGTCTAATGATCTAAAAAGTTGCTGTAATATGAGAAAATGGTGCACAAAGTTTACAGCCCAAATGACCTACAAAGAAAGAAAAAAAGCTTTGCTTAGAATCGAAAATGTTATACATTATTATTTATTACGTTAGCCGGTAATTACAATAAATTAAATTAAATCTTCACCTAATGTTAAATTAAATAAAAAACTGAACCCGTTCAAAAATTTCATACAAAACAATAATTATGTTTATTGACATTGTCGATAAGTTTACACACATTCATCACAATTTTTAGTACGTCAGAACTTTAAAAATATTTTCGATTTTATAACATACACGTCATTACGCACGACTTTCATAATCTCGGGAGGTGTAATGACCATCACGCCACCCATCACAGATTTTTACCTATTATTAATTCACCGAGTTATTTATTGGGTGCAAGCCCGTGTTTTTATTTGGCAGTTATCTACGCACATGCCGTACAAATTGATTTCGTAAAATTCATATTTGATCGGGTAGAACTTTTAATCGAAAATTGGTTGATATTTTTGGTTTTTTTATTTGTTCGATAAACAATTATCCCTAATTTGCGTAGTATTGCGTATTAGGTAGCTTTAAACAACATGTTGTACAGTGCAGACGACTGTATTAAACTATACTTTATTATTTGCTTGTCGTCGCAGAATTGGCGTCACGCTTGCGGTAATAATAGTATGCGCTTCGTCGAAACACTATATGTATATTTTATGGCAAATGTAAAAAACTTACATAGATTTTAGTAAATTTAATTCTTGCTCAATCACCATCACCCACATTATGGGTTTAAATAGTTAATCGTATTTTTGCGCAACTCAACAACCTACACTTACATATGTATATGAAGTACTTGCAATTGCAATTAAATCATACTGCAGCAATTACTCGAAATAAGTGCAAGTGCATTAATTATTGATTTCCGCGAATAATATTTTTCCGATCAGTCGCCAAGCCCAAAAGATATGTTATATTTGCCTGAGTTGTAATTTGTGAATGAAATTCATACATTTTTTCGTGGTTTCGAGTGCATGGGTTATTTTTGGCAATCACCCATCGAGTCATTAGCTAACCGACTGCATCACCTTACAACCAAAATCACATAAATTATTTTAAAATGGTATGAAATTAATGTTAACTTAACACACCGACTCAAAAATAATTAAGTTTTCTTTTTTTTTTTGTTAGAACGTTTCATTTCCACCAAATACAATATGAATAATTTTTCAACGAAATTCTTCAAATCCTAACTAAAAAATTCTTACTAAAAACAAAAATAACATTACCCGAGTGTCGGCACAAATATCTTTTTACTGTAGTTTTAAATTAACCGAATCTACTATATGCTAAACTTGAGATTTCTAAGTAATCTCTCTTATTAGAATTAGTTTTGATTTAAACGATGAAAATTAAATAATTACATTTGTATGATGTATCACTTTATCGAGTTTATTCGAGTACTGTGTCTTAGATGGTATAAACAAATCGAAGGTGGAAATTCAAAATAAATAGATGTATTATTGTTTATATATTTATATCTAGATATATTCTCCTTGCTATAGTAGAGGTCAGACTTTTGAGTTTCAACCATGACTGCGACCAACCTAAACGGATCCTATCCTATCACGAATAGAATCTGATCCGAACCAAAACCGGTTGCACCAACAACAAACTAGTCAACAACCCAATTACGGTCAAGACACGTCTTCCCCTTTTACAAAATAAATAAAATAATGTTGGCTCGGTGAACAACAAAACACGATTTCGTCTGGCTGTTAAATGTTTACAATATTGCCACATTTAGTAGTAGATTGCTATGAAATCTGGACCTAATATTACCAATTTAAGGTACAAAATTATTGTCGAAAACATCTGACATCATTTTATTTACCTACTTTCCTTATACGAATTTGACTACACAATTATCAACAGTAGATATTATATTTGTCAGATAAATCCGTCCATCGTTTTTACACATACTAACAAACTAATAAACAACAATGTGATGATGTATCATATAAATTATTATGAGATGTATAAGAAAAAACACATCGCCAGAAAGTCCCGTAATAATTATAAAATTATTTTTTACACTACGATGTAATAATCATTAAAATTTTAACAGAGTTTCAAAATTAAAAATATATTTGCTTAAAAATGATAATAATTGGCGTTCTCTTCATATTTCCTCGTATTATATGAAAATCTACAAAATTTCAATAAAATAAATTGAAATTTTTTTGCCTAAAATGATTTGTTCTTTTAAGCTACTTTTAAGTACGTGTAGACAAAACTACTTGATTTTCAAATAAAAAAAATTAACATAAATTTATAAAAATAATGCATCATTTTATGTCCAAGTTAAAAAAATATCTTTACTAATTTAGATTCTTTGTTCTTCAAGACATTAGTTCAATTATTAAAAGCTGACCTTCAATTGTCGGCTGCAGACATGCCACATGGTGCGGTATGTATAGAGTAAGGGACTAAAAAATACTAACAATACATTTCGCATAAACGTTCTAACGTGAAAAGGATAAGTTTCTTAAAACGTAATACACAGTTAGTATAGATAAAAGAACGTCTATAACGTTCTTTATGGAACGTTTATAAAGTGGGATCTGAATGACAATAAATACGATCGAGGAAATGTTTACGGAGCATAATATAGTTACTGCAGTATGAAACTTGGTACTTTAGTTGTATATATATATATATATATATTATACACTATGATATAGAATTTAAGACATCCAAACGATCTCGTTTATTCCATAATTGGTATTAAACCGCGTTAGTTAGTATCAGTCAGTACCTAACGATATATACCTACTTGGTCCATCGAACAAACGGTATGTTCAAAATGTAATATCTATAAATTTTTAAACTTTTAATACAATACGGTGTGCAGAATATTTAAAGGTATTTAATCTTTTGAAATAAGTTTTGTAAACTCAATAGAAATATTCAAAGTCTATTATGTTGTATAATAACTGCAATAACTCAAGTTACTCATTGATTTTACAGAAAACAATAATAATAATTTACTCCAACATAAAATGTTATAATAAAGTTATTGTCCTGATTGATAAAAATAATGAATGTTGTACAAGTGTATTTTATCTCCATTTAAACATATCAATTTTTAATAAGTATAAATACTTAGTATTTTCTATAATTTCACTTCGTTATGAAATTTCAAGATCATTTTCATAAGCAGCTAATAAGATTTATATGTCTACCTACGCATTTGACTTTATGCCGAGTTGTCAAAAATTATACAATAATTGGTACTAGAGATGAACTAAAACAAAACGATGTGTTAAACTAAAGTTATCCAAGGCTATAGGGTCTAATAGTTTTTTTACACTACACTCCTATTTTTATGTGGCTTATCATAGACCTTTCGTCTGCCTTATAATTTATTTTGTTTATTAGTGGGTTATATAATACTGAATACTGAACAAATAATATTATCTTATAGCTATAAACTCTACCCCGGTGTTATATTCTATAGCGACACAAGCTCACAAAATTACAGTCGATAGGTTTTAAACGTATAAAAAACGAGAGTCATACTTTTACCAGATAATAATCCTATATCTGTTCTTACTTTAATATTGAACTAACCTTTTTTTTTTTTTTTAATTTCTTTCAGTTGTAATACATTATTAATATATATATATATACTAGCTGAATATTACCCGTCCTTGCCGGGTTTAAGTATAAAAAATGTGTATAGGCCAAATAATAATTTGATTGAATAATTATTAAATAATTGACATTTTTCCGTTATCAGCTGACTGCTATTATTATTTAATATTAATATATTAATTTACTTAATTAATTTATATAATAATAAAAAAAACAATCCCTAAATCGTAAAGAAAAAAATTACACATTATATTACATCACTTTTAGAAATTTGTACGGATATATCTGATAGATAAATAAAAATCTATAATATCAAGCTATTTAATGTGCATAAACGTTAACTATAAAAGTTTAATAAACACTTAATTTGCTATTACTCAGAATTAAAACTAATACGCGCATTGTTTTTTATAAATATTAACTTTTAAGTACTAACGATTCACTTTATCACGTGCGCGTCTACGCCACAACAGCTATCTTCGTGTCAAATTTCAACCCGATCGGTCCAGCGGTTTGGGCTGTGGGAGGATTTCAAGAAAAAGCACGTTACAGTTATATATAAGAGATATATATATATATATATATATACATTATAATATTTGACGAATCATTATTATTAATATATGATATACTCGTGTACATATATCTAACAAATAAATGATGAAATTAATAAATCAATAAATTTGACGTATGTCAAGGATGTGTACACGCTTTGAATCACTTTTACGAAAAAAAAACGTCTCTGTACTTAAATAATAAAAATAAAAATTTTACCTTTTATAGGTATAAGGCTTTATTTAGTTAGCTCGGAAATGTTAAATTATTATAATATAATATGACGGTTATACGGTTTACTCGATGAAAGTAATAATGTAGTATTATATATCTTTTAATGAACAATCGAGTTTAATTGGTTTCAAGTTTTAATAAAATCAGTAGTTTTACTCAAAACTTACTATAGTATACCTACTCATAACCTACTGTATACCATTACACTATAGTTTTAGATTACTCAAGTAAGTACATATTTTTTTTTAAGTACAAAAATGTAAATTGTTTAACTTAAAATATAATCTACAGAAAGAATTTCTTTTATATATTATTTTGATAAATGTTATTTCTTGATTTCTTGATTGTATACAATAAGTATTTTCAAGGCCAAGGAACATTATGACGTAGAAGTTACAATTTTCAAAAATGTTAATTTTTAATTGTAGTGTAAAGTACAGACATCCACAAAATGTTTAAATCGTGCACGACATCGTTACATATAATAATTGAGAATAGTACCTACTACCTACATTAAAACAAAACCACGCTGTGTAATAAAAAATTATTTCAATCACGTGTTGATAATATATTTAATTTAATAAACAAAATATTAATTAAAATTTCACGTAGGTTTATCAAATATAAAAACATGATAGTTCAGTGTTATCAAAATTTTAATTTTTTTCTCGGCAAAGTTTAGTAGAAAAAAAAATTTTAGATTACTGACATTATGAATTTGAATAAAATAATATCATAATATTATAAATACTTAGGAGCGTGATAAATGATAAAGCTTATGACATTAAGCCTACGAGATTGTAAATCAATAATAAACACAATATTGTAAACATTGATATTGAATCATTTAAATTGAATCGATGGAAGAAGCTGCCAAAGAAGACCTAGTCTGGAAATAACTGTTTTTCTATAGCGGTTTCGAATATGATCCGTTTTGATAAAATACGATTAAATATTCATGTTCTCTAATTTAGGTGACTATTATGTCAAGATTATAATATAATACAGTACATTGTTTCAAATTGTAGCTATTGATTTACCATTTTTTTTTCTCATATAATTACGATTTAATTATTATTTAAATTCATATCTAAGCGAAACAACAAATATATATTATAATACGGTATATAATTTAATTCGATAATTTTTTTTTTATTTTTCCGTAATCAAAGTTCAGAGTTGTAAAATGGATTATTTTTTTTTATAATGTAGTGATATTAAAATACACCTATACACATGATGTAGATAAATTTTTGAAAAAAACCATTCTACATAATAATTATATGTCCAACACCACAGCTATCCGCAACAGATAACCGACGTACGACTACGGGCCACACATTGTGCGCCACCGTGCCACCGTGTAATCGGATTTATTACAATATTATTATTATTATAAATGGCTCCTAAAGTGCCTAGGTAGGTACTATAATAGCCACGTGCTTGTAAAAAGCAATCGTGATCGACGTTAATTAATCCCGAGTGAATTTTAGATATGAAAAACACATCACATCGCGAAGCTTCGACAACGACAGCCAATAATGAATAAAACTCGATTGCATCGAGTAAGGTTCACCGATCCGTTGTGAGGTATGAAGTTTGTCACTCGCGCACTGAATAGGTAGTGAGTTTTTACTGTTCTTAATGTTATCTACGTATTGGTATGACGTATCACTTTATAAGTGTACAGCCATATAAAATATATCCTATGTAATAGGTTGCACGTTTTACGTTTTGTCAATTAAGTATGGAACAAAACAACATTACGTATACTATTTGAACTGCAATATAATACTTGTACACTGGTGCCAATTAGTACATTATTTACATAAATCGTCGTTCTGACAATCTAGTGTTGAAACAATGAAAAAAATAAAAGAATTGCTACGCTTTCATTACTCTCTTTTATAAAAATCATTACTGTATTGTGTGGTGAAAATACATATTGATTAAGTATATTACCAAATAAATCTTCAGTAAGTAAAGTTAACACATTGAAAGAACCAAATAAAAGTCAATTTCCTGGACTCTGAACGTAATTAATTATGATTCTGAAATTAATTACCGGTCGCAATTAATAATTAATGTTATATTGCCTGTTTAAACTCAAAAGGTTGGTAGGTAGGTACGTTCGAATTGACATATCTAAATCGGCGAACACACGAAAACAACACGTGATAAAAAATACCTACTTTGTTATAACTGTTATTGTGAAACAATGGCAGTATTTTCAATTGATGACATAAACGCAGTGTCAATAAAACCCACATAGGTACTGAAAACAATGATATCAGCTCAAGAAGTGTTGGCCAAAAATATAATTTTATGAACTCGTTGCGTTGTTGATAAATATGTTTTCACTGTGCGTATGAATTTAGTGGGTTGGACGACAATAATAATTATTATTAACTTATTATACAATTACCTATGTATATTATTCATGTAATATTTTTAATATTTGGCATCGATAATAACAACGAAACATCACGACAGATGCTACCCATCTGCGACGGCACCCCTCCCCCAAACATTGTACACGTGTAAAGCAGGCAACGTGATATTAAAAAAAAAAAAAAAACACAGGTTGTTAGAAAAGTTAAAGAACGTCGCGTCGGGAGAATTAATATCGATCGATATGAAATGAGATTTAAATTACAGTTATTTCTTATTATGTTCCTTATAAACGAGCAATTTTCGAGTGAAAATATTATTTTGTGTTTGAAACGTAATATGGTTGGTCAGACGAGTCGTAAAAATAGCACTGCGAGCGTGCGCAGTATTTTTGTTTGGGAGGGGCTGGAAGTTGTTCCAGGCTCGTATTACTTACCTGATATACGTAGTGCTATACATGCGTTTTTCGTAAAATATCTACATTATTTTTCCACCTATATAAAAACGTATAGCATATTTCTTTACGAGAATTACGTATACTCAATGCGCGTACATAAAACCGTACACGGAGTATAATTTATCTTAAAAAAATAATATAGAATATAATGTATGCTATAAAAATATTATTATATATGAAAGCCTACGCCCCTGAATGTGGGTTTGAGTTATTGTTATTAGGCACGTCGAGAAACCAGAATCATTAAGAGGGCCGACGTAAACCGGTGCCCCCGAAAGAGTTTACAATATTATTGAATTTTATTTTCTCAAAAAAAAAAAAAATACTAATAGATCACGATATCGTAGTGAAATAAATCTAAACGCGTAGAGAGAAAAATATTATATGAAAAACTAGTGCGTTGTTTGTTGCCGGTTAAATGTATAACGCACTATAGTTACGTTTCGATAATATGAACTCAACGATAACGTTGTGGAAACAAAGATTTTGTTATCAGACGAGACGACATACGAGTCTAATTCTACATGTAAATTTTATTATCTAAGTCAACTAGGCGATTTCGCCTCTGAGGCCTCTATCACTTTACGAAGAGAAGAATTTCTACGCAAAGTTCCCGCGTTCGAAACCGGTACTCGATACGTACGCAAGAGACATATGTGCGTAGAAGTTTTTAGTTTAGAAAGGGCTGAAATTCTAAGATTTTTTCGTTGAAATTTAAGAGGTGTCTCCCGGTTTAAACATTATCAATTTAAACGGACTACATAGAACATATCATAAGATTAATTTTAACATTTTAAAATTTGTTCGGCATTATGTAAAATTAATAGTACAGTATTAATACTGCGTCGAAATTAATTTGTTTTACCTAAATCGCTTCAACGATATTCAATATTAAAAAATGTAAAAACGCTCTCTCGTGATAATTTTAACCGTAACTTGTAACCGTATTTTACACAATAACATTACACAACAAAAACATTGAATACTTGCAAATAACATAACGAAACGAGTCGGCAGGTATATAAACGATTCAATACAGCCATGTAGGTATATAATATTCGAAATGTCTGTATCGATATTATGTGAAACGGACATGTCTGTAAATGCATCCCGGATCATATTAGGTCTATAAAATATTTATTAAAACCATATTTCATTGTACAGATTATTCATGCAGTTACGTGAACACATTTACAAAACAAATCCGAGTCGTCGACTAGTCACATTATGTAAAACGGACGTAATGTCTGCAAGAACGTACCCCCCCGAGGTAGACTATACTCGACGGGTCAACGTATCTAATATTTTACAACGATCGTACGAGATGATCATAATTTATTGTGTACGACGCTTTGAAAATATCAATGAAGTGGACGATGTCGTCGTGCCGCGCGTGCAGGCGGCCGGCTATTTTTCACGTGCACCCGACGAATCCGAGGCGGGTTACGCGACCGCGGACCGAGGGGGACGATCCCGGGGGACGGATTCGCGCGCGACCCCGACGGCTACGACGTAGTACGCGCGCGAGTACGACCCGTACTCGCGCGTACGGTCTGGCCGCGAAGAAACGGGGCTATAATTTAATAGCGAAGATTCGGCGCGCGCGCGTACTACGCCGGCCGCCCGACGTAAATATCGTGAAAACAACAACAACAACAACAGCGGAGCCGCCGCCGCAGACGCCGCGGTGCTGTTCTCCTCCTCCCGCCCGCCCGTCCCATCCCACCGGACCGTCCCGCGTCGCGCCGCCGCGGCCCATCCCCACCGGGCCGCCGGTCCGGTCGACCTTTTTTATATAACGGAGAGCGGCCCCCGAACGGATTCGTACAACACTGTTGCCATCGATTATTGCTGCGAGAAACGCGCGCTCGTCGACTACTGCTTAGCGCTCGTTCCCGTCGTCGTCGTCGTCGTCGTCCGTGTTGCGCACGCTCTCTCTCCGTCCGGCAACCGTCTTTCCCGCAGTATCCGCGTCTCCTCTCACTCTCCGCCCCCGTTTTCTGTCAGTGCGCAGTTCGCGTCGGTCGTCTCGTCTCGCTCTCTCCGAGTTTTTCTTTTTCATTCCCCACGCACCGCCGGTTTCTACGGCCCCCGGTTCAGTTCCCGTCCGACGTTTGCGCCGCCGCCGTCACCGTTCCGACCGCGATATCGTCGCACAAGCTCTCCCCCACGTCTCGTCACGTCGACGATGCATTTGTACTTCTGCAGCCGTCTGAAATCTGTCGACGTCAATCTCGTCTCACGAGTGCTGCAGCTCAAGGGCTGAAAACCGAAACCGTCGTTTTTACCCGTCACGACTAGCCAACGCGACACGTCGCAATCGCCGTTCCGCAGCTTCCGCGCTCTGCCCCGTCGTCTAGCCGACCAGCTAGACCGCATCCCGCGCCGCCGCCGCAGCTAGCCCGTCGCACCAGTCGGTCTCGTCGACCACCGCCGCGGTCCCGTCCACGCGTCGTCGCACCGCCCGGCCGCTTCTTCGCACATCAGCCCCGCCCGTGGTCAAAGTGGACGCGTCAAATTTCCGCTGCACCATCACACTGGCCAACAAAGTGGACTACGTCGTCCGAAGAAGACCCATTGGTGGCATGCGGCCAGACCTGCAGAAGTTAATATATCACACGTCGTCCGATCACTTTTCAGAGCTCGACGCCGTCCCCGTGCTCTAGTCCGCGCGCCGCTAGCAGTATAGAATAGAGTAACAAGGAGCGAGTGTTGCGTGGTGTATCCGTGCAACGAGTGGCTAGTACTAGTAACCGAAACCCTCATCACAATGCCGCCCACCCTTCTGATGAGGCCGAACAAGAAGGACTGGCAACGTCAGTCGCAGTCCGAGTCCGAGGACGACGACATGGTCGGAAGGAAAGATTTGATGCCGCTTGTCATGACCCAAGGTGAATAGACCTCTCTGGTCATATTGTAGCCTAGTACCTAATCTGTTTCCAACACTATCCCGCGGTACCTGTGTGTTGTCGTGCGACTCGAAAAGACTCATGTTGTCATTTTTAAAAATATTTCCATTAGCAATTAGGTTATATTTGTGTTACACGTGTGGGTGTCAAGAATAGAGTCCTGTTGATTAAATGGCATTTCACTACATTCATTTGGTTTGAGTCCAATTTTAATATTCAGATAGGCATTGTGTTCGTGTGAACATTTTTAAAGGACTCTCAATAATTAATGTACCCATCAACTGTTGTTTTGTTTGTCTGATGTCACTATTACTGGTATCTAATCTCTTGGACGAAAATAACATTTCTACAACAGTGGAAAATATTAGACTACAGTTATTTTATTATTACATAAGTAATGAAATGGCATTTTAACTGTTTATATATGGAAAAAAAATACTTGCATTTGAATAACTTTGTCTAGTTAAATTGATAATAAGTTAACACTGACAAATGCATTGAGAATAAAATTACACAGAAAATAACTTGTATAAATTGAAAGTTACATAACCCAACTGATTAACTTAATAAAATCAATTATAATCTATCGAATTCTTAAATATCCAACTTTGTCCATGTTATTCATTTTTTATTTGAATGGGGTTTTTTCATTTCAAATTTTATTCTACATAGTAAGTTTAAAAATACTTTTCATGTACAAATGAAAATTGTTTTAGTCACATTAGTAGATGTCTTTTCCCATAACAATACAAAGTAGGTGATAGACTATTCAAGTGAGTTATTTAATAATTTGACTAGCCAAAAAAATCTATTTTCAAGTGGTGTGCTGAACATTGGCCAATAAATTATTGAGAATACCTAGCCAAAATGCTATAGGTACCTTGTGTGTTTTTCCAACTCCCGTAGTCTTGTGAGCGGTAGATTTATTATTATTATTATTATTGGTAATATTAACATTATTTGTATGTTAAAATTTTCAGTTGGTCAACATTTTGTGCCGTTAGTTATAACAATGGTTGGTTTGCCAGCACGTGGCAAAACTATTCTTGCTTATAAGATCCAACAATATCTCAACTGGACAAATCATAAAGCTAAAGGTATGTAACCCATAAGCTAATCAAAGCCTTTAATTAGGAATACCTAATGAAAGGTAATAAAAAATAAATTGGACTATAGTAATTAATGCAATTTAATTAGTTATACCCAGTAAAATCATTAAATGTGTTTAAAACTAATTAAAGTAGTATTTTCAATTTTAACCATAGTGAGTTTGAGTAATAGTGAATATGAATACAATACTTAATTACTTTTTGAATTGGAGTAAGTCAAAATAATGATGTAATAAAACAAAACAAAACCTAAATCTAACTAATGCTTTTGTTTATTTCATTCTGAAACCTTAAAAGTGTTCACTCTAACATAATTCCAATGTTCAATGTATCCTAATCAATAAATACTTGAAAGGTTAATCCACATTATTAAATTTAAAATAAATCTCATTTAACAAGCTTGGTATACATTTCAACATTAGTAAATGTTGTCGATAAGTATAACAATATTATTTAACTGTTCAATTCAAAATAAACATTAATAGCAGTATTGTATTTTATTATTTTTATATATAATATAATATCATGTTTATTTCAATTTGTGTAAAATAATTATCATGTTTTATTTATAGTGTTCTCTGTGAGCTCATACAGACGTAAACATATTGAATCATATAGTAGCCATGACCTCTTTCGCAAGGAAAACAGTGAAGCAGCAGAGATTCGTCAATTAAGTGCCCAAGAAGCTCAAGACGATGCTACCAAGTGGTTACAGAACGGAGGAGATGTAGCTGTAAGTATTGAGTTGTACATTCCAATATTTTTATAGAAGGCTTACATAATATGTATTCAATAATCTTACAAATATGAATTATGTTGTAGATATTAGATGGCACTCATATTACACAAGCTCGCCGCCAAGCTGTTCATGATCATTTCGCTAAAATCATGGGGTATAAGGTACTATTTATTGAATGTGTTATCGAGGATGAGATGCTCATTGAGCAGAATGTCAAAGGAGTGTTGCAATTCAGTAAGGATTATAGAATTATGTCTAGTGAGAAAGCTCTTGATGATTTCCACCATAAAATTGAACATTACATGGAACAACACGAACCAATGAAACCGAAAACAGATGGCTACAGCTATATTAAATACTTAAATGCAGGTAATAATATAAAACATTTTAAGACAAATAATTAAAAATACCACTGATATTTTCATACATTTACATGAATGATTTTATTTTAGGAGAATCACTTGCTGTTAGTCGTTTGAATTCTCCGATGCAAAGTGAAGTGCTAGCTTTTGTTTCAAACTTCAAACCATTATCAAAAACAATTTATATTTCAAGAGTAAGTAATTATAACGATTTATATATTAATTATTTATGATCTTTTTTTTCTTTTTTTTTCTTACCTTATTTTGATACTTTTTAGCACGGCGAGAGTGAAAACAATGTATTGGGACGTATTGGTGGTGATGCAGATTTGTCTGTTCGTGGTCGTACATATGCTGCGGCATTAGCACGCTATTTCAATAATGAAGATCGTTTGGAAGGCCTACGCGTTTGGACGAGTGAATTGAAACGCACTCACCAGACAGCTCAAGGTATTAAGGCACCCATAGAACCTGTGCCTGCTCTCAATGAGTTGTATGCTGTAAGTCTATTATTTATATGCGTATAATTTATAGATAGTCTAATGTTTAACAATTTGTTTACTTAGGGTGTATGTGAAGGATTAAGTTATGAAGAAATGCAGTGCAAATTTCCACAAGAGTTTGCTTGGCGTGACCAAGACAAGTTGCAGTATCGCTATCCATGGGGAGAGTCTTACATAGATATTATGGCACGATTGAAGCCGGTGTTATTGGAACTAGAAGGCGACATTGATAACCTGTTGATAATCAGTCACCAAGCTGTTTTAAGATGTTTACTTGGATACTTCTTGAATAAAGAGCATGGTAATTTTGATAAACCTTTTAAACTTGTTAAAAAATAAAAGTTTTCTTACTCAAAAAATGTATTTTACAGAAGAATTACCGTACATGAATGTACCGTTGCACACCATCATCAAGTTGACTTTAAGTGGATACAAGTGCAAAATGGAAGTGATTAAGTTAAACATTGAATGCGTTGATACATACCGCGTGCAACCTAAGGTACATATTAAAGATTTAAATCTAGCCATATTGTATTAATGTTATTTAAAAAAGTTTTCTATCAATTATCTATTACTTTTATGTTATAAAATAATATTATTATAAACATTTTAATTTATTACAGAACTGCTCTGTTAACCGTTCAACTGATGATGCCCTACTGACAGTGCCAGCTCATTTCGAAAATTTATCTTTGTGGAATCATTCGCCAATCGTTCAGCTTTGAACACAATCCAAACATAATATACGATTAGATATATTTATACGTTTGTATGTTTTCATAGACGTTAATTCAAAAACAGTATCCAAATAACCTTAGATCTTTAAAGTTTATTTTATAATTGCATTTAAAATGGTTTGATAATATTATAGATGGGTTGTTGAATTTCATGCAAAGAGTTTTCACACTAACACTCAGCTGTGATAAGAATATTTGGAACAAATATTAATAAAACTTAACTACCATTGACATAAATTGTATTTGACATTAACAAACCATGTTTGGAGACAAATAATATTAGATATTTTAATATTTTTTTTTTTTAATATCATAGATTTATTTGGAAGAATACAAATTAGATATACTATTTATTAGATGTTAAGTATAATAAAAAAGTGAAGAGTTATGGATTTCTGTAGCTAGTTTATTACATATATGATTATATCATATTATTAACTTAAAATATATTTAATTCTATTTGTATCTGGTTTCCATGCAGTAGATTCATAATATTGTAAGTTAAATTTGATGTTAATATTTAACAAGAATATTGAATAAATACCCAATATGTAAGTGAGTGACAGTGTTTGATCTCTAATGTTTATATTTATAAAATTTTATGATCGCACAAACACATTATTATTGTTCTGCTTAAATACGAACATGTTCCTAATTAGCAGAAAAAGTAAAAATATGTATGTCAATCAAAAATATACAAAATCCCATAGGATGTTTTTGAACGGCAGTAATTATTATTTACTTTTTTTTTGTGACAAACTATTCTTCCATTTTAATTATTATTATTAATTATTAGATTATAAAACATATTTTTGTACTGTAGTTATGTTTGATTTATTACTTTTTTTTACTTTTAATCATTTTTATCCATTGTTATTAAAATAATAAAGTAAACAATACAATTGAATTTGGATATAAACTTGTGTTTTTGTAGCTCGATACATCTTTTGTCTGGATTTTGTGGTTAAGTTAGTAAAATAATATGTATTAAGACATAATAAAATAAGGTACAGATTTCCATTTTATTGTGTTGTGTGTCTTTACAAACATCAAACATCTTAATAAATGATTGAAATCTGATATTCATTATTTTCAATTGCATAAACAAACCTCGCCCAATTTGATGGTCGACTAAGACGATTAAAAGTACTGTTGATCAAATAGCTCTATAACAAAATAACAATAGAATTTATTGTTTAATATTACAATTAATTTTGTTTTTCTACTAAATTGACATGTGAAACTATGCACATGGACAATATCCATTTTTTATTTTACGTTTTGTGATAGCACTTTTTAAAAACACGTTCAGTTCTGCCATTCGATTCAATCAAATATTTTATATCCACTGATCTCTCTTTTCCATATACTAGTATATTTATGTCCTTTCCGATATTTGCTTTATAAACTATAAGATATATTATGAAAGAATATTCTGCTATCGTTTCATTTGCTTTCCATTGTTGTTGCATTCTATAAAAATACAATTGACTTGGCTTGGATCAAAATAAACATAGTAAATAAATAAGAATAAAAATATATTCATACATTATAGGCAACACAGATATTTTTTGATAAGAAGAAAATCAACTTGACCAGTAGAAAAATTAAAAGAATTAACAAAAAACAAATGAAAAAAAATACTAAATCATTAAGTGTTTTATGTGTTTTTTGTGTTCTATGTGTTTCCGCATTGTGTGTTTTCTAAGTCCGCCGTAGGTTACAAATGTTAGCCCACATATGTCGCAGCTGTATGGCCTCTCTCCAGTGTGTACTCTTGAATGTTCAAGGAGGACATGCGACTGGGTGAATGATGACCCACAGACTTTACAAGTGTATGGTCTGTGTCCAGAGTGTGTTCTTTTGTGCACCAGCAGGGTGGCCGAGCTGGAAAATTTGCTATTGCACTCAGAGCATGTGTAAGGTCGCTGGCCTGTGTGTTTTCTGCGGTGAATTATCATGTCGGTTTTCTGTGAGAACTTGTTATTGCAAAATTCGCATTCAAACTGCTTCTCTCCAGTGTGCTTCCGGTAGTGCACCACTAGATAATTATATCGCTTAAATGCCATTCCACAAAAGTGGCACACAAACGGCTTTTCGCTTGTGTGCTTCCAATAGTGTGCACATAGATGGGAGTTCTGCTTGAAAGTTTTAGAACAGACATTACACTTGAGAGAGTTTATCTCCCCAGTATTCGAAGCGGCATCGGCAGCATGGCGGTGTTCGTGTAGTTGCAGACTACTAGCATAGTTGAATTTCTTATTACAAATCTTGCAAATATACAGATATTTCTTGTGATCCACAGGGAATGAAGGATTGTTGAAACTCTTGCTGCAGACCTCCTCTTCGTCGTCTTCTTTGATTTTGATTTTAACATTATCCGGCAGGTATTCAGAACACTCTTTATGTGCTACCGTTGTCCATTGTTGTCTGTGATTTTCTGATGACGCATTGGTATTTAATTCACAATTAGTCACTGGAATAGTCTGGAATAGAAAAATATTCCTCATAATAATGTAAATATTATCATACTTAAATAAATTATTATTATTGTTACTTTCTTTAAACTTATTTAATTATATATCAACTTATGTATTATTATTTAATTATAAAATATACATAGTAATATAATTACTAAAAGCTTCTTACATCATAGAACAAGATTATTTAAGATTTAAATCATTTTATTGCAATTTTCTGTAAATCTACCCATTGTGCAGTAATACATTAGTATAGACTATAGAGTTACTATTTATTATTATTTGTTGAAACCGGAACAAAAAGTAAAAGAAAAAAATGTTTTTCTTCGACTGTAGTGATGTTTTTAATTTAACTACATAACGTTTAAAAAAAAATTAATAAAAATTGTTGTTTACTGAATAAATTAGTAAATTGTTTAAAGACTTATTAACGTAAAAGATAAAATATATTTCACAGCTAACAATTAATATAACTAAATGTGTTTCACGGTTATAGAGAAATTAAATGGATCGAAAGTTAAGCCGGTACTTAATAAGTACATTAAAATATTTAAACAGTTATCAATTTAACATAAGATTTTCAAAAATTAGTATAATTCTAACAGCATTCTTCAAACTGAAACATTCAAGCTTCTTGAAATCACCCTTCGGAACAATGCAACACAAATCATGAAACTAGTTTTATACTGACGCATTTGGAATAAATGACAACCTTACATAATAGTTAGATACTTCAATTTCAAAAAGAAAATCACACATGAAATATTTCTTACTAATAAGCATTTACTATAAATAGTTGTTTTCAAAATAGTTTAAGACAACAGAGATTTTAAGATCTACTGAAAACCATAATTATTGTTAAAATTGTTTTTATATAACTGTATGAATTTCAATAATTAGTGCTTAGATGTTTGAAATAACCTTATGTTTAATTTAATTGAAATACATTGACAATACAAACCTTTTTGACTTTCTTCTTTTTTTTTTTTTTTTCCACAGATAATTTTGTTCTATAAAAAAAAACCCCCCTTTAATATTAATTTTAAGTATATAACAAGGAATGATACATAAGAATAAATATCATTCATTTTGAAATTATACATAATACAAACTGTATACATACTATATCATATGATACATTAAAGAGTTGTATTAGATAATGATCTACTAGTAATTAAAAAAAGAAAAACAATAAATTCACTTTTTAAATTAATTTTACTTGATTTTTAATCATACTTACGTTAACTTTTCGTCATATTTGAATTTTTTTGAAATGTTTGAATCGATAATTGTAGAAATAGCAGCAGCAGCAGCACCTAAAATTGTAATTAAATAAATAATAATCAATACAGTAAGTCTTACCAGAGATTAAGTATACAGATTTAGTATATTTAATCTATGGTCTTACTGAGTAAGATATTTTAAGACTATGATGTCTAAATTAATACTTATAATACGTTTTAGCTTAGTATTTTATAACTTTGAATTAGCTTGCAGTAGATAAATATTAATTACTTTAGAAAAAATAAGTAGTTACAAATTTTTTTTTTTTGTTTTATCCAAGTAAGTTACGAAAATATTTTTTAAATTTGAAATTTGAAAATCTCATAAGGGTTTGGATACCCGAGTTCTCATAATTTACTTAATTATTATAATATAATTAATAATAACTAAACTAAAAATATTTTGAAGGATAGACAATGGACAATTTTGATAAGTTTATTCTTATCTTATAATATTAATATCTATACTAGTATTTATAATCAATGATTATATATAAAATACTGTGGAAAGATAAAATATAATTTTATAGTTAAAAATAGAATTTGGTTATTATATTGGGGTATTGGTTAATTTAGAAATAAATATTAAAAATATTAATTACAAATTTAAACTATAATAAATTATAAATACTATAAAGTAAGCAAGTCTTATGAATATTATTTTTTGTAGACCTCATATTATATTTATATAGCCTAGTGACTAGTAATAAAAATATAAAAATTGATTAATCTTGTAATATTTTGTTAGTTAAATAAATAATCAAGATCTGAACTGAAATTGTATTTATTATCTGGTCTGATAATTCGTGACGAATATGAATGCCAGCACAAAACAGACTGTGGGTTAGCCTAACAGATTACACAATTTGTATCTACAAATATTACAATCTAATATCTATTATCTATTTGAAATGAAGATCCTAAAATTCTCGAAGATTCTTCCTCTAATTCTAATTGGTTGTACGCTTCACTCAGATCAATTTTACTAAACTCTTTTCCTTTACTCACTTTTTGAAATATTTCTTAGATTCGTGGTAACGGATATTTTACCTCCTGAACAAAATTTATTTACCGTGACTTTATAATCCGCACATATTCTTATTTTTTCATCACTCTTTAAAATCGGCACTAGTGGACTTCCCCATTCACTCGACTCAACCTGTGAAATTACACCTAACTTTTCCAATCTAGATAACTGCTCTTCAACCTGGTCTTTAAATGCGAACGGAATCTGTCTTGGTTTATGAAATATAGGCGTTGCGTTGTCCTTCACCCTAATTTTAAATTTTTCATGCACATATTTACCCATACCGTCACTAAACAATTTAGAATATTTACTTTTTAACTGTTCAAAATTTGTTTCACTATTTTCTAATATATTAATATTGGTTAATTTTATGTTGAATTTTTCCATAAAATCTCTACCTACTAAATTCGGTCCTCCGTTCTCTACTACAAATATTTTAAAAAGTTCACAAGTTTTATTTTTATAATAAACATCCGCGAAAAAAAACCCAATACAATTATTTTTTCACCAGTATAAACATTAAAATTTTTAAAAACCTTTTTTAAACTACGTGTTTATTGAATAGTTCGTAGAAAGTTTTCTCCGAAATTACTGTTAAACCTGAACCCGAATCTAACTGTGCCTTTAATTTAATATTATTAATTTTTACGTCCAAAATAATAGGTTTTAAATTTTTCGTTTCTATATTCAAAATTAAACTCTCATGTGTACCCTCATCTACCGTCTCAATATTTAAAAAATTTGTACCTTTAGATTTATTACACATTACTGCTAAATGTCCTATTGTACTACAAAGATTACAACGATAATTTTTATATTTACAATTTTGAATATCCGTGTGCCGTTTACCACAAACTCGACATTGATTGACCCTTGATACAGTACCGCCTCCTTGGTCCTTGCCCCTGGAATGCATCCTGTTTCCCGTCCATTGAAATTGCCCTTGTGTCTGCCCTCCTTCGTTAACTAAGTAAGTTTCTTTTGTCAGTGCAATGTCGACAATTTGAGAAAGAGTTGTTTCTTCGGTTGGTTTTTCTTCACAAATTTTGTCTTTGATTTTCCCAGATTTCAATCCGAAAACAAATTTATCGATTAAAATACTTTCAAGATTGATGCCAAAATTGCAATTTGCTGATAAATTCCTAAGTCTCGCCGTGAAATCCGCAATTGATTCCCCTTCTTGCTGACTAGCCGCATAAAAATTATTTCGCTCCCGGAAAATATTTATTTTCGGAGTAAAATGATTATCCATCAACAAACACAATTCTTCAAACGTTTTTTCTTTTGGAAGATTTGGTGTGCACAAATCCCGCAACAATTTGTATGCATCTGGGCCAATACAACTTAAAAATGCCAATTTTTTTAAATCATTTTTAATTTCATTCACCTCCAGAAATTGCTCCAACTGTTCTTGGTAGATTTTCCAATTGTCACCATCCACGTTAAATTGCGCCAAATTGCCCAAATATGCAGTCATATTTTTTTTGAGTTTTTATATTGAATCTTCGTCGCCAATGTAATATTTTGTTAGTTAAATAAATACTCAAGATCTGAAATGAAATTGTATTTAATATCTGGTCTGATAATTTGTGACGCGGCGTCGTACAAATGCCTGCACAAAACCGACTGCGGGTTAGCCTTAAGGCCCCCATACACGATCAAACAGCATTGATTAAGTATTATTTTTGTAATCATTATAATTATGATTATATTTTTATTAGTTTTTTTGTATAAATTGTATTTTAAATAATAATTGACGAAAAAAAAATGTATTGTTTATTTAGTCTTCGCTCAGAATTGTTATTTATGTTTTATTTTATACCTATTGAAAAATCATTATAAAGTTACATATTTACGTTGTATCTTAATGACGCGGGCTATCTTAATTAAAACATAACTGTCAGCTTAAAATTAAATGATATAATAAAATAAAATAAATTTCCTTCAAATCAAAATTTAAATGATAAAAATACGATGATTACTTATTACAGTTATACATTAATTAAAACAATGTTCAAAACACAAAATTTAGACGGTCTGTCGAGGTCTCGAGGAAAATAATATATTGTATGAAAATAACAATATTTGCTATTCGATTTTAGATTATTTCTTATCTGAAATTTCCAGAATGAACAGTGGACTTTGAACTGATGTAGATCCGGTGCAGGGACTGACGACATTTATAAACCTAACTTATGGTATTATAATGAACTTGATTTTTTGAGGGACCAAGAGGGTCAAATTCAAGGAACTTCCACAATGGATGACAACGAAATTGCCGAGGAGATGGATCAAATGAATGAAACGGTAATTACTTATGTTTTTTGAATTGTAATATTTATTTAAAAAAACAGTTTTCAATATTAATTATAAAATATCTTGCCACGGGACAGCTCCTTGTTCACTATTAAAATAGCGTGAAAAGTTTAGACGTATTTCTTTTGAAGATACAGAAATGTTTCGGCCAGGGAGTTGTTGTAAACAAAGTAGTGTTTTTTGTGATTTCCAGTCGGCGTTTTCGATATCGCCTGTCGTTGTGTTTTCAACGTCCAAACCTCCTTGGTAGTACAATTCAATTTTTTTCTTTCTTAGAAAATTGTGTAAGTGAGTACATGCTTGAACAATAAGTGTGGCTTTTTCCGGACTCAAATTAATTTCTCTTAGCAATATTCGAAACCGGGATGCCAGAATTCCGAACGCATTTTCCACTATTCGGCGAGCACGAGACAATCTATAATTAAATATGGCTTGTTCTTCGTTGAGGTTTTTTCGACTGAATGGTTTCATCAAATTGTCCATAAGAGGAAATGCTTCGTTCCCCACTAAAACGTATGGCTGTTTAATTTCACTATTGGGTAATTTATCAGCTTCAGGAATGTTAAGTTTTTTTTCTACTAGTAACTCATAGAATTTTGTGTTTGAAAACACTCCTCCGTCAGAGACTCTTCCGTTAGCTCCTACATCTACCATTATGAACTCATAATTGGCATTTACTATTGCCATTAAAACAATACTGAATGACTGTTTATAGTTAAAATAGTAAGAGCCTGTCCCTGGTGGTTTACGGATAGTAATATGCTTACCATCTATAGCACCTATACAATGGGGGAAGTTCCACCTTTTCTCAAAGTCTTTAGCAATATCTTTCCATTCGTTTTCATTAGTTGGAATCTGTAATGAGAAGTTAAATTAAGTTTAAAAATTTAATTTTTATCATAAAATATTACCATTTACCGACTACTAGCCGTGTAAACTTTTTTTACCATGTGTTATCAGTGTCGGCCTGGCATATAGATTAAAATTATTTTTTAAAACAGTTGCGGTTCTAAATATAGGTACATCGGTCTTCCGTCTGATGTTCGACAACAATAAATTTTATGTGATTCCCCCCGAACTTTAATTTACCTCCTATCTATAAGAATTGATACTGTCATTCGACCGTCTCATTCGTTTTTTAATCGCGTCGTCCGTCGCTGTCGCTAAATCCGAAAATAGCTCAAAACGTAACAAATTTTTTTTCCAATGTGCCATGGACATATAACATAATATAGTTTTTTAGTATATTTAATTTAATTCTGATCTACTTTATTATTTTAAGGTTGATGAAGATAGTGTTTTTCCTAAGCCATTAGAACAGCAGTCCACTTCAAAACAAAAACTGGCATACAAGAGAAATACAGAAAATGAAGAAACTAAAAGAGCTAAATTGTTGGATATGGCATGTAAGACTCTTCAAAGACCAAAATCAGACTCCCAAATCATAGCAAGTGGGTGGGGTATAGAGTTTAGCAGAATGACCCCAAATCAGCAATTGTATGCTAAAAAATTTATTGATGACATTCTATTCGAAGGGCGATTGGGTAATCTTCACAGACACTCGGTTTCCATCAATCATTCGCCTTCACCATTAAGCCCCCAATCAACACTATAATCAGTATTCACAATCATCACGCTCATCATATTCATCTTCACCCTCTACACACTCACAGTCACCCTCACCTATTTTACAACAACAACCACATCAACTTCCGTACTCCAGTTCGAGTCACATAACAACATTCGTTCCAGTTATACAAGACTCTGGACCGTCATCAATTAATGATCTTCTTAATGATCAACAGTATCAATGAATTTTTAAGTATTTTAAGTATTAATTAATTAATTTTAAGTATTTTTTAATGACCAAATTTTCAATGAATTTTTAAATATTTTAATTTTTATATCCTATGATGAAATAATAAATAATTAAAAATTATAATAAAATATTAATGGTATTACTTACTTTTATACATCCTTTCAAAACGTGCACCAAACACTGACAAGTCTCAACAATTATTCTCCCAAGTGTTTGGGCTGCTATGGCAGTTTGGAATTTTAGCTCTTCGAATGAATCACCGCTTACAAGATATCTTAAAGTGGCCAACAATCTTTGTTCGGCCGATATTGGTGTCCTCATGACTGTAGTGTTTTTTTCTATTAAAGGTGTAACCATTTCTAGTAATTCTCCAAACGTATCAGCATCCATTCGAAGATAGTTTTTGTAGTCAACTATTGAACTTATTTTTAGTTCTGATACTAAATGGTCATAACCAAATTCTACCCTCTTCTTTAACCATTCCTTCATCCATATTCTTTGCTTTCTTTTTCATTTTTCTTTTTTCTTTTCGGTTAAACAGGCAATAATTATCGCGGCGCAAGAAATTTCTGTGTCAGACATTATGTCTACATAATATACAAAAACGTACTGAGGTTTACACAAGCCGTTTGACTGTGAATGTATGTGTGTTTGCACAACTATGTATTTGCGCAAACATAGTGGTTGCGCAAACTGTTTGATCGTGTATGGGGGGGGCCTTTACAGATTACACAATTTATATCTACAAATATTACAATCTATTATCTATTTGAAATGAAGATCATACCTTTACTTTTTTTTCTTTTTTAAGTTTACGGATTTCATGATTTAAAATCAAATAATTGATATTATTTCTTTTTTTGAAGAAACCATATTTTTTTCAATCTACAATCACAAAATAAGAACATATTAAACTATTATATATAAACATTTCATATCATGTTATCATTGTATAAATTAAGAATACAATAAACTAACTATATCTACAATAAATTGCTCAAGATCTTTACAAGAGTTGTCTTGCACTTGTTAATTTTAATATAAATACGAACAACTAAAAATAATGTTATTTTAATTTTTAAACATCATAGATATCTAAATTATATTTATATTAATATATTTTATATTAGCATTTACCAATTCAATAATTATAAAGAAATTAATTCATAGAGCCAAGTAGGATATATACCGACCTCGCATGAAACATTTTGATAGATATTACATCACCAAGAAACGCTGAGAAAATGATTATGTAACTAAATTAAAAATATTTTATTCGGTTTAATGCTGATTAATGAAACATCTAAACAAGTTAGAACTGTTGGAAGTAAAAATTGAAATAAATATAAATTGAAAACTACAATAACTTCACTACAAATAATGTCATCAATGTTATCATTTAACTGACAATTATTATTGATAATCGTGTCTACGGATAAAATGATAAAATGATAACAACGTGGTGTGATAAATTGATAAGTGATGAGAAATTTCGTTTAAATCGCGAGTTCGAAAATTCCTTTTATTTTCATTTGCATTTTTCACTATGCGATTGACTAATACTGTATTATTTAATTACAATCGTTAATCAACTATAAGTTTTGAGAATCTACGAACTTCTGTCTTGTGCAACGACACCAAGCGTGCAATATGAAATATCTGTCGAACAGTGAACAAGCATTTAAATATTTACATGGCATAGTGTGTCTGTATAAGCCGGCTGGAGTTGCTTTAAAGGGTTGTCGCCATTCTTTGCTGTTAAAGTTATGCAATGGTAAGTAAAGTCGATCAATGGCTATAACACGCTAAAATTAAACTCATAATGTTATTACAGATTTGAACTCTTTGGGTGGCAGATCTCCAGACAATCGAGTCGTCATTTCCGGCAACACAACAAAAGAACTGCAAGTAAATCTTCAGCCCAGCTATGCAGACCACGAACTCGTTGTCGGCCCTAGATACCAGGGTGAAGACATCAAATGTATTTGGACCACTCATTTAGGAATGCGTGTGTCGGGCGTTTGTGGTATGACTTGTTTTAATATTATGCTCATTTTAAACTTTACATTCTTTATATTTTTCTGTTAGTCATGGGATTGAATAAAGGCACTAAAATGGCAAGAAAGCTTCAAGAAAATTATCCAATGCGGACGTATCATTTACACGGGCAGTTGGGAATCATGACCAAGAACATGCATATTGATGGTCCAGTTGTCGAAAAGGGACGTTTTGATTTTGTAAAACGTGAAAATGTTGACAAGCTTATGTCAACAATTCAGTCATCAAATCAAAAAAAGATGTTTGGGTAATTAAATTGTATATTATGTTTAATGGAGTGACCGAGCGTTATGTCAGCATTGCTAACACGCAGTGTCATTGGTTTGAACCCGACCATGCATGGCTTCTCTTTTTAAACAGACAACTGTCATGAGAAAGAGAAACCACCTCCCTCTCTGTGCAGAAAGCAATGGGAAACCATTACATAATCCTTCTCCCAAGTATATCATAGTCTAGGTCTACCAAGACAGTTGTCAACCAACCTTATGGTTGTAAAAAAAAAAAAAAACCATGTTTAACGTTTTTAAATAATGTTGACAATTTTTAATTCACTGATATATTTATTTTAGTCTTGCCAAGGTTGATACTCAAACTCAAATGGCATATGATTTGGCTATTAAAGGTTTGATCCGACCAGCATCAAATAAAGAGCCGTTAATTTACGGAATTAAATGCATCAGTTTAGAGTTACCTAATTTTATTATTGGTTAGTATTACACTCATTAATGTTGTTTGTGTTAATAATAATAATAATTAAAACAATTATGTTTTTACATAATTTCTTTAATTTGCATATTAAAAGTACTGATTTTGTATTTAAAATTTCAGAAGTTAATGTTATTAATGAATATGAAAACTATTTATTATCATTAGTTCATGAAATTGGACTGAAGTTAAGATGTTCAGCTACATGCACTGCTATCCGTTGTATAAGATATTCATCATTTACTATTAATCAAGCATTATTAATGAAACATTGGAATCTTCAATATGTAATGGATAATATTAGAGAATGCAATTCTTCATACTATAAAATGCAGCACCTACCTTCATTTATTACTGAACAATCTTATTTAGAAACTGAACAGAATACGGCCAGTGTACAATAATTTTATTTAGTTGTATACAATTTTTATATAAATAAAAATGTACCATAATTTTATAATTTGTATAAATTATGTCTGTTTTGTATAGAAGTATTAATTTATTAATGATAACTATTTTGTATTTGAGCAATTTGATTAAAATTGAGTTTATATACTTAAATTGTATACATTTTATTCTTTGCTGATACAACTTTAGGAGTTTCGTAGATCTTATTTTAGATTTGAATAGTACTCACATTGTTTATCATCAAAATACTGGATTCAAATTTGTACTGATTAACATATTTATAATATTTTTATCACATGACCGAAAGAAAGAAAATCATCTTCTTCAAGTTCTTGATTTAAAACCATTTTAAAGCATTTAAATGTTCTAATCATTGTTTGTGAAGCTCATAATAATGATATGTTCCAACTATACAATGTGAAAAGTTTCCTCAAAAAAATTTGTTAACTTCTTAAAAACTTTCTACTTTGCATATAACATTATGGTGCTTAAAAATTGAAGTGTTGACTGTACATGTTTGTTATGTAAATAAAATAATATATTTTGAAAAATTGTTATGATTATTTTTTTCCCCTATAAACATTATATTATGTTTCAATGTATTTGAATATTTAAAAAGAATTATGTAGGCATTTTTAAATAAAAAATAGAAAATAAATAAACAAAGTAATTATATTAATATTTAATGGTTAGTTACTCATATTATATTGTGTTTATTTTACAATTCAATACCCATTAGCAGGGTCAAAAAAATCTGAAATGATACACACTGTACTCGTATAATATATAGAACTCATGTAAAATATTTTTAAATATTAAATTAAATCTATAAAATAATATTTGGATATATAAAATCAAAATCAAATAACTATAATTATTTTGTATAAAATATAATGAACTTATTGTTATACCATGATGTGTTTTTTATAAAATTCAGCTAAGAGTAAGGAGCTAACCAAGCTAGGAATAACTAATAAAAACTAAATTAATTACCAGTAAAGACAAGGTGTAAATAAAGAAACATAGAAACATAAAAACATAATGTTAAGTATCAAATTTATTGTTGAAAATAAAAAAGAATTAAATTAAATTAAATTAAAAGTTTAAAGAAGGTTCATACAATGACTTGTGGATCATCAATTGGCAGCAAAGTTAAAGTAAAAAGAAAACAAAATTAGTTTTAATTTCATTATATTGCTCTTTTACTGTTAAGTTATGAAATGTAATTATAAGTTTTTTTTCTAAAAAAGAATTTTAATTAATAGTTTCTCTTACCGTATAAAGATATCCTATGATGTTTGTGTTCTATGTACACTTGGCCAGATCCCTCCGCAACAAAGGTGTTGTATGAGAAAGTACAGTAAGGTCCGCAACATTATTGTTTATGTTTCTTGTCTGCGCACATGCCAAAAGGAGTTGCCTTCCATTGGTTATTTTCAATAGTAATTGTGGAAATATTGTCATATATATGATTTTAGGTAAATACATTTATATTGGTCACCTCATTACATCCACCCTAAACTTTTTTGTGTTGTGCCTCCACAGGACAGCTGGGAGGTCACATGAATGTGAAGAAAAATTTGAATATAATGTTAACGGAGGATTGTTTTTTATACAATAAGAAAGAGATATGGGCTGTTTAAGAGTAAAATGAAACAGAGTTATTTTACTTTCATTTACATTGATGTTTTTAACGGTTTCATATTGATATTTATTTGGTGGATTGTAATGGGTGTTACAGTTTTTTTTTTAATAATTAAATCTGTGACATTTATCATACGATGAGTTGTGCATCATCCATTGGCTGCAAAGCTAATGAAAAAAGAAAAGACAATTAGTTTTAATTTCATTATATTGCTCTTTTACTGTTAAGTTATGAAATGTAATTCTAAGTTTTTTTTTCAAAAAAAGAATTTTAATAAATGTAATCATTTACCTTAGAAAGATGTCCTTTAATGTTTGTGTTCTATGTAGACTAGGCTTCTGTTGTTTGTTAGGTTTGGACTTGTGAGGTTTTCCATGTTTAATTAAATCAGTTCCATTTATCATACATTGACTTATGGATCATCAATTCGCTGCAAAGTTAAAGTAAAAAGAAAACAAAATTAGTTTTAATTTCATTATAATGCTCTTTTATTGTTAAGTTATGAAATGTAATTCTAAGTTTTTTTTCTAAAAAAGAATTTTAAATAATAGTATCTCTCACCTAGATGTCCTATGATGTTTGTGATCCATGTAAACTTGGTGCTGGTAAATTCGAATAAAAACACCACGACGCGGGCAAACACGCGAGAACAATTATTTTACTACTCGCGCGATCCACGATATTACTATGACACGTTTGTTTTTGGCGGACGGTAAAATTCACAAGCCGTTTTGGCGAACGGCGGAGGCGCAGCACCGAGACCGAGACGAAAAATACGTTAAACACCAAATATGCCGACGGTACGGTAGTAAATTAAGCGACAAATAATTTGGTTCCACCCACGCGACCGCCGTGAGACGTGCGATTATTCGTCGATAATTACTCCTTACCATCGACTCGAAACGAAATTTTGAAACCGAGAAACGAGATTATGTCGGTCGGCATAAAACTCTCGAAACACGGACCCGCACGGAGAACCCCAACACATACTCGCGAACCGACGAAGACTGAAAGGACAACGGAAAGGAAATCCCCGCGTCGTCCGTTAAAACGGTTGAAACGAACAAGCCAATGAGAATAATTCAGGAATCATGGAAAGTAATTGTTTTCGTAACGGCTTTTTCTTAACCGAGAATCGTTACCGCGGTATCCGGAGGTCCGTCCGCTGCGTGCGACCGTGTCGTCGTCGTCCCGTCACAGCGGCCACGCGGCCACGCTAATATAGCGTCGAATTCCTCATTCGCTCGACCGAGTGGCCGTCGAATTCACTAATACTATACTCGCTACTCGGCGCTCGGGCTCGCCCGGCGGATTAGTAGGCACTTTTTGAACGAACACTATTGTATAATAGTATATGCATATTATTGTAAAAAACATAAATTTTAGGGCTCTCCCTTCAAAACGACGCTAGGGCCCAATTTGGCCCAGTCGCGCCACTGGACGAACAGCGTAAATTTTTACTAGTGTGAACCAAGATACGTATAACATGTAGTTCCATCCGCCGCGGATGTTATTTAAGCTGTGCCAAATCCGCATTACCAACACCATAACGAACGACTTTGCGATTCAGCGCGCGTAATAGGAGACGATCGGATAAATAAACATATGACTATGAGAGTGTACATACCTAATATAGGTGACTAGACGACGCGCGTAATGGATTTTATCCGTTCTCGTTATTAATATTACTCGGCGCCGAAATGAAACTCATTTCCGAAAATCGTATTGATGACAACGCGCAATTTATCAGTTCCAACGCGCGTTATATATAACAGTGGTTTAATAATAGTATATTTGTTAATAACAATAAGTTCTTCACAACGCGTTGGTGGGTCGTACTTATTTATTACATAGATATAATATTATCACTAACCTCGGGCCGTCGTCGAATCCATTGACGACCGTTTTCATACGGCGGGTCCGAAACATTTCACAACGTATTTCGTGCTGGTACACTCGAATAAAAACACCACGGAATGATTCACTACTCGCGATTCACTACCATAATTCGATTGTTTTTGGCGGACGGTAAAATTCACAAGCTGTTTTGGCGAACAGCGGCGCACCGCGAACGCGACCGAGACGGAAAATACGATATACATCGATGGTACGGTAGTATTTTAGCGACGAAATAATTTGGTTGCGACCACGCGACCGCCGTGAGACGTGCGATTATTCGTCGATAAATACTATTACCATCGCCGCGAAAGGAAATTGTTGAAACCGTGAAAACTGTTTCGTTATAATCGAGACGAGCTTTCTGAACCGCGGTCGACACTAGACTGCACATACTGCATTGGTAAGCTACCGCTGAAGGTTCGGGCGTCGCTCGATCGGTCGGGTTGCGTGGGCGACTCGGTTGTGATTGGTCGGGCGGACCGAGCAGCTCGGCTCTCATTGGCTGTGTCGCCCCGCCCAGTATTGAACTGATGACTCACTTCTTCCTGTTCTCGCAAACACGCCTACGTATATTTATTCGTTTTATTACTATTACTATTGTTACATAATTATGTATTCATAACGAACTATCATTATATCATTATATAATTAAGGACCTATTATATAATTACTGATTTGTTCGATTTTTATACGTTTCTGGTGCAAATATCACGATTAATTTTTCTCCTTAATTTTTATTAAATATAGTTCCCCCCCCTTTAAAAAAAAAAACGAAAAAAGTCCCCTCCCTCAACATTTCCCCACTTTAACCATTGGATAAAGGTGACACATACTGTGTATTGTGATTGTGTATTACGAGTAAACATAAAATGTCACTAATTATAAAAAGTACTTACGATAATATAAAATGACGAAATGAGCAGCGCTCTCTGTTAAAACTTCGTGTAACTAACTACATTGGTTACCATTTTCCTATACCCATGGTCTATCTATGGTATATTTAATCTATGATCTCGATAAGTACCCAGTGGATTTTAGTATAGTTTTCACTGATGGATTGACAAGTCTCGGGGATGTTTTAATGTATTCGTATTGTACGTCTTAGAAAAATTAATAGGATTGCCGAAAATAATAAAAATGTAAATAATGTTATAAATAATTATACGTATTATAGGGAATACAGATCTCATCTTTGTTTTATTCGTTGAAAAGAATAGCCACTTAATAACACATTTTTTGTCTTCCAATCTACCATTCCAGTTTCCCGTAAAACTATGCTTTTCAATGACCATCAAAAGGCACATGGTCAAACATTAAACTTTGCAGGTTTAGACCCAACCGTCCTATGTGTTTCCCATGGTTAATTGTACGTGGCTCTGTCACGTGTCACATGCAAACAAAATCTATTTGTGCTGGCTCTAGAAGGTGAGACACATAACGCGGTGTATGTGTATCCAGAAATATTGAATGCAAATTGAAATTATAAATTTAAAAATGTAGTTGTTAAAATCAAGCAAAATTTAAAAGAAAATTTTAATTAGATTTACAAACAGAAAAAAAAAAAATTAAAACGCACATAATATAACCAATAGATTCCACGTTTAAATCTTAAAAATATTTCTCTTTAAAACTGTGCACGGGTAAAGCTGTGCGGGGACAGCTACTGTATATATATATATTTTATATACAAGTATACACAAAATACATACATATTCACATTTAGTATTTACTATTGTTATCTATGTAGATAGCTGTGGCATGTTATTGTATATTTTACATGATTGAAATTTTTCTTTAGGCACTTTCATATTTTACTGCATTGTGTAATGCTATGTACATTGGATACTCTGGCATACGTACACACGGTGAGATTTGATTATTTGTTTCAAATGTTTCAATCATTCAATTTATCTGTTAGAAAAATGTCCCAAATATATTTTGAAGTATGTATATAGAAAATTCAGTTTCACAGTTTACACGTACAATTATTATAAAACAGATAATTGTAAAAATGATTTTGTCATGTAAGAGATTTGAGTAAAATTGTTTTCACCAAACTGTACTCGCGTTTGTATAGGTTTGATGGTTAAAACTATGCTATACGTTGATCCATTGAAATGATGTAAGAATTGTTGAGAAATCGTATTTCTTTTGTCCCGAAACTTAATAATAATAATTATACATGATATGCATTTATAACATGGATTTAAACGATTTGATAATTAGGAACTGTGTTAAAATATTAAACAATAATTTTGAACTGTAGAAATAATTAGGTATCCAGAAAAATAATAAATGTGCATTATAAAATTTGGACTCGCGAAGCACAGTTTTTGAAAATTATTTTAACCTTCGACACTTTAAATGTTATAGTTTTATTAGTATAAATGAAGATTGAGTATAATTTTTGTTAAATATGTACATAATAGTTTAATAAAGTCATTTAACAACACGTTCACTATCATTGTTTAAGTTTATTGCCCTCCCCTATCCTCATAGACAGTTATTTTTCCTAACTCACTGAATCGTAATTGAAATTGTGTACAAATCATTATTATTTCGAGTATAATCACATACATTACTCTCCAGATTATAATTCCCCGACTATTTCCAATAAACAATATCTAATTCATACACGTGTTATTTGTTTAACATTTGAGACTCGAGTTAAATGATTTAATTGAATAACAACCTGAAGTGCTTTAACATTCCCCTTAAACTTTGAGATATAAATGCGCGATTTTCAATTATTTTCTACTGCACTGTAAGTAAAGTTCATGTGCCCAATTGTGCATTGTTGCCAACAGAAAGATACTGTTAGCATCTGTGTACACAATAGGTACTTCTTATACATACCTAATAGCTACCTACTCTTCGAGATAAAAATGATACAAGTAAAATAAAAAATACAATTTAATGTAAAATGTTAGTGATAAATTAGATTTTTAAAGGTTTTTATTTAACTTCGAATCTTGTCTGTCTGTCTGTTTGTCGTATGTTTGTCCGCGCGATTTCTCGAGAACGGCTAAATGCACAGAATCCGGACGAGCTCTAGTTGTGCACGACGAAGAACTTCTTCTAAAATTTGATAAAATAAAAACCTTTTTTAGTTTCTTAAGATTACAATTTTTAATTTTTTGTATAAATAATATATATTTTTTCATATAAAACAATATACATATTTATCAAAATATAATAGGTACATAAATTAGTCGTATAAACACTGATGGTAGGTACATTTTATCAAAGTGTTATTTAAAAAATACAAATACAATAAACCTAATTTGAAAACGCCTAACTTATAATAATATTGTTCCTAGATAACATGTAAATAAATTAAATTTACGTTTATAATTTCTTATAAGATATTTTATTCTATCGATGGAACAAACAATATCCAAAGGTATAAGGTACAATAGTTCAACATCGCAATGAACTGTTGTTTTTGGTTTTCCCAATATTTTCAGCCTCCAAAACAGTGTCTGGCATTTTTTTGTTAAACGTTTCCGGAAACAAAAGCGCAAAGAGTCCGGACAGTAAAGCAGTTCCGCTAAAGATCATCAGCGGCGCCTTTTCGCCGAAATAAATAGCCTGGAAATATAAGACAAACGGCGAATTATTTATTTATCATTTATTTATTGTTAACTAACGCCACGAGGGCACATAGTACTAGTACAGTATAAAAACTACAAACTAAATTATATAATAACCTACTATAGACATTGACGCAATTAGAGAGTTGCACATCTGACTTGTGTATCCACAAGGTCCCAAAACATAAAAGCCTTTTTCTATTGTATTTTGATTGTATTTTCAAAATGCCAACACTAAACGATTTGTGCATCCCTTAAAATATTGGTCTAGTTGCTTTTTTGACGACGACTAATACGTCTAAGGTATTATAGGCTAATAATTCTTTTAAAATGTATGACAATTGTACTAAAAAAGAATAAACGACCGCTTGGTATAATATAATGTTAGGCTGATTACATAATGTGCCCGGCCTTTCTTGGCACCCTCTTAATCCGGGCTTGTCTATTTTGGTCGGTTTTTGATGTAACAACATAATATCACCTAATGGCTTTAATCAAATAATTTCGTTATGCTCGTACGAAGCATTGGCCCGCGTAAAATACGATCTTATTATATATGCAAGACTAATTTCGAAGACGTTCGAAAAAAGAACGAGGACGTTTGTTAATGCGTTTATGCGCGCCTAACGCGTGGCGACGTCTATAATGATTACGTCCAGTGGCGGTCAAACAGGGGGGGGGGAGGAGAACACGAGGGGATAGATCTCCCCCATGAACTTTTTAGATATTTATACGACGAAAAATTTGAATTTTTTTACTGATAGCAAAAACAATATGTTTTTATATTATTACATGATCACATATATTTACACTGTATATCAGGAAAAAAAAATAATAGATTCAATATTTAATAAGAGGTATTAATTATAAAATTTAATTAAAGTATTGTTATTAATATCTATATTATAATTAGGTAACTTTTTAATGGTTTATTTTAAATTAATAAATTGATTAACCAAAAATTATTATATATTGAACGATCAAAGTACCTAGATGTTAAACGATTTACCCTTCCTCCCTCCTCCCATGACAAAATAATTTGACCTCGGCCGATTGCGTTGCCAATACGAGCTCGGATGACCTGTGATTTTCTTATGAATCGGTCGTCACGTGCGGTGCTCTTTAAAACGTGTACTATACTACACATCGGGTCAGCCGCGGGTCGGCGCTATCGCCAGCCGTGACGGGTCTACAACGGGGCAAGCGAGGAACGCGTATATCGCCGCGGTCCGCGTGGCGTCCCGGATGAGATAACCTATTCCGTGTTATACCACATTTACTTATAATGATTTGTTTTCTGCCTTACGGACGACGCGTTTTCCCGATAACTGTATCCGGCGGCGCGGGCGTGGCGAACAGGTGAACAACACTCTGTTTCCGTTAACGTTTGGACGCGCGTCGAGGTTTCGGTGACGTTGGGTGCAGGGGACGCCCGGGATGCTGTGAACTCCCCGATTCCGTCGGATCGATCGTTCGAATTTTTATCTACTCATAAAACGTACATTTATTTTTACTTTGATTTAATACATTTAATTAAATTTGTTAAATTTAACGGTCCGGAAACGGTTCCTAGCCCGTAGTCAATACCTTTTAGCATGTTACGAATTAGATTCACCGACTCGTCTAATATTCGCGTCGAACGAGATCATACTAGCACAATAATAATAATAATGATGTAATTAACAGTTGATGAATTACATCAGAATATCTAAAGTTGTATTTGTTTCGATTTATAAATTTATTAGAAATTATCAGATTTTGTTGATTTTTTCCTAATTGATCAATGCAGTTCAACGTGTTCAACGGAGTTAATATTATTGTGAAATAAATTAATTCATATTTTGGGAAATAGTTTGGGAGGAGTGGCAGTCGACCCCGATAAAATATCATTATTTTAACGTTGAGGGTTGGATATGAGGGCAAAAGTAGAAAGTCTGAATAAAATAACGTGGTCGAATGGGGTTGGCGGAGAGCTGCTCTATATTTCCAGTTATGAATTACACAGTGAGCATGGCGATTAGGTCTGTTTGACGCGAGATTTCCCGAGAGCTGTTCACAGCCGCCTTTTTACATCATGACGATTCTCAAATAGAATTAATTATTGTAAAAATTAGCGACTTATTGGTCAGTTTGAATTGTTAATTTGGTGTCAAAATAAATTTGAACCTTTGAAAAAATATAATATTATATTGCACTCGCTACGAAATCAACTATATAAAAAGAAAATAATACTTATACGAGTATAAATACGTACCAACAGCGGCGTTTGTGGTGCCATCATTGAACCAAATCTACCGAACATGGAGCATATGCCGAGGAGAGAGTGTCGGATTTCCGTCGGGAACATTTCAGCGGTGTACATGTACAGTATCACAAACGAAATGGTTATGGCGAATTTTCCGATCAGGTACAAAATCACGTGAACGATGGCCGCTTCTAAAACCAACGTATATCGTATATTATTCGAAGTTATCACAATAATACATATAACAACATTACACATCACATTTACCTGCCGAAATGACAAAAAAATTCAAATGTCACCTATCTTGGACAGAATCTGCCAAGGGTTTAAATTATGATAAACTAGAATGATTTTTCGTGTTATCAGTAGGTTGTACGTTTTTTTAACGTTTGAAAATCTGTTATTATAGGTAGATATGTATTATTGAAATGGCCGTGCAAATTTGTCCTAAACCCGTAGATTATCGAAAGCGGAAGGCATGGAAATAATATGTTGGGACTAGTCAAGACCCTACATTTTTTTTTTTACAAAGCATGAAATAAAATTTTATTTTACTCTTTATGTCAAACTTTAAATTTCAACTGTAGATCTAAATTTAAGGTTTTCGTATATTTTCCGGAATTTCTTTCATTATTTTGCGTTTTTTTTTTTTTGTTTTATTTAGAAATCGACTTCTCTAAGGTTCTCGATTTATAATATTATTAATCAAATATTTCAATAAGGAAATGTCGAAGCATGCGTGTACTTCTACTAGGTATGACGTACAAAAATAAATTGGTGACCAAATTTGTAAAAACCACCATTGTATTTAGATCTTCCACTTCGCTCATAATCAAAAAGATTTCGCCTAATCGTTACGACACTACAATTTGTACAATGTAAAATAAATAGTTGAGGTGGAATTTGTCTTCCATATCTCTTACCTTCTCCCCTCGAGTATATACGTCAATAGGTATGGAATATTGTATGTGTTATAATGTTATAAGTAAACGAATAACCGTCGACTGACTAACTTGGTGGAATGATTGCTAATAAAAAACACAGAACACTGCACAACAGGAGCGTGATACATTGAGACTGCCTCCGACCGTACGTGTTGAGAATCTTAATCACTAAGAACAACGCCGGAATCTCGACAATACTGCAAAGGATAAAGTTTCCGTACCGATCGCCCACAATGGAACCCGAGCTCATAGACAGCCCGTAATAAACAAACGTATTTACCATCCTGTAAAATGACACAATCATTATTATTATGCACTGTGTATACACACGAATTACTGTGTGATGCAATGTTAGTAGTTAACAGCTGTTTGTCAGGTCGTAACGTCATGTATACAGGCGAAAACAGTCTAAATTACTAAAGGGGACTGTCATTTCTCGTCATATTGTCGAAAAACGAAAACTATATTATTTAAAAAATCTCCACGAGCTCATATCCGACTCGCGTCAATAATTAATACATGGCATATTTACACTACCTCGTTTTAACGATGGGCAAATATATCGTCTAGGTATTATTAAATTTAATATAAAAGTATAAAGTAATATTATCGAATAACGTTCTTTATGTCTTGCGACGTGGGCAACAATTTGAGCGATTTTGATATTTAAAGTTATATTACAATCAATAATAATAATAGATGTGTTGTATCGTTTTTCCTAATCTCGGGCGAGTTATAATTAAAGTAGTAATATTTATGGTGGTATTAAAAGCAGAAATTATTATCGGCTGAGAGCAGTTTTATACTTTACCAACAGTACGAGCAGTTGAGCACGCGCAATATTATGGTCTTAGAAGTCATAGCCCGTTTAAATGCCGTCGATTGGGTGCACTTGATCGCACTCTGCGTGGCATCTTCCTAGCAATAATAATAACAAAAGTAATGATTATTACAACGATAGTTGTATTATTACAAACTCGTCGAGTTTTCAAAAAAATAATTTAGGTATATTAATAGTCGTATTTCAACAATAAATCGTAAAAGGTATGTATAAATTTACTATTGCGATCTCTTTGTTGTTTGCGTTCTTAAACGCTTCGAGAGATTTTAAAGTTTCGTCCGACAGTTTCTTTCCGTTGAGTTTGGCGATGGTTTTCAACTCGCCAATGGCTTCGTCCATTTTCCCAGCAGTGATCAACCACCGGACGGACTCTGGAATAATTCTGCGCGCAAACACGCCACATCGTTACGGTTTAAAGCTGTACATGGTCGAATTATAATATGCAGATAATGTGTCGTCGTGTTTGTGTCACGGCCGTCGCAGTAATCGGTATCGTTGTAAAACAATACGCATAGTGCGATCGACGACGAAGTGTATTTAGTGTCTGGTATTTTTAATTACATGTCGATTGACCGATTTCACTTACGTGTAGAACAGCGCGAATCCCAGGCCCGGCAAATTCATGTATATCAAGAATTTTCTCCAGTCGCGTAGGTACCAGAACAGCAGCCCGACTATCGCCTCGCCGATCGGGTAGAAACCGCTCAAAAGCGTGCTGGCGAAAACTCTATGTTTTCCGCCGACCAACCCGAGACCTGGCCAAACGACACGGACGATTGCACGTTATTATGATAATAATATTGTAATTAGAAATATATAATATTTATACGTTGTTATTCGGGATACAGGTTGATCTACATGATTTTTAATATCGAATCGCGTACGAAACAATCACTTACCCATTATGAATGTCGCGCTGTAAACTCCGCCGGAAAAAAAGGCGTCGAAAAATTCCAACGCCAAGAACATGGTGTAGTTTATCGACAAGCCCCGCAAAATACCACACGTAGCCGCCAACACACTTCCGACGACAATGATGTTCTTCCGGCCGTACCTAAACAACAGCACGTGCAAACGATGCCGATTTATTGATTTAGCTTTCGACGATAATAATTCGTCTCTCGTTTAAACGTACTTGTCCGACAAGTAGCCGGCTAGGGGCAATGAGACGAACTGACCGATGTTGTTCAACGTCCCCACGATCGTCAGTTTCCATTTGTTATGATTGCAATATATGTTGAACTGTTTTGTACATATATTTACAGAAACAATCACGTTAAAGCGATCGATAATACTCTTGCACATACGCACTACGTAGCGTTGTAAGAGCGCGCGAGCGCGCGCGCACACGCGCACGTACGATACACGTCGACCTACCTAACTCGGGTGTTCGAATCGGGGAAACGATTTAGAACGGCGTGATACTGGAACCGTACCACGGAAAATAGACAGCTCTGTCGTGAATTCGTTTGAATTACACGCGTGGTCGTTGCTCACGTGTTGTAAATCTAACGAACCGAAATTCGTACGGAAGACATGATGAACAATTTGACTGACAAATCCGAACCGTGTAGTCGGCAGCGTTCAAATGTATGCATATTATTATATAACCGCACGAATTATTGTGCGTAACTATACTATCTACTTATTAATAATATTGGCCGGAAACGCCGCATCTATTTGATTAAAAGAACAATGGAATCTCGAGAAAAATCCGGCGTCCCCAATCAGTTAACAACTTCATAAAAGCGCTTCATTTTGGAACCGAAAATAACCTTTTTAATTTACAAGTTCCGGTTAGGTGTTCAATATTTTTAAGGTACCGTTTTTAAAATCAACGCGGTGAACCCAAACGGGTTCCCTGCCAGCGTTTCACTTGCAAAAATATTTCATCGAGAAAGGGTTCTTTCCCTTACGCCTTTCGACTTAGAAATAAATTATAATCATTTATGATCGCTTATTATTATAGTATTTAAAATATTTAATTTCTGAACAAGAGTTTTATGTTTTAAAACACATTAACCTGCTATTAAAAAAAAAATTAAGATAAAGATTTATCGAACTCGCGTCATGACACCTAACCTAACCGTTAAGGGAGTAAATCAAGAACCGGAGCAAAAGTCATAGTCGATAGATATCTTGTTGAAAAATTTCATAACGATGCCCGTGACCTTCAACCCCCTAAAACACTCTCTTGTCTATCGGGGATCAGATATGTCATTGTTGCGACGGCCTAATTAAGTTATGACAGGTCGATGTAATATCACTTACCGAGGATAATATTGTCACTTCACCGTTGGGTTCAAAAACGAATTCGTTACATTCCTCACTAAACGACCTGTTGAAGCCATCACATTCGTGTTTGGAGACGTTGAGTTTTCCGTATCGCATGCACTTGGATGGAACATTACCTTCGAACGGGACCGTCTGATTCAGCCAATTCGGTATGTAAACTGTTTCCGATTCTTTTGAAGGATCACAATCGGGTATTAAACATCTGAAAAAAAATTATATATCGCGCTGGTTACGGACTACGAGTTATACTTACGTCAACGCGTGAACATAAATATTACAACGTTAAGCAAACGTTTTCACGAAAGCAATACGTTTTTTACTTTTCAGTACATTTAAAACTGTATTCAAATTTACGGTGTTAAAACGCTAAAAACGAGTATGTAAATAGTCGTTGGTCATAAAGCGATGATTGAAAATGTGACAAATCAAAAGGTTATGCAAATTATTCGTACGATTTGCACAGAAATAAAAATATGTTGGACTTTCAACACTCCATTTTTATAACAACAATATATTCAAATAATAAATACCTGTAATTCATATCGCCTGTGGTAAACACGAATGCCAAAGTAGACGATGCTGTGAACAGTAACGCTAGTCCGAGTAAAAATAAATAACATTTTTGATACCTTCCAAATTCACCCACTTCAACTAATAATACGTCGATGTCGATTGACCTATAATAAAAATAACAACGTTACACTTCTGAATAATGAATCGATTTCTAATTTTTATCTTTCTGTAATGATATTTATTTATTTATACCACTAATTTAATGGCAGAAATTATTACAAGTGAAACGACTAATAAATAATTAGAATAAAAGTACTTTTATTTCTTATTACTAGTATTATTACTAGCTATTATAATTACTTACGGTTTAATTGAAATCAATAATTATTGAAAGACACGACGTTAGAGTTCATTTTAGCAGGTGTATTTTACGGCATATAATTGTACAGAAAGGTTTTTTTTTTTCGTTAATTTTTTGCAATTGTTAAGACAAGTGTTGAGAAATTCAAAAAATGACCGACTCAAAATTCGCTATGATTAGACAACATTTTCAACCGGAAATCACCCCTGATGATTGAGCCAGGGTTTCTTGTGGAAATCGTGTACTCAGACACAAAAAAAAAAAATCAAAATAACTCACATCATGGTAAAACCAAAAGCTTTCTAAATTCTCCTTTCATCCAGTATCTAAAAAACAGCCGATTAAATTATTACCGAAAGAAGTCGTTAAGTTACAACAAATTGCAAATAAAATGTATCTAGTTATTAATGTTATGTATGTCATAATTTAATTTGTTTTGTGGCTTGAATAAATGAATGAATACTATAAAAAATATGTTTCGCGTAATTAATTGTATGAAACAAATTTCACCGGCGTGTCACAGGCCTAGAGCTTTATAAATTACTACGGTATATTTATTTGAAAATTTCAAGTTTTTAGGATAATTTTTTTTTTTAAAAAAAACCAACGATCAAACACTTGAATACGAGTATATCTAAATTCTTTTTCGTATCAATTAATCAATTAATGGAGATATAATAAAGCTATAAGAAATGAATTAGTTTAATATTGAAATATTGAAATTAAAAATAATTGTTAAATTAAAGATTTTTTTTATTGATAATTAATATTAATAATTAAAAGTCTATAATTAATTAATAAAAGAAAGTGTAAAATTCCGTAAAAATGACACTTTGGCCGATCTAGTCGTATATATAGATAAACAAAGAGAAGGAACATCGGGAAAACAATGTAAGTCGGCGTGTTAAAATGTCCGATTGTTGTGCTTACTATGTTTAAAACGCATTCTACGCATCGTTATAATAATTCAGTAAAAATGTTTTAATTGGTTCATTAGAAATAATAATATTACTTGAAATCATAATCATCGCGCAAAAATCGATGACCAATTATTATTGAATCTAAATCCCCGAGTAGGTAGATTTTTGTTTGTTGAAAAAAAAAAAATTTGCACCTTTACAAAATATTTAACAACCATTTATGTCCTCGTATTCTCTTCTAAATGTTTTCGGATCATCAGTTAAAAAGGAAATTATTGTTATAAACGAAATGGACGTTTAAAAAAATCCTTAGGAATGAATAGGTAGTCAGAGGTCAGAGCCAATTATATATTTTGCACCACGAGTCTCACAGTTTATTGGTTATATTTTATTCTTCTGATAAATATGTAGCCCGTTCTCGCGTGTTCAAATCGGAATCTAGCGATACTCATGCTCAAACAATATTAGTGAGCACCAACGTGCGAAGTATTAGAAATGTTATGTTGCAATTTATTTTCATTCTGGCGGAATAATTGTTTCTCTCGTTTTTATTTATTCTGACTGAGACTAATTACTACGAACGAACAATAATCCGTGATTTATAATCATATTATCGCGTAGGGAGCCGATATTATACTTAATACAATGTAAGTATAATTTTTATTATTAAATGTCATCCATAATGAAGCAGAGTGAAATTATCGGGTAAACTATTGGTACTTTCATTTAAGTTATTTTTCAAAACTTTTAACAACATAATGAAATACTCTTTGAAATTTTAGAATAATTCTACGCAACTCTTTATTTTCAAGTTTTTATCTAAATTCAAAAATTTTTAGAATCAGTTATTTATTTTGATGATTTAGTAGGTATGTAAAGATAATAAGATTTAACCTGTGAACAAGAGGAGACGGTTTTTCGTTCGTTTTTTACCTTGCCCTTTTTAAATTCTCATTCATAGATTCGTAGTAAATATGTTCTTGCATCGAAATCACTATTTTAACTGCGGAATTAATGTAACAATTAGTACGTACAGAATATTATAATTTCAAAATATGTAAAATGTTTGAACGAAATAATAAAAAAATATATAGCATTTATAGAATCGATAGAATTTCGTTTATTTTATTGAAATTATTACCCGGTAGATAAACGTGCCGTTGTTTAGTTAATCTCTAAACTTTATCATTTATTCTGTTCAGAAATAATATACCTATATATTATTTGTAGTAGGAATTAGCCAAGTTAAACTTCACTGTTTATTTTTTTTACGCATTTCATAATGTATGCATATACGAGCAAATATTTGATAAAAACCGATAAAATAGTGGTTTTAATTATTTTTAAACAATGTTAGCAGCCGCGAACGTTTGATTGATCGTAAGACTAATTAGACAATAGACAACAGTGTAAAATGATATTACTTTATAGTTCGTTTTAAATATTACCCAAGCCAAAATGTATTACAAATGAATTTCACTGTTGAACAGTTTCAGGATTAATTTTTTTAAACTATACATTTAAATTTCACAATTTCTCACGGACTATTATGAAGTAAGTTTACTCATTGATAAACAAAAAACAAAAATTTTCCGAAATTCGCAGTACCCGATAATTTCAAGTAAAAGTTTACGATTGCATTTTCGAATCGAATCGCAATATTGATAGACTCAAAGTTTTAAGAATAACACGAGCGAAAGGAGATACACGTGTGGGTAATTTTAATATTATTCCGTCGTGTTTAACACGTACAGTAAAAATCATGTAAAACTATGTGTGTAACGCAAACAAATATTTTGGAGAAATTATTATTATTTTATCAATCAGAAATAATTAGTGTGTCAAAGATAAGATTACGTTAAATAATAAAGTAGGTAAATCCTGATAAAAAAAAAAAACATATTTCAATTTAGTTAAAAAGAAAACAAAATCGCCGCAATAAAGTGTAATACAGCGCGTGTATATGCATTGTTTTTATTGTTTCTCTAATCATTTTATTATGATTTTTAACTGTTCATAATCTATAGACAATAATGATTATATTGGGTTATAAATACAAAATAAAACTGTATTTAATCGTGGCGATTCTCTTGAATAAAAAATAAACCTCGCGACACAAATAACAATAGGTACATTGTATCAGTATTTAATAAATCATAGGTATTTTTAAATTAATATTTTAATTTCTATATTTTCATGTCGGCATTATTATGATTTGATGGATGTCATGATGGTATTTAGTGTTAGCCAAATAGTATTCGAATTTCAAAAGGAATTCCTCGCAGAGCATGTTAATAAAAACCATTTAAATACCAATTAAATATTTGTTTAGGTTTATTATTTGAAGTTTTCATGGTAATTTTATTATACAATATATCACACTTTGACACGATGCGATCGGGTTGCAACGTTATTACAATTGTTGCGTGTTCAAACAATATATTTAATCTATACTATCAATATTAATAACAGTGACCTATTGATTAAATCTGATTGTAGTAATTTAATTGTAATTAAAAATAAACTAGTGGTTCCGAGTGTTAGGTATAGTTCTTTATTGCGCATGTTATTTTTATGAATTAGAGCGCAACGATAAAAAAAAAAGAACAAAGATTCTGATAAAAGGTTAGTGTAAAAAATTTATATTGGATATCTAGAGACTCGGGTACTGTTCAACAATTCGATCTTGGAATTATATTATGTTGTTTTTCATTCGTTATTCAGCCACCTGAGTTTATTTGCTTTGAAATCATAAGTTAAGCAAAAAGTTTATTCATAAAAATATTTCCCCTACTATGGATCGTTTAAGTTTTACCGTGGCGACAACTTTTCAATTTCAAATTCAATTAAATTTTAACATTTACAACGGTTTTCGTTTCGCGATCAATATTGTAGTTTTCTAGAAACATAATATCATCTTTTTTTTTTTTTTAATGTTTTGTAAATTAATGACTATTGAATAAATTAAACGATGTAATCAAACAAATTAAATAAGATAACTTTTTTTCGCCTTTTCTGCGAAATGCTGTTTTCTGGAAGTATATTATCTGCATTTCTCCCCTACGATGCAGCCAAAGAATGCCTATAACTAATACTATTAAATCGATTATACTTTTTAATAGTCATAGATATAGGATAATTTTATTTAATTATCTTTTCGAGGGAATTTCACATTTCTAGAAGTAAATAATCAGCAACGATTAAATCAGTAAAAAAAATTCACGATAACCCCTTTCACTGATTTTTATTGAGATTTACAACTTCCAAAATTACAAATTTAAATTTTTCGGTCAAGTTTTTGTATTGCGGCAAAGACGAAGGAAAAAAATTTAAGGAATCAAAGACATTTTGAACCATTTTTGTGCCGTTCGTGTCATAACGCTTCAACTATGCGAAATAATTGTTTATAGTAATTAGATTGATTTAATGTGGGATTAAGACATGTTTTTAAATTGTCTTCTAAACTGGCTTATAAACAATTTTTAAAAAATAATAAAAATGACAATTGCAACGATAATAAGTAGTAGGCCTGGTTAGATACAATTTGCAATCTTAATTGACTGAATTTGTGAATTGGATTTTAGAATTCTAATTTCTAATTCATTTTTATGCTTTATATACATTATGATTAGACATAGGGGAAGAAATAATAAGTAAAACAGTTTTATTTTGTTTATACTCCTTTAAGATTTAAAAATCCGATAAAAGTCAGTTATTGTTTGAAATTTTATTTGGTTCCTTTCACGATTTTGTTATGATTTATGATAAAAAAAAATGTCTTACTTCGGGAAGTTTATTTTTTTCTTTAAGGAAAATTTTATTTAGTTGTTTAAAAACTGCATAAATATATATTTTACACGAGTAAACATTAAAGTACCTGCATGGATATTTGAATAAGTATACGTGTGTTTTAATATACATTATTGGCCTTTTGTGGCTGTTTAATTTTTTTTTTGTTATAGAAAACAACCAAATATCGAATGAATTAAATGACATAATAGCTTCGGTATTGTAACTATAACATTATTAGCGAGCATTATACCTTAAAGGTATACTTAAAGACAGCTACCTCCTATATTATGGTACGATGCATTTTTGTACTACACAATATGATACGCATGGCCGTATTCAGGAGAGGGAGTTTCCTGGTTCAAACTCCCCCTCCCGAAAATTCATCGAAAATTTTTTTTATAAAAACGTTTTATCAAATTTAAAAAAAAAAAATGCGTTACTAAATAATAATGAATACCTACACTAATTTAATTATTTAATAATAACAGTATTCATAAGTATAATATTTAGTCGAAGAACCATTAAAGAAAAATGTATATTATATGAAATGAGTTTCATATTAAATTGAATCCCCCCCCCCTCAAAAAAAATGAACGCTACTTACGGCCATGATGATACCTAAATGATTCTTTTCGAGCGATTATTATAATGTTACTAATAATTATCTTTGACCATACAATAGCCTGTCACATATAGTAGTGTTATTTCACTGAGTATTTTTTATCTCGAAACAGAGGTAATTTACCCGAAGCGACCAGCTGAAGTCATTTTTAAAGCAATATAACAACATTGTACATTAATTGTGAATATCTCGGGATTTTGCCGAATATTTTGTGGGTAGCTATTACGAAATAGGTGACAGGTGTTTAAGTTATTCGAGTACTTTCAAGATGAATAAAAAATGTATCATAAGAAATTATCGCAATAAAGATATATTTATAAAAAATATAAAGGTAATAATGTGGTAGTAATAACGACGCTCGTCCGAAGTATTAAAAGTAATAAAAAACGGTATGAAAATAAAACGTTCATTCTCATAGGTACTAATTTATAATATATTACATTTTGATTTCTAAGTGTTAGCTAATTTTTCGACGAGTTTTTAAAATTTGAAAACTGAGTTCGACTCGAAATTTATAATTACACGCGGCAGTTTAGCATTTTAAATTCTCAACAAGAGTGGTGTGAATTAATGTGAAACTAGTATCCAAGTCTAGTGATATTTATAACTCTTAAAAATGTTACTTTCGATTTTTTTACGGCACCAGAGCAGAGGAAATATTTTGCTATAAACATATCATTTTACCAAGGTATAATGAGTAATTATAATAATAATAAATTGTAACGGGTAACAATAATATCTAGTACGTTATGTTAAATAATTGCTTTGAAATATTAAATTCACTGTTAGTTCGATAAAATAATAATATGATTTCAACTTACTTTTTGGTCATTTCTTGGATTGTTGTCTGTGTCTATTCTTCCGCTAAATTCTACTTCATTCAAACGTCGGCGACTATGTGATCAAAACGACGTTGAGGTATTTTACCATTTTAGTTTTGTTTTGTTTTTATCGTTTTGTATTTATATGTATTTATATTAATTCTACAACTCCCGACGTAAATGAACACTACACAAAATTTTGCGACGTACGCTTATAGGATTTACAATATATACTAGTTGTAAATAATATTATGCTTCCATTCATCCCAAAGGATCGCCCCACTCCGAGCGTATAAAATAATGAACTCCTACAATAATTTATATGATTATTATTACTATTGTTGATAACGTGTGATTATTCATTTTTTTTTTTTCATAGATAGCGGATCGAAAGACTTATTTTAAATCTCGCGGAACTCAAGATAAATTTGCTACAGATAATATCGAACAATATTTATAGGTAATTGTTTACCTTTGTTTAAAGGTCACAAAATCTCGAATCTATTAGAACGACGTATATATTATAACGGCAGAGAAAACCATTTAATTAAATTAAAATAAATACTTACCGCGTTTATACTTCTAAAACAAATCCTGTAAGCTAGTGTAGTATTTTCGTCAAGACACACATCGTTTTAAATCATTTCTTTTTTATTATTGTTTATGGCGAGCAGACGCGAAGACGTAGTGTAATGGATTTTTTCGAGTATTAATTCATTCTAAAATAGAAATCAAGCTCCAATAAACAGGCATACAACAAACGGTTAATATTATTTTCAAAAATCATACATTTCGTGGTCATAAATTGTGCGGTTATAATTGAAAACATCATTGGAAATAGGACTAAATTGATCACAGGACCGGATTACAAACGCTCACACGTTTTTAATGACCTACATAACTAACCATTTTTAAGACTTCTGTGTACATATTGTGTTTGCTTGAACCGGACGATAGTAATTTAATCGATTCATCATATGATAATAACTACAAAAACGATTAGCAATTAAGTTTTCACCTTTTATAAAAATACACAGTCATAGCCAGCCATAATAATAATTTATCGATTCGAAACGGTGATTGTGCACGTTATACGAGTACATATTATATTCGTTCTCACGAAAAGAATCGAAAAACTTTTTCCTTTCAACAGCCGTCAAAAGTTTTAGAGCGAAATTATTCATTTATTTTTTTTTTTATCAATTTTAAACACACGATATTTTTGAATCATAATCGAAAACAGTTTATTTAACTTTGCACGGGAATTACCTACTTATAGACATACGAGCGTATGGATAACGCGAATATGTCCGCGTGATCCTTACGCAGGCGGTTTAATAGGTGAAATAAATGTCATCGTTCATTCATATGAAAATGGTTAAGCACTAACGTAAAATAGAGGTTCGGTACAAAATTCTGTTATAATTGATAATCAAGGACACCGCGTACCTACTCTCTCTCCGGGGCCTTATAATCGTAATCACAATTGGAGTTGCGCGGGCCTTTTTTTTTTTTTTTTTTTTTTTTTTTTCTATCAGAACGGAGGGTCACGATAAACCGCTAATGTTTCGGATATATTCATTCAACAGTCCTACAGCACAGTTCCACGGTTTGATGACGAACATTACCGATCGAAACAGATACAGTACGCACGTGTTTCCAGCGGTCCGACGACGAAATACTTAAATTATAAGAAAAATAATGAGACGAGAGAAAACAAAATAACAATAATTTAACAAACAAGTAAAACACGCATTCGTGAGGTAAATTCGAAGAAATAATATTTTTAATTAAAATAATGATGGAATTACAATAAATCGTACGATTAATTAAATCACAATAACAAAATCGGCTCAACAATGATAATTATACATGTGAACTATTATTATTCCATAATATAATGTTGAACCGTAAACCCAAAAACCATATATGATAATAAAGAGTATAAGACATTACAGTGTAATAATAATGAATGATGATAAATTATATCAATAGCACCTAAAAAAAAAAAAATAAACGAAAACGAAAACCAAGTCGTCGAATATATCATACACATAATATTATGAGCAATGAAATTGAGGAAATGTCTCGTTATCTATAATATTTGGCAAATCGATTACAAGTCTTAAAATAAATGATGATTTATAATAAAATGTAAATACTACAATAGTATATAATATATACTATATATACTCTATATCATGATAAAACAATGAATATAAATGTAAATAGTAGTTAATTAACTAAAAACGATTTTGTCTACACAACGAGAGTGAAGTGTCTATAACAATATAAATAACAATAATATCGATCGTTATTAGTTATTACTATTTATATTGTTATTATTATTATTATTATTTTAAACGATTACGTGATATTGAAGATGAAACAGCGGCGTTTTCCACGACTGATCAATTATTGTTTGAATTCGGTAATCCGATGACAACAATTTTTCCGTCCCTCAGCGGTGCCAGCAAATGCGTATTGCCCGGCGTCGCGACAACTGTCTGAATCGGCACGTGTAGTGGAACATCGTAAACTGGATGCAAACTGTAACGAAAACCGGCAGTTTCGTTGAGAAAATAAGCCTCGAGTTATAATATTGTTATAGAAATGGATCCGGTGTTTTATAGTTTTCAATAATACGTCAGTAGCTTGCAACACGAGCGAACCTCGTGATTCGCCCTATAATGTACATAATATAGAATACTCGAATTGTCCACGAGTCACCTGGTCGGATCTCGAATACTTGAATTACGACGAGTAGTTATTTTGGTCTTCCGAAATAACGTATTTTGTTCATATCACAGATGTAAACTTTATTCATATTGTGGTCATGAAGACGTGCACGTAATAGAAAATCAAACACGCAGATCGGATGATATTATAATTGTATGGATAAACACATACGCTATAACCATCGTATAGCTAGACACGCGGTAGTTGACAATTTTCAATTATGCCACAGACTATATAATATTATGAAAACATAGCATTTTAAATAAAGTAAATATAACATTTTAATATAAGCCTGTGATCATACGTCCACAGACCTCAGATACGTCCGAGTCAACACAAAACAATTGGTTTCTAGGTACGATTTAAAAATTCTACGAATATTATGAAATACGTTGCGTAAATTGTAATATTATAAAATCACTCCAATGTTAATTTACACGTTATGAACGAACATTTTAAAAATCGACTCGAATAATTTAGGTATATACAGGTTGGGTTTAAATACGTAGTGCTTAAAAAATTGTTATAAGCAATGGCAATGCGATATTAATCTCTTTGTTAGTAAATTTGTTGTAAATATATTTTAGCCCCGGATCTTAAAATAAAAGACGATCATTTACAATATATTTTCTCGTGCCGTCGTCGTAATGTCGGATTAAGATAAATATTTTCAAGTTCAATGGGACGGGTTGATTTTACGAATAGTTTAAAATAAAGGAAATTAAATCTTACTTAATCTATCACGGTATCTTGGTTTTAAGCTCGGTGATAAAATTTTAGTTTTATAAATGAATGTACTAACGTACACGCGATTTTTAAACCGAAATATGAAAGTATTGATTTGCAATATTCTTTAATCTATTAACTCGTGTTTATCTAATCAAAACATACTATGTATCCATTTTTAAACACACATTTTTTTTAAAAATAATAATTCAATTCAATTATATATTATAAGATATTATAAGCTGGTGAACTATACTTATTTGTATAATTAGATACATAACTTACCCAAGTAGTCTGCTTAACGTCAAGTCTCCTGCATCGTCAACCACAACTAAACAATCACCTATAGTTGTAATACCGGTCACTTGAGCTGCGACATATTTAGAACCTAAATTATCACCGTTACAGCTGAATACATGGACGGAATGACTTTTCTGTAAAATAATTTTAAAATTCGTAAACATTTTTTATGTAAGCAAAGAGCGTTATCGTTTTATACACCTTATCTTTGGCAGAAAAAGCGATATGTCCTTGAAATGAAATGGCCACGAATGATATTATGGACGGAGGGGAAACGCAACCAAGAGGCGTAAGACAGTGGACCAAAAGCCCTTGGTGAATGCTGTACACGTTTACAGTGCCGTCTTGTGATCCGGAAACGGCCATATCTAATTCCGTGGCGATGGCTACACACGTGACGGGCAAATCATGGCCGAGAAGCGTTTGGAATGGTTTAGGATTTATGTTGTTCGAATTCGAAACGTCCCAAACAACCGAGGTGCAATCTCTGGATCCGCTTATCATGTACCATCCACAGGAGTCTAATGCCACGCAAGTAACGACGTCTGTAATACAACAATCGAATTTATGAGTTATCGAAAGTATGAAATTAATTTTTTTTTCATTATTTAATCACCAAAGTGTCTTATGACGGACGACACGTATTTGTTTTTCGAAAAACTGAACGTCTTCACGCTATAGTCCCAGTGGCCAGCCGTGAATAAATATTTGGCGTCGTGTGACACTGCAAAAAGGTGACTGTTCATTTCGATAGACGGATGGTACGATGACGACCTCATGGGATAAAGGTTCGGATCCTTTTTGCTCCTATGACATAAACAAAAAAATTAATAAATTATACTCCTTTCTCTCTAAAAATATTACTCACTTGAGCAAAAGGTGCGATTGGTCTACTTCGAGCGTGAATCCCTTATTGGAATGTCTATCGTAAGGCAACCACGAATGGCGGCCGATTAAAGAGTTGTCGCATACTGTGACCAACGTGTCGTCAGTCATGAAAGTCTGTAATAGCCCTTTAGTTCCCGACCGAGGTGGACTCAAAAATACCATTGGATGTTTATCGTCTGTTATCTATAATTAAAAATTTGTTTTTTGTTTAAAAATTAATACTGACGATTTTGCAAATCGAATATTACTTCGACGTAAAACGTAGATAATTCCGATAGCATCATTGTAAGATCTGGTTTCTTGTGGTCTGATTTCATCATTTTTTCTAACGCTTTGTCCATCGGTAGTCGCTGCGGATGAGATTCTCTTAATAGTTGACTAGGAGTTTGACCGAAATTATTGATCATGCCCTCTACAGCTTCTCTTTCGATAGGATCGACAATCGCATCCAGATCGACTGCTCCTTCGTAACTAAAATAAATGTCGTACATTAGAATACAAACATATATATTATATTCACTTTTAAAGTTACCTGCAGTAATAGAAAACGTTCATAGCATCCACAGCAGCTTGTCCTTTTTGTTTGAATCCGAATATCAAATCGATCCATTCGTGCAGATGACTCGACACGTATTCGGATTCTAAAGCTTTTCGGTGTTTGTAGATAAAATCTTCGGGACTGTCTGCCCAAGGAGGAAGTATAACGTCCCCAATTTTTTCTTTAGACGATTGTAAGCGACCCAAATCAAATCTAATAAAAGTTATTTGTAAAAAAAAAAAAAAAAAATGCGATTATCGGAATTATTTGCATTAATGGTTACGATATAACTTGTAAGTCAATTTTTTATTGTTACGATTTTATTTTTCCAATGAAATCACGAACGACAATTTTCTCATAAGATACTTACTTATTCATGTTTTTCAAGAATTCTGGAAAATAGAAAAATTCTGGTATTAGTTCTTTGACGTCATTTGGCGTGTCCATTAAAAGTTTCCAAGTTTGTGCGATTGAATGGAACTGTCGGTCAGCTACGTCAAATCTGAAAAGAAAAAAAAATCGAAAGTCATCACGCATTCAATTAAATGTATAAAACACAAGATAACGTGTGAATTGAATCGTAAAAACAAATAAAACGAACCTTCCGCTCTGGAGTTCGATGTGTAGAGAAGTAAACGGCTCGACCCTGACTAAATAATGCAACACGCCGGCTGAATTAGAATAGTGAGTACCATAATGGAATTTTCCGATGACTCCATTGGGATCCTCAAAGTTCTTGTACTTGGCTTGTACGTCGGCCTCGTTGTTGGGGTTCACTACACCCACCGGACGCGATAGATCTCTGAACGTTTTTGGATCGTTTAAATCCAGTTCTTCGGATTTGTAGTCGGCGAGCACCCAAGGGAACACGGGGTATTGCGACAAATCGTTATACGTGCGACCCGCTATGGTGTTTAGCTGGACGTAAAAAAAATTAACCACACGATTAGAAATCGACGATAAAACTTAACGCTCTGTAAGTAATGCGAGTCTAACTCACTTGCATTAAATAATCGAAATTCGATATTTCTCTGTTCACCCATTTTTGAGTGCAACCGGACTTCCGTAAAAGGTCTTTTGGGTGTCGACTGCTGTTAAAAGAAAAATTAGGAGGATGCACGCTGTAGATCGCGGTCAAGACTTTCAATCGAATCTAAACAAAAATAAAGGTATTAGATTTTTTTTTTCAATTTTAATAATAATAAAACAAATATGACGATTGTATTACTTTCGTTGTAAAATTGAGAAAGTAATTCGATTGGTCCATCAAGAAAAATTCCAAAGCGCTTCTACGTAAATTGTATCGTCGTAGATATACGTCTCTAAGTTTTGTCATAGACCACTAAACATATATAATGTATTGATTAAAACGATTAAATTGTACATTAATCGTAAAGTAAATAGCAAACAACTATTGTTGTTGACGTTTTTTTAGATTAAAAAAAAAAATAATAATAATAAAAATGTACAAATCATAATTTAATACGTAGATAATAAAGTTAATTTTCATGTTATTAATGCGTACATATGCGTAAATATTACGCGTGACTTTGGTACAAAAACCGATAAGCTTCCCTCCCGTCCATTTGTTTTTATGAAGAAATAATTTAGAAAAATAACAAATTGATTATCTACCTAGGGTAAACGCTTATTAAATTTACAATATTTATTTCGAATATAAACGGCAAACGCTTTTAAAAGAAACAAATATTTTTAAAAACGCAGAAAAATCGATTTTCAGCTCTCCGTGTTTTAAATAATAATTTACTTGACGTAAGTTCAATGTCAATTTCAATTGTCAAATTATAGTTTTTTTACTTTTGCTAAATATAATATAATATTATAATGGGATATAATTTCAAGGGAGTCCAGAGACGACCACAATATGTTATATTACACCGTGATATTTTTAACTGAACGAATAATAAATTAACATAGTTTACGCGCAAAATTGTAGTTTTTCACGATTCTCAACGATCACGTTAATGTTTTTTTACGATTAATTCAATCGGTTTGAAATTTTAATTAAATGCGTAAATTATTGTTATTTCATATGCAAATGCGCGTCGGTTAGTTATTTAATATTCGGTGAATTGTGTATACACAGTTTAAAATTCAAATGAATTAAATACAAGGTACCTAGAAGAATTCAATCGGATAAAATTTAGGTTGTATAATTTGATACGGATTACTTTCACTGGACAACGATGTGACATATAATATAGTGTTGCCAATAATTAGCAATTCGACGAAAAAAATTACATCCGGTTTGACATTTCACCATTGCAAAGAGTTATATTGATAGACGAGCACTATAATTGTGAAACATATAAAAAAAAATCGTAAAATTATCGACAATTAGTAAAAATATTATTATTGCGCTGTTTTTTTCGATATTATTTATTCCATTCGATAGATTTGTTTTTGTGCTTGTATATTATACTTTATAGGTTTTTTAAAGCTTTCTGATAAATTATAATATTAAGGATAATGTATTCTTGAAAAAAAATGTTATGACACAATATTTGACATGTTTGATTGTATTAATGTAGATGTATTATATGTATTTTTTTTTTTGATCAATAAGCATAACAATTTGTTTAAAAATCATCGAAAAAGTATTAAAATGTAAATGTCAAGAAGTAATGATACATTAGATTAAGGTACAATTTATTACTATTGATAACCTATTATTTTTATAGTAAAAGATTATTAAATGTTCATTGATCAAGGTTTATTTTACTCTGTCGCATGGTCTTGAATAAATGTTTATTATCAATGAAATGCCTGACTTTTAGATACGTTTGAAGTGTTTTTTTTATTAACTGTTTAATATAATATATTTTAATGCATTTGTTCTCGAGAACCGTCATTTTGTTATACTATGAATGATTTGAAAACACGGAGTGTAATACGTTAAGAGAGATCAGTTTATGATATGTGCTATGATTGCATTTTAAATGTAAATCCAAAAGGTTAAATAGAATAAACAATTTTTTACAATAAACAATATCTGAGATAATAAATTACGAAGAAAACAACGATAGAGATCATAGAGTTAATCAATATTTCATATTATATTATCCGTTATTTTCTTATCAGAAAAGAGGCTTGTCGCTTGTTAAATAAATATAGCCCTTTAATGATTGCTTCAATAACTTTCAAATAGTATTTTATAATTACAGGTTTTATGCCAATCAAAAAGTAATATCAACTTAAGCAATTGTTCAATTTCATAAGAGGTAAACCGACAAACAATTCGCCGGGATGGGATTCAGAAACAACGTTTCAAGATGTATACTGATAGGATGTCGATTTTGTGTATTTGACATGCCAGGGACTGCAAGAATAACGTGAACTAACTGCCTTACCGGAATAAAAAACCAGAATAAATTTTAAACCGAAAAATTGTTTAAGTTTTTTTTGTAATGTAATTTATTATTTTGGAAAATGTGTTTTGATCAAAATCTTTTGTATTAGAACATTTAAAATTTGTCATTGTAAAATTATTTTGAATACACCTTATTAGGTGTACGATTTAAACAAATAAGCATTTTATTAAAACGTTGGTCGTTAACGTGCCAAATGAAACGAGTAGGCATGTACAGGTACATAACATATTAATTATTGTATCCTATGAATACCATATCTTATTCACTGTATTTGTTTTTATACTAAAGTAGATTGTGGTTACACTTTATTTATCTGATATAAAGTTTCCTGATCTACACAATTGTCTTGAATAATTATAAATACTTGTTTGAATAAATTTAATACAACTCGAATGATCGTTGAAAGTAATTCGTTTATGGATATTATGAATTAGGAGATGAATGTTTATTTTTTTGTTTTATATAATATTAAGTATGACATATGGGAGATAAATTAAATGACATAAATTTTAAAGGATTTATTGATAACAATGATATTTTTTTACCAACTTTGATTATTAAGTGTTAATCGTTACATAAGGATACTTTATTACTTTATAAAATAGAATTTATATATATTTTTATGTATGTATTTATTAAAATGTCATGTAAATCGTTTTTTATTTGTTGAATAAATTATATTACAGACGATACGTTTTGAAAATATTTTACGCAAAGTGATTGAGTACTTTCTTTGCCTTATTCGTTTTTATACCATGTCACCGATAATTGTAAACGTGTTTAATAAAAACAATGTTTATATAACCAAAAAATATTTAGAATGTCCTACTTTAAAGTCATGTCTATCACAATCCTCCGTGATCGGCGTTAAATCATGGAAGTACGCGTGTGTTGTCGATATGACTAATCGTCCTTTGATCACACTCATCAAAGTTACTAATTGACAGTCAACCGACAAAACTAACTTTTCTTTTCGTTCGTTGTCTTCCCTAAAACATTAAAATACATTGAATAGATATTATCAAAAAAATTAGTATTTATTTACAGACAAATATCTATTATTATATGTCGTATAATATTCAAGAGTTAGTAAATCAAATACAATATTTAAAAAAAACCCAAAATAAATTGATTTAAAATACAATAATTAAATCAAGAAGACATCACGAGTATTTTGAGAAAAAAATGTTTTTAAACCATTTGATGGATGAAAATACTTATACTTAGATCGGTCAAATTTTCAAAAACGTTATTTGTATTGTTATACTTACTCTGGATAATTCATTTTATACGAAGCAATGTCTTCATCTGGTAACATTTCGCCGTCTTCTTCCACGAGACTTCTAACGGCCACTTGCGGCATGCAAGGAGGAATTTCCGGACAATCCATCATACATTTTATACCGCTTCCTAAAAAAACCGACATGGTTTAAATGTAAAAAACGATTTCACGATCAATAGTTTGCGACGAACGAATAAACTTGTTGTTTATGCTGTGGGTGCATTTAGAATAGAGATGTTTAATTTTTTAATTTAACCACCAAAATATCATATTTAAGTACCGGCATTGTCTCTCAGATTACTAGCATTCTGATGGTTGTCAAAATGATAGTTGGGACATAATTTGAGCCGCATTCTAGAATAATTCTCGTGCTGGGATAAGATCCAATGCCGTTCTGTAGTCGATCTGAAAAAAATAATAAACGATAAAACATATGAATATTATTACAAAATTCAAGTACTAGTGTACAACAAAATGTATTCATATTAGGTATTTTAATTATATCCACGCATACATGACCCTAAACAAACCCATGACGTGCAATACATTTCTTAATTTTCTAATAATAGAATATATAACATATTTGTAGTTAATCCGGTGTAAAGTGTTTGATAAATGTTTCTAAATGAAATATAACATGAACTATCTAAAAGATAGAAATCACATTTCGAATAGAGTTGATAAATTGGCAACTCTCAACACTGAAAAGTAAACCGATTTAAAAGGATATGATATAATGTAAATGTATTAATTAATTCATAAAACAAGTTTGAAACATGCCAAAAAATGTTTGAATCTAAATAAATTAAATAACCATTTTGAAATAACGAAAGACCATTTGTATAAGTACGAGTGTCTATAGGTCGTTTAAAATCGATTTTTAATTCATAAAATTAATCGAATATTAATCGTGATAAAAATTCAGGGTACGCGCGTTTCAATTTCGACAAACCATATCGTCAGTAACAATAGTATAATACGAGTATATTAAAAACGTCAATCGCATGTTAATACTACAAAATTGTAATTAAATATAATTGATTTTACAATCTTATCTCGACCATAAAAGTCATAAAATTAATTTCAATACTACGTATTTCTCCTATACTGAAAATCACTTATACAAGCATTTAAAATTATTTTGTGAATAATTTATTTATTTCATATTATATAGGAGCACGCGTGTGATTATTTAAAAAATTATTTTATTTTACCTATACGGAAAAAAAATAACATCGAAACTAAATAGTACTTATTATTCATTGATAAGAAACCTATACAGTAAAACCCATCTATAACGAATCGCTTGGGACCAACACATTTTTCCGTCATCAAAAGGTAGAATTTCACATATTATTCGAACCGGGACTAATAACATTTTCCCTTGTTAGGAGGATTTCGTTATGGAGATTCCGTTTTACTGTATAAACAAATTTATATTAATACTAAGAAATAATAGTAAAAATGAACAACTAACTATTGACCGGAAAAAAGAAATGTTAGCTTCGTATTGTATAATTTTAATTCAAACGAAATGCGAAAATACTGTCCAATAAAATAGTTTTACATTTATTGCGTACGTTTGTGAACTAAAATTATTTTAAGAGGTAATTGATAAAGAAATGAACGTTTCGTTCCGTATGATAATATGTGTTCTGTAAATGATTTTTATTTTTTTCTAAAAAAAGTACACTCCGTCCGCGTGACAAAAAAAAGAAGTGCACTCAACGCTCGACCTTTTGATTTTACAAAGTAAATTAAAATAGTATATCCGGCATTAAAACACGTACCGGCCACGATAGGTTGGTAAATTATTATTACGACAAATTACTCTGACAATACAAGCTAATATCCATATAATATGTCGTTTGTATTTATTTATTATAATAAAAATAATAGATTTGAGAAAAAAAAACACGTTTTTCGATCCAAGAATTCGTACATTAAGCAAATAAGTACGTTCAACGCGTTATCAATTTATTTCACAAAGTGTTAAACACACATTCCGGTAGAAAACCACGTTTTTTTCTAATGGACGTACAATATTAACGACTTATTATCGCGCGAGTCTTTATTTATAACGTCGAGTATAAGTGTAGAAAATAAAAACGTCTGTCCAATCGATTATTTACTAATTTCTCGCGTCTGCGCAACAGATGATATCATCGCAAGTAAGGCATGTTACGAGGATATCGTGTAGGAGGTACGCGGCTTAAAAAAATACCACATAATAACATAAAACGTAAGCCTAAAAAACCGCGCTTGCACGAGGAACGATAAATTGCGTAATTTTCGATGTGCATCAAAGTGGAAGACTGGACGCAATTAGTCGGTTCCGTTCGACGGGACGGATTTAACTCGTAAGTGTCTGTTTCGGGAGGGGACAGGGGAAAATTATGTAATTGTTAATGACATTATACGAACAACCTAGCGGCGGCCGCGGCGGCGATGGGTTACACAACCACCGGAGAATATAATATCGCACGCACGTCACACAACAATATGCGATATTAATATATTATACTAAATAATACAAGACGCGATGACAATGTTAACAACGTGCCAACTCTGTCCGGTGTATTATACAGGTGTATAGTGTATACGTGTGCAGTCTGCGCGCGTCTAAAGGTTTATATCAAACGTTATATTATTACTATTATACATCGGTACGTCCGAATCGAAATCGGTTCATGTAAATCGGCCGTGTCCACATGGCCGGCGCACCGGCGGCGATTCCAGAATTCGGGCGCTGCGGGTGGACGTTTCGGGATTCGCCTAGCCCGACGTGGCAGATTGAATGATTGTCAATGTGATTTGAATTTGCTTTCAATCCGTTGGAGAAAAACGTGATGGACGTGAATTGCGTCTGTTCGACGAAGCGTGTGTTTTATTTTTACAGAACAACAGCGATACCGATTTGATCCGAGTGATTTCTCACATTTGAGGACATAAAATCTATTTAAATATTATTCGACGAATTAAAAAAAATCGCAGGTAAGTAATAAAATATTAGTCAGTATACTTTTATAACGACGAATAGGTAAGTGTACTAGGGCGGTCGGAATTCATGATATTTCTCTTCGGGTTGAAAAGCACTCGTAATCTTAATAACTTGATAACAATTTTCTGTATACAATTACAACACTTAAATTCTTATTACTGTGATCAAATTCCAATTTTGTCCGACGACTGAAAGTATTGATGAAATGTTTCATCAAAAAGAAAGATCATTGATATAATTTGTGCGTGGGAAGTAAAAGGTGTGCTAAAAATAACACGAGGATATTACTACGTATACAATACACAACTACTACAGTACTCATACCTATTAAAATGTAAATATATTTCATCGGTCAATCGTACCTCGTTGGTATTTCGATTTGCATTGAATTAACATCGCGACAAATCCGAAGCATATAGGTGTACATTACAGCGGTTGTGTTACGTGTAATCATATTTTCCTTCCATATTGTCTAACTATATTGTGCGCATATTATTTAAAAAGAAAAAAATAGTTAGACATTCGATTATTATATTTGTAGAATATAATACAAAACGAAAATAAAAAAAAACTGGAGAAAAATATATACGAGTAGGTACACAGAAAAAAACACGCGTAGTTATCGATGCCATTCTGCTTGTGTATGTGTAATATTTTAATTTCTACGCGAACGTAAATAACTCGAAACGTAGGCATCATACTGATATAGTACTGTCGTACGAGTGTCTTCTTTTTTTTATATACAGACACACCGAAATAGGATGAGAATAACCTGTTTATTAGGTTTTTTTTTTATTTTCTTATTGTCCGCACGTAGTAGTTAATTATTTTCGCGCCGCCGCCGCGCCGAGTAACTCTTGCAATGCGATTGATTGCCCGACTGGAAACGGCGAGTGGTTCTAACGATTTGACGTCACAATTAAATCAAAAAAAACAATGATCGTTTGATTAAATAACGTTTGGTAGGCACTAACTAATGAAATGTAATCGACGGAAGGTAAACATGTCGATTGGATCCGTCTCGTTAACGGAAGAGTTTGCCGCCGAATGAGGCGATTATAGTAATAATAATGAAATCGATAAAAAAATATTGTAAAAAGTCACTAGATGCCCTGCACGTAGTTGGTCGTGACCCTGTATGTGAAATGTATCGTTTGTGCGAATTAATAGTTTATTTCTCACAACCACCGAGTCACGATAACTTCTAGGAATAGGGAAAAATTGATGTTTTTTTTTTTTTTGAAATATTAAATTGAGAAATTGATCAACATTTCGGATATGCGATTAATTAATAATATCAAAAGTTAATATGCGTTTGAACTGACCAACGATTTTGTTCGAGCCACCGAGAAATTCGTATCGTCACGTCCAAGTTCCAGTCGAAACTACAATAATAATAGAGTTTAATTATGTCTAACAATTAGTGACGACTGACGAAAAGTAAAAGGATATTTAAAATTTACATATCATAAAATATGCGCGCGCATCATATAATTGAAATTTTAAATGTGATAATTAAAAAAAAAATAATGATTTTCTAAGATTTCTTTATTTCGTACTTGGGAAAAAATGTATTGGGTTTATGCTTAAATATGCACATAATTATGTTATATACAGTTAAGAGAGGTTAAATTGTTATTTTTACCATCTTAAATCGCATGGCGTATTAACACTTAATAAATCGACAGTTAAAAGTTCTATTCCGCATTCGTAACAAACAAAAATTAGACGATTAATATTCAATTAATATCGTAAAAATTGTTTTTCATCAATAGGTAGCAATCGAGAAAAAACCTTCGATTTGGACGCCAATTGGGTATCCGACATAAGAAATTATATAATTTTGATCATAATATTTTTAAGTATCAATCCATGAAAATCAAATAATCTACCAATTGTTTGTTTAAAATATAATCCTGTTATTCATTAAATATATATATTTTTTAAAACGAGTGGTGTTATTGAATAAAAATGTAAAATAACTATTTATAAAAGTACTATGATATGTAAATTTTAAGTGTTTCGGCGTGATTTTTATTATTTGTTTTATATAATTATTTTAAAACAGGTTAGCATTGTAAATTAAATCGATATTAAATAAATGATATAAAACCATAATAAACCCACCACAAAATATATACTCGAGTATTCAAATAAATTTATGACACATTACGAAGATAATACCTAATGAGCTTCTAAGTATGTAAATATGTAAAATTTACATTGTAAATGCATCGGTTGAGTCTTTTTTGTTGTTACAGTACTCTCATAGTACGAGGGACGTCCGGAAAGTAAAGATAAAAGGCCCACCAAAAGTACACAAAACCGTTTTATTTAAAAAAAATTACATAGCATTAAAGGTATATATCTAATTATTTTTCGACATAATCGCCATTAAGTTCCAAACACTTTTGGTAACGTGAGATGAGTTTTTGTATGCCGGCGTCGTACTCCGTTCGCGCCACCTCCTGTAGCCATGTGGTCGTGTAATGTTTGAGGTCCTCATCGTCGTCGAATCTTTTCCCTCCCAAAACTTCCTTCAATTTGGTGAAGAGATGGTAATCGCTGGGGGCCAAGTCAGGACTGTGAGGTGGGTGGAACAAAATGTCCCAACCAAATTGCTGGAGTAACTCCTGTGTTGCTCGAGCAGTATGGGGGCGAGCGTTATCGTGAAGAAGACACACGCCTTTTGTCAGCATTCCCCGTCTTTTGTTCTTTATGGCACTTCTTAATTTTTTTAGGGTTTCACAATATGCTTGTGCATTAATGGTAATGCCACGGACCATGTAATCGACTAGGATTACCCCCTTTCTGTCCCAAAAAACGGATGAAATCGTCGGTCGAAATCGTCGGTCACCAAAGACGGCCGGCCGCTCCTCTCCTCATCGTGCACACTCTTTCTTCCTTCTCGAAATTCTCGTACTCATTTGGTGACGTTTTGGCGATTCATAACATCTGGTCCATATGCCTTGACAAGTCGACGATGTATTTCAGTGGGAATAACTCCTTCTTGAGCGAGAAAACGGATCACACTTCTCACTTCACACTTTGAATATTCAGTAATAGAGGTGGCGGTAGCGCGCGATGACTCGCCCATCGTGAAAACCTCTCACGGACAAAATACGTAACGTACTAAAACTGTTCTGGTCTTAACTTGTTCGCAACATGTCACTGAAAGTTGCAGTAGTGCCAATACTCGAAAAAAAAATTCCCTGTGGCCATGGGGGGGCTTGTATTTTTACTTTCAGGACGTCCCTCGTAGTAGTCCGACGCGCGCATGGAACCTGAATGTTGCCGGATTATTGGAACTAATAAACCATCTTTTTTTTCAACATTTTATTGAATAGGATATATTGTACACATATTATATAAAATATTACATAGAGAATCGACAAAAACTAATAGAATATATTACCCTAGTATCCGTTGAAGTCTTATAAAACGATAAAATCGACTAACACTTCAATATATTATGATTGTTTCATTCTTCATTCTACAGTAATTATTAACCACTATTTATGAGTATGCGTTTCACCTGTAATTTAAATGTATAAATATTAATACTATGACTATTTGTGATAGTTTAGTTTGGATAATTACATAACAAATTAATTGATGATAATTGATTATCAAATATATCACTATTAATTTGTACATATTTTAATTTATAGGTTAATACACAGCAATCACAATTATTGATGACGGTTAACTATAGTAATAAAATATAAAGAATGAAATAATCATTAATGTACATATAATTAAAGTTGTTAGTCGATTTATCATTTTATAAGACTCTAACGGAAACCAAGATAATATTCTATTAGCTATATTAACGAGCTGTTGCAGATATACGAATTAATTTGAGTTATTGCAGCGAAGTTATGATATAATGTTCGTCGGTAACTGAAAATTGATTTATCACATTGTTTTAGTGAAAAACACCGTAGAAGTCTAATCAAGGGTAAAATTTTTTTTTTTGTTTTTGGTAGGAGGCGACTGTCTATGACAATTTTATTCATTGTTAATCAATAAAAAATTATTATCATCGAAAAAACAAAAAGGCAATTATTTGTATTTCCTTGGAGTAGTTAAATTTCATTCAGAACAGTTAAATATTATAAACGTGGATTTTTTTGTTCATTAAAATAAATTTTTTTTTTTACGTCTTTTAAAACAGAACAAAAATTCAAAATAAAATTTTAATTTTATGATTTATGAGACGAATTTTGCTTTTGAAAAGTATTATATTATTAAACTTGTTCAAAGAAATTAAATTTCAATCATTCGAGTTCACTCCCAACAATAGTTGTAGTTTATGATTAATCTATCAAATTAAAATATAATTATACAAAAACATGGACTACAAGCATGTTTCATGCTGATTATTTTGTAATAAAAATATTGATAATTTAGTCTACGGTTTAATTATATCAGACTACTATTGCACATCATTTTCAGTGGTGTATCTTGTTATATTTTTGAGCGAAGAGACTTATTTTAATAAAATCACAACTGTACTAGGTATGTATAATGATGACACTTAAATTGATATGCTTAACGTCCTTAAAAAAAATGAAATCAATATCGATTAAATATTTAGAAAAAATTCGGCGTACGCATGCCACGACGAACAAGTTATAATAAAATATTTCGAACGACTGCATTCGACGACGGTTCGAATGAGACTGAAACACCAAAAGTCAATTAAAGAAACTCGACGATTTTTGTTCGAATCGATTTCACCTCATTATCCCTATTTCCGGTTCTACCATTGTTTTGCCAGGTAGTGGGCGGTGTGATAATAACAGCCGGATTAAATTTGTTTGTTTGAATAGTTGGCGAACACGGTTGTATCGATTTCATCATTACAGGCGACAAAGTAAGTTTTAGCAATTATTGTATTCTACATTTTTCGTAATGTTGATTCAGTTATAAACTTCAAAAAAATTATAAATAAAAAATATAAAACAAAATAAATAGTGTTCAGTGGTTAATATTCGTAAAATAATAACAAAATGTTATTAAATATATAAAATATGTTTAATAATGATAAATAAAAAATAGGACTTGCTCAGAGAGTATTGTAATAATGTAAAAAAAAGGAATTTACGACAGGTTTTTCGAGTAAATTCATCGTCAGGAATACATTATTTCACTTATAAATGTGATCTAAAACGATAAAGATCAAGTAATTAGGTCACTAAACTATATTACAATACGTATTAATAATCCTACAGATAACAGATCCCACACAAATAGTTTGTTGATAGGCGACAACAATACCAAAACCGTCGAATAACTTTTGTGGATTGAAAGAATCTGAATAAAAAAATTGTTAATTCTGTAACGTACTGTAAATTAATTATACAACAATAGTTTCTGGACTCGAAGGTTAAATTGGGTATAAATTTGGTGTCGGAATTAATAATTTTAATTTTGAAATCAATTTCATGACATTGGAATAATATTGTCCAATGTGTATATTACACCTACGCGCCTATACTAGTCGTTAAACACAACAATTTGGTATGAATACATTAAAATACGAAATTTAAGATACAACCAAACAATGTTATTTAGATTCGTTTTTTTTTTTTCTGTACATTTTAAAAGCCATACATAATAACATGTTGCGAGTCGTTACACATATTTAATCATCTCTCTCTCACATGTTTTTCGTTAAAATTAAATTCAAAATCGCAAGGTATTTGAAAAAAAAAAAAAACCGGATAATTTAATACGCGTAAATAACGCAAAAAGACATGTTTTCCACGCATGTTTGTTTATTAGAGCCTAGCCCGAAGAACGCTCGAGACATAAATACTACAGCGAGCTACGGGGTGTGTTTAAATATAATATAATATCGCGCGCCTTGTACCGATCCAAAACGATATAATACGTATAATAGATACAATATGGGTTTGCATATTGCATAGAAATTGCCGGGAATATTTAAATGCAAAAGGCCGAAATGAATCGCCAACAATTCTTTCGCGGTCAAACAATACAATATGCTAATATTTATACGTACCTATGCCTATATTACGTATTGTACCGTATTGTTCGCGACGTCCGCAAGGCAAATACGCCGTGGAATAAATACATTATTATTTTAATACGCAGCCGTCTGCAGACCGCGTTGTAATGATAATAACGCAGCGATCGCGTGTCGCGCGACGGGGCGGCAATACGATTTTAAACGAATCGGATTATCATAACGTCGTGGGCGACGAGTGGTATATACGACGATGATACACAGGCGTATTGTAATAGCGAGAAGTTGGTAGGTTGGTTTGCGGGCCGAGTAGAGGGCCAAAATGTATTCCGATCAATTATCGCCGGCCGCGAGAACAAGCCATAGACGACGGGACTCTCGGCGTTATTTTGATATAATCATTAATTATTACCACCGCCATAATGACTGATGATGAGTGATGACGTATGAAGTTCGTGGCGGTATTTATGGTTGATATACATCGATCACATCTTTGGCCCGAAATACCAAAGGTTTTAAGTCTAATCCGACATAGAATCCGGGGTAAACAGACCCGTTTTAGACGAGAAGCGTAATGATAAAATGATAATAATTGTTGTCGTCTGTAAGTTTTTAGCCATACATAATATGTAGTGTTATTATATTAGGTATATTTTAAATGACATAGTTCGTAATCAATTCGTTCGACAATAGCATCGTTCGTTCAGTAAGTATCTAGATGATGACTTTAAAATAATCAGATAGAGTTCTCATAAATCGTATCTATTTGTTTAGATCGGAGGCATAATAATCTGGAAATAAACGATAGTCAATGTAGTATATTATCCGTCCGTTTCAAATGTTCCTGTACAAATTTCAAACGATTAAAAGTCTGATATTAAAACACGCAGGGAAATGGTTCTTTTGTCGACCGACAAAATCCGTAATTAATTAATCACATATTATATCGATAGTTAACGTCGTAATAAAAAATCGATTAGAAAAAAAAAAATGTAAAAACAATATAGGTACTGCAGGACACCGCGCGTTCACAAGGTTACATGCCCCAATACGTCACAACGGCCGTAGCCGACAAAACGATACGACTCGGAGTAATTATTTACGTATGAGGTATCGAGAAAGTTTTACAACACATCTACGTATGCATAAACCGTACGATCGAAAACTTTCTAGACATCATACGGGCGCACATCATACATACGTCACCGGTGCGATATATAATATGATTCGAGGGCGAGATGTTAGACTAGGTCG